>JAYGXS010000003.1:81995745-82107605 GCA_036362985.1 Ligula intestinalis
ATAGACTGAGGATCGATGAATAATGACGAAAGCAACTCGTTGCTCAGACGCTTGTCATCGCTCGAGGGAATTTAAACTTCATCAAATTTTAGTGCGTAGTGGGCTATGATTTTAGAATTGGTATCGTTTCTGAAAACTACAGCCTCCGGTTCGGCAATTCGCGTCTTAACGAGGCCCCCGATGTCTCCGATGCAGTTCCTTCGTTGTTAACTGTGTCATATCCGAAATACGACTCCGGATGTTTCTTTTCGTGACAGTACTGATTTTTTTTACTACCTGACACTTGAAACTAAGCACCTCCTTATGTACGAAGTATCTGTTCTTGCTAAAGCCTTTGATGAAAAGTTCGAGAAGGAATCCGAGAAGTCAGACAAATAAAGTTCTTGTCCCAGCGGTTGCATTTACTTCTCATTACCCGGCACTGTTGCGGTTCCAGCATGTCCCTAGTGTCGTGCATCTTCATCGCGCATGCAGACATCTGCCTTAGGCACGCTGTTGGCAGCCCAGTGATTATTCATGCGCCTACGATCAGACAGCCGCCTGCCTTCGAACGCTTCTTTTGAATTATTTTTTTCCCACCGCAAAGAGAGAGAGAGAGAGACTGCGATGACAGAAAAGGACCACACTCACTTGAACGCTTACACGCGCGTCCTCTGTTCAGTTTCATTTCTGACATTGCAAAGAACATTCCTACTGGCGTCGCCGACACTCCAATCCTGTCGATGGGGGGGGGGGGTGAATGGCCTGATCGCATGTGTTGTCCTGTGTTTTGTCCTGAAGAACACGGCTGGCTGATTCGCATTTTGATCTCCCTTTCTGACGGTTATAGGGCCAGCTGCTGCCGACGTTTAGTGGCGACAGGAGGGATGTGGAGTACAGATCGTGTACAGGGGTGGCGTACAGGATGGGGCAGCGTAAAGGCTTGCATCACCACCCCCGCGCAAATTTTCCACCGCCAGTGATTTGACAGCCGAAGGTATTGCGGGTCCTGACAACCAGAGACCAAGGTCATGCCTGCGGCTTCAAGAGGACGGTGACTTTTGTTTATTGAGAGATATATCCTAGGGGGCGAGTTTGACGCGACAGGTCGCTACTAGTCGCTGCAAATCGTCGACCTCAGAGGACAGATGATGCATGATAGTTGGCCTGAAAATTCCACCAGTATACTTGGAAAATGATCAAAACGTAAACAGTTGTCCAAAGTCAAAAAACTCAGTTCTGCTTTTAAAGCGAATTTTCAAAGCCTGTTAAACCAGATAATTTCAACTTTCGTGCAGTGATAGGAAATGACACATTTCTGGACCTATTTGCATAAAGCTGTTCTCCAAAAAACTGAAAGCTTCGTAGGCGGCAGTTGCTAAAAGCAGGGCCACTGTTTGCCTAAAAATCGTTTTGTTTGCCAAACAGCTGCGCCTTTTTATTGCATATTCCAGGGTCCAAACAAACGACTGAGTGTTTTGGGCATTTCGAAGGTCATAAAAAGCTGTCAGGAGGTCACGCATCCACACGGAATCCGTAATGCCATTCTCTGATGTGGTCCCTAATTCCGGCGGTAAAAGTGTTTGTTGATCTCCTTAAAGACTAGAATTCGAGAGTTGCTCAAAATGTTGGGAAAGCCCCAACCATATGTCCTACAGCTGTTTTGTTCAAAAAAATAGAGCAGGAAAGTGAAAGATGGTTTTTTTTCGACCGGCTAAATTCAATTATTAAAACGTTGAGAGATGTATTGGGTCTAAGTGGAAATACTGAAGGCAAAAACCCGGATGAATACGCCACTGTTAGAGATCTGAAAAACAGAGACTCTTTGAGTTCAATGAGCTCGAATGCAAATGCTTTCAGATAGTTTTCTAGGTAACATGTTATCACCAGTCGAGTAAGAATAACGAAATAGTTTTTATCAATTGATGGCGAATCTGGTGAGTGGGTTATTCGCAGATGTCATATTGATTGTAATCAGGAATTTAACCTACATTAGGAAGATTCATAACCGATCGAATAATGAAATGTGTCCCATCCCGCTGATGAACATTGAAAAGCCAGAAAGCGCTATTTCAGTCTCCATTGCTTCGGTTGGCAGTGTATTTCCGCCTACTCTATGCTAGCCGTTAAGCGGCAGTTGTAAGACTTTCAGATTGAGTTCTTAGACACAACAGGACGATTGGGTTTCGTAGCACAATATGTGAGTGCATCGCTATCGTCGTTATTGCAACCCCAATCGAAAAAATGGTTCAACGAGCCTATGTTCCCAATAATAACGCTGTTGGGATTTTTAACTTCAGGTTTTGCAACACCCGAGGCTTCTTATGGCTGTCTGATGATGGTTAATAAACCAGAAATGACTGTTTTAGCCTCCCTTCTCCTCTTTGACACTGTCTACTGCCAAAAATATACTATGCGCTGACCGGCTGCTAATGGGGTTTGAGATGTATTTCGAGGACACAACAGAACAAGCGTTTTTAGTAACGCCATCGGTGAATGCCTCACCACGGCTCTTGGTCGGCGTTCCTGCCAAATCTTATGAAGAACGAAATTTCCTCCATACCATGTCTGATTTGCCGAAAGCCATCTGTTCCTACGTGTACACTGGCTTGGTTGAATCGTTGTTTTTTAACAAAAAAGCACAACCAAACGAGGTTGTGGAACGATTTCCTTAACGGCATGCCTATTTTTCCTCTAAAAGACAGAGATCGCGCAGAAAGCACAATCGACACGCCGCGTGAACAAACCTCCTTATCCCAGACGCCAACATGCTTGGTCGCCCATGTCCTTAAAGAGAATTTTCAGTACAGGAAAATAAGCGGATAAAGGCGAGCAGGCAAAGAAAATTTAAAGACGGTATCTGGCGATCATATTACTGGCTACAACCAGATTCTAGCAGGAGATTTGACCCCCGGAATCCTGTTCACATAATCAGAGCCCTAATTGCTCACAATCTATAATTTTCAGAGCTTAAAGTAATCGGGATATATGGAGATTCCAAGGAATTCTGTGAAAGGAAAGCGCTAATAAAACTATTCACGTGTTTTAAACACGCATAGGAGCGAATTTATGCATATCGCCGATCTAGTAACGGAACAATTAAGTTCCGCTTTGCCCAGGAGCTCGCAGGAGATTAATATTCCGCTTTTGTTCTGCTAAGGTAAGGCAAAAATTGACCGACAAAAAATTTAAATTGAGTGTGTGCAAATAATTTCGCTTTCCCTCGTTGATTTACGCATACCGATCGCTAACGGAACTCACAGTGGCGAATAGCTTAGACGAATAGTTTAGCCGGCAAAGACTACGGAAACTGGAATGGCCATTTTGGGTTCATTAGCCATCATCGGTCAGTCATAGATATTCCCCGGGTTGCGAAATATCGGAGGCTAGAACCTGCGACCCATTGGTTTGAAGTTTAAGGCCCTATTCATTGAGGATCCTCCGCCGTAGTTTATAAACTCTGTCGTAACCGACAAAATAAGGAGCTCAAATTTAAATGTTAGACCGTTAAGCCCAATGAGCAAAGAACCTAGAAACGAATATTAAATTCTTTGAACTTGGGATTGAGTATGATTGACCAATAACGGCTGACCATCCAGAAATGCTTATTTCATGCTTACACCAAGGGCAGAAGTTCAAGGCACAGACATACATCTCGCCAGTTGGGTCTGCTGCATGAAACAGCGATGAGAGGATAAGCTCATCACCACTGTCCTCCATGTGCAGCTTTTACTTCTAAATTAATATTTAAAGCATAGGTTCATAAGTATTTCCGGCAAGGCTAAGGGAAACTGGAGTAGCCGTTTCGGGCTCTTCAGCCGTCATCAGCCAGCCATACCCACCCCCGAGTGCTGTCCCATTTGAGGCTCGAATCTGCAACTTTTTGATCAGAGGTGTAAGGCTTTAGTCATTCAGCCACGGACTCCTTCAATTACCGCAAAGGAGAGCGGGGCAAATTAGTTCCATAATCGATCGGTAAACATTAATCAATGAATGTCAATATCTAAGTTGGCAAGATAACGAGCCCGTGACCGAATGGTTAGAGCGTCAGCCTTCTGCTCAAGAGATCTCGGGTTCGAGCCTCGAATGAGGCACCACTTGGGGTTGGGTATGATTGGTCGATGGCGGTTAATGAGCCCGAAAGGGCTCTTCCAGTCCCTATTGGCATTGCCAGTAGTAGCCGTTTAACGGTCTATACCAACGAATTTTAAAATGTGCATCGTGCAGTTGATGGGCCCAAGGATGGTGACCTGTGCATGAATTAGTTTATAACAATGGAAAAGGTTCGCTACATCTAGTACCTTCTATCCTTCTCTTTCATGTGAGCTGAGCTTCATAATGGAGTCAAGAAGGCCGGAGGCGTGATCGGGCGTAGGCGTATCCCCCCCCTTGGTACATGGCTACCTCGTAAGTGGGCAGCCTTAGAAGCCACGAATGTCGGTGCATCATGATCAATGTTGGGGTGAGAGTCGACCGTAGTATTTATTTCCCCTCTCCTGCACCATGTGATAGTCTGAGCTGGCTTATCAACTGACGTCACGAAAGCGCGTAGTGACTGGCATAGCTGGATAGCCCGACTACTCATAGCACCAACACGAAATGGCCTGCTCGACCCTTCCCCCCCCCCATCTAACGAAATGCACCAGACTTTATCACAAAGGTGTAGACAAATTGAATCTTACAAGTGTGTGCGTCTTGCAGTGGCCCATAGAGATGGGGCCAAAAACAAGCCTCCATATTCACCTGAAGAATTATGCTTCTATGCATTTTGTGGGTGATCTGGAACGGGTTCCTGTCGATGAATTTTTTGATTTGGTTTGAAAATTGGTATTTTAACGCAGGATTGTGTGCTTAGAAATAAACCGGAGACCAGGGACTATCGTTTTTAGCCAATCGCAGTTTGAATCAGGTCTTTTCATTATAAGCACGCAATACGTAGTCAGTGCTGAATCATTCATCAAAAACTGAATTTGTAACTTTGGGGGAGGAGGATGATACTTCGGTTGCCTAAATGTTCTGTAACAGTTATGCAGTACTCAAACCCTAGTGTAGAAAAGAAGTGCGGATTAGTCCATCGGATTTTATCTGTATTTTAGTTTTCAACCAACGTGAAACAGATTAAAGAGAAGTAAGATCATCATACCACCATCATTTTGTATGACAGAATCGGCAATTTAATTATGCTGGGGGACACTTACTTGTTTTTTAAACCAAATCCGCACGAATTCAGAATGCAGGCAGATTATTATGACGTAAAAACAATGGTGGATAGAACCAGGTATTGAGAAGTACGTATGCGTGACCAAAACATCATGATGAAAGGTCAAGAAAAAAAGCAAAATAATGTGAGAACCTTTGTTCAAACAGGTTTCCCAGATGAGCAAAGTTGAGCGTTTCCATGTAGAAGGGGTGGAAATAAAGAACTTAAAATTGTTAATCAGAAAAGGTTTGGATTCATCATGCAGTTTCGGAGATCTTCGCCGGCTCTCCATTATCAAAGCATCTATCGTTAATATCGATTAGAGTTTTAAATGGCTCGGGGAACTTGTCGACCCTGAGCTGATTGATTTTTTATCGCTTGCTGCTGCGGCCCTCGTATTGATTTTTGTGTGGCTTGACGGCTGCTCGTGTTGTGCCTCGTCACACCGCGACGAACCCGCCAGAATAGGAAGCCGGATTATCAGCAGTTTGCACCAAGGCGACGAAGCCCAACACAAATATCCATGCGAGATCAGAGGCAACGTACGAGAATTAATTTGATCAGCCCAAGACCGACACTTTCCGCTAGTCATTTAAAATTCTGATCGAGATTGAAAGTAGATGATTTGATAATGTAGAGTCGAGGAGAGCTTTTCGAACCTAAACTTCTTCCAGTGAGCAACTGAGTTCCCAAATAAAAGGGTTTCTATAAGATGGAAAGGGCGGAATCGAAAGTGTGTTTTCAAAAACAACGCGAAAACAGCCATACAGTTAAATAAAGTATGCTTACAGTAATATAGTATTCCCGAGCGTCTATTATAATACACGTTGGTGTCAGGTGCGTTGCGTCAGTATTTCCATCTCTTTCTTTGCCAGGGAAGTTTCCTATACACTGTTCAGCGTTAAAAATAAAGAACTGTGCTAGAGTTTTTAATTTGCTTTGATTAAGTTAGACTGTCAAGCATATTAAAAAATCTGATATCGCTATCAGCACTTTTGATTTACTAAAAATAACTCAAAAAGGCCGTTTAGAAATCTTGAATGCTGGGGACTAAACTGGGTACTTCCAGTTGAACTTGAATGACATGCTTCCTGTCACATTCATTCATTGGATTCAAGCGCATTACTCTGTCCAACGTACCCCTTTGGCTACTTTTATTATCGCACACTTTCTAGAGGAAATATTTTCAAAATTTACAACTTCTTGAATTAACTGATTTCGAGTACAAATATGCATCGCTTCTCAGCAACACAACCGACTTCCCATCATTCAGCGTTCCCAGAAAATGAAAGGCTAGAGACTGGAAATGCATAAAATCAAGTTTTTATAAAATGTTATACACACTTTGAAATTGAGTTTTCGTTAAAACGGATCACTTATATGTGCTACCGATTGTCATATAGCATAATCCCAAAATGGATCATTCAAGCCAGGCTGTTTACCGTCTCTTTTCTACCGTCGGCAAATATAATTTCTACTTGCAATGGCTGTTTAAGTAGTATTCATTTGTTTACATTGGTTTTGTGCAGGGCCACTTGCATAACGGACGTTAAGGAGATTTTCGCCTCTTCCGACTGAACATTTGAATCACTAGTCGCTTTAAATCCTGCATCTTCTGCTTGAAAAAGGCAGTTGGGACTTAGTCTTAAGTGGTGGCAATTTCCAGAAATTTTGCGATTTTTTCTACTTTGTGTATCATAAAGCCTACCGGAGCTAATGTTCTTGCTGTTTATTTCACAACAGTTCGTTGGCACAATGGAGGTGCCGCGACCGCAGAACAGACTGGAGATCGTCTCTTCCATGCGTCGGATCCGTGTAAGTATCAGCATGGTGTTTTTTCTTCCTTTGGGGAAATGTTGCGACAGCTCACTGAATTTTACAGCTGAAAATAATTACTTTAAGCGGATACGGACTCCAAACTGTCTTATCTGGGCACTTTAGCCTACGTTGCTGCCTTCCTTGCACGAAAGATTTTTCAGTACATTTGAACTGATTTTGGAGGCACTATCGGAAATAATTTCTTAGCGCGAGCCGTGGGTCGAATACGTCTAATCAGGTGGCATACGGTACCAGCACTAGGGAAACCGAACGTCACACCTAGATCTGAACCAATCCAAGTTGACATTCTTAACGCATTTTCACTGAAAAAGACAATCTTGATCTTAACGTCCCTAATGATTTTGCTTTTTTTACTTTAAAGGGCATGTACCCTCACTAATGACGCAGTTCTTCCACTTAAAATTGGAGTTACACCATAAACCAGACAAATAGGTCGGTCATGCAGGCGAGTAAACTAACAGCTCGAGAGCTGAGAAAAAGAAGAAGAAGACTCGATCACTAGGACAATATGTTTATTCGCCTGACGTTTCGATATTCGTCGCGGATTCGTCCTCAAAGACATGAGTAGCAGAAAGGTTAAGCATGCACAGAAGTCAGATAATTATTTAGGAGGTTTGGCAGACATGCTTAATTTAGTTGACCCAATTGATATCGGCGGGAGTGCAACCCGCACATCGGGAATGACCTTTTGCACAGCCAACGCCCTAACGATTTAACTACAACACAGGCCGTACGCCGTAAATTTAATCACATGTGAATCGATTTAGTGTAGGCGAGTAGAATCGATCCAGGTGTTATTAAATTCACAGTGCATGGCATGCGTTGTAGTTCAATCGGTAGAGCATTGGCTGCGCAAAAGCCTTCCCTGATGTGTTGGTTCGACTCCCACCGACGCCGCCAGGATTTTCCCAACTGGGTTAAGCAACAAAAAATAATATTATATACCGAAATATTCGGGGTCCAGAGATGTTATCACGTTCATCAGCTCCCAAAGGTAAGGAAGAAGAAGCGGGGGCGGATTCATGGACCAAATTATATTTGAACTGACGTTTCGAAACCCTTCTCGCTTCCATCGTAAGAGTTTACTGGTAGTTGAGTCTGGTGGTCTTAAAAGCGATGATATTTTATGTCAGCATCATGATAAGCTAACTGTCGCACACTAAGACGTTTCCCTGTAACTCACGTGACGATGATGGGTTGGCGAGCCTGTGAAATTCCGTTAAGTGAAATAGACTTGTGCAGCAGCAATTAACTCACCCTTCGGCCAATAACCACGTTCAAATGTAAATACAAGGTCGATTCGCCCAGAAGCGGGTGTTGGAAATAATAGCGCTCGAGGATCACTTAAAGCGGATTTCCATATTTGATCTGAAGAGCTTCATCCTCTGCGCATTTATAATATAAATCACCTTGTAAATGGTTTAACGGTTATAGAAAAAAGTAAGCTAAATAAAGGCCCTGCTATTCAACAGTTATTTTGGGAGTATGAGTAGACTACATACTTTCTGACCTCAAATACGTTGTTTTCGAAAAATATGAATCTCCACCTAATAAATTTTAGACGCTGGTTCCCTCAATCTTTGGGCACATGGGCAAAAATGGTTCATATTTCGAATGCGCTTAAAAATCGATAAAATTTGAATTTTTCGACAGTATGTGACTGTTCTGTGTGCGTCTTGTATTGATTGATTCTCGTCTCTCCCATGTTACTCTGATATGTTTTTGCACGGCACCTAATGCAATATGTCGATCAGTATCCGCCTTTAATCTATGCACTTTTTGTAGGGTACTCTAGTTTAAATCAACAAGTATACAGTCCGGTGCAATTGGAAAAACCTATTACAATGCTTACTGGCATAATTTCTAGCTGTTCCTCAGTATGCCATTTGGGAGCCACTAAAAATAAACCCAGAAGGCCTAGATTTAGCTAGCGTTTTCCTAGTGGAACATTTTCTGCAAAACTTTACTCTTTTTAACTTTTACTAACGCACTTGTCTTTCTTCTCGCTTTAGTATGAATTCAAAGCGAAAGGCGTCAAAAAGCAGAAAGTTCTTATAAAGGTTTCCGCCGATGGCGTCTTTGTATATGGTCGAACTAAACCCAAGGTGAGGAAGCATACTTTTGCATTGAAAAGTGGTTTTTTAAACTAACTCTCACAATAGAACTGTAAAGCAATCTCCTTCTTCCGTCCCTCTTCAAAAACTGTACTTCTTTTAGTATCACGATTGGTGGGCTCCCCATTATCAATACATATATATGGAGTAGATCCGACAAAGCAAACGGAGACCAGAATGGCCATTTCTGCCTTATTAGCCGTCATCAGCCAGTCATACCCAATCTTAAGGGTTGGAACTCCTGAGATTTGCACCCGGGACCTTTGATCATTGAGTTCAATACTCCACCACTAGTCCACGGGCTCCTTGATTTGTCCGTTGTGATCGTTAATATGATGGAACTGGGGTTTTCACCCGATCTTTCTGGTTAGGGCATAAACCTGTCCCAGAAGTGCCTTGAGGCTCGTATTTGAGGGATATCGGGTTGTAACTTAGCTACCTCAGATATATGATGGAGTGGATCCGACAAAGCGAAGGGAGACCGGAATGGCAATTTCTGGCTTATTAGCCATCATCAGCCAATCCTACCCACTCTAACGCTAGTCATTGAGTAATTACTGCCTGTGATCGAAAGCGAGCTAGAAGGCAGAACGGGACAAGAAAGCTTCGCAACCTGTCGTTGAACGCCTATCTAGCATTACATATACTACCAATCCATACTGGCGGGGCAACGGGTCCGTAGGGCAGTAATGGAACTGGATGGAGTGCCGACCAGACTCATTGTTATGATTAAGGCCTACTGCCAGTCTACCATTTCAGGAGTCCTGGTCCACAACAATCTCTCTCAATCGTTCGATATCCGGTCTGGTGTCCGTCAGGGCTGCGTCCTTTCGCCAATTCTGTTTAACTACTTCATTGACCGGATGCTCGGCAAGGCCATACATGAAGAGGACGGTTTTGAGCTTGCACCCGGACTCCGGCTAACGGATCTTGACTAAGCCGATGATATTGCGCTGTTAGCCTCAAGCTTTGGTTGTCTATAGTCAGTAGTGTCGTGGTTAAATGAACTCGCTATGTTGGTTGGCGTGTCCATAAATTCCGGAAAGACGAAATTGTTCTCGAGCTGCATCCCTGACCAGGATAAGGCACCCCTGGGCATAAAAGGCCATCAACTTGAGGAAGTAGATAGCTTTAAATACTTCGGGGCGAGGCTGCCACCAAATGGGCAGAGCAAGGACGATATTGTCTCCCGAATCGATGCTGCTCGCTGCGATGTCTGAATCCTTCGAAAGCGCTTATGGATCCGCTGTGACATTTCCATCGCCACGAAGATTTATGTATACCGTGCATCCATCCGGTCAGTCTTCCTCTATGGATGAGAATGCTGGGCTGTGCGCGCTGAAGATGAGCAAAGACTAAAGGTCTTTGACCACCGGTGCCTGAGGATGATCCTGCGAGTTAAGTATAGCGACTTCATCTCCAATGAGACAGTCCGCATCCGTTGCGATCGTATCACGAGGATATCTCAGGCCGTTCTAGAAAGGCGACTGAGGCGGTTTGGACACGTCCTCCGTCGTCCGCCCCACGAGCTTACCTATGCTGCCCTCAACCTGGCGCCGCAGCCCACCTGGAAACGTCGAAGAGGAGGGCAACTGAAGACTTGGCTCGACACCGTCCGTCAAGTCATGGAAGCAGTTCTTGGACCTTCTATTTTCGGTTTCGCTCGCTGGAGAAGAGACTGAGTGGAGCTTTTCAGATCCGCTGCCGCAAATCGTAACTCGTGAAGAGATGCTGTTCATGACATCATTGAGGTCGGCTAGATCAGACATGATTACAGTTGTAACAAGTACATGTAAATAATAGGAACGTTCAACTTCTAGCCAACTAGGTCGCGGGTTCAAATTACGGAGGTCGGCACCCCTGGGCTTGCATATTTCTACCTAATGACGACTTATAAGTCAAAAATAGCTTTTCAAGTCTCCTTTTTTATCGGTTATAGCACTCTATCCATATCAGTGGTCTAGAGTGAGCCCCGGGCATCCTCCGGGAGAAGTGAGGCCCATAATTGGTCCATGAGCGCCCATCTATCATTAAATCTCTAAGACATTGATACGATTATTTCTAGGGTTTTTCTATTCAGATGTTAGGGAAGAATGCTTATAGACAAGGAAGGAGACATGTCAAGCACCGGATTGATTAATTTATTGTCCTGCACTTTCGAACTCTTACAGGAGTCCATCTTCAGAGAAAAGAAGCAACAACCAAAAGGAGGGTTATTATAGTGGTCATTGGCCAATCAACTGTCAGCGGTCATCAGAGTATATAAGAGGTACGAAACATCAACCGAAAATGATGGAGGTGGGGGGGGGGGAATTATAGTGGTATACCCTTATTAACTGCAAGTTAATTCGGCAATCGTTCAAGATCATAAACAGTAATAAGTGTAACGCCTTGTCCCCATGGTAGAGGGTTCTGGTGATCCTGCCTCCTCTTCTCGCCCTTTCGTCGTGAGATCCTCTTCGTTTGCAATTCTGGCGTAAGGTTTGGTCTTGTTTCGTCCTTTGCTTACATAATGGCGTTAGGCTTTGTAGGCCGTGGGGAGGTCTAGATGTCCGTTGACGGAGATGGCATCTGAGTACCAGGCATCAGCTTTTCGGTTTTTGAGTAGTTCTGTCCAAATTTATTGCAAGAGTCCGCATGTGATTATTCATCTGGGACGCCATCGAATAAAGAAAATCGGTTTTTAGTGATATAGGTTGACGCTTAGACTACGTATAAGACCCTCTGCAATTTCATAGCCTTATTTTTAAGGCAGTATCACCTTTAACCAAAGACCTGTAAGTAAACAACGTAAAAATCTCTTCGATACAGCATGACCGAATTTTAAGTGGCCGCCTGAAACCCATTTCCAAAAATAGACATCATTTTGGCAGTTTTTTGCGATCATCGTTTAACAGCTAGAACTGCATGTCATGTCGCCCAAGCGTGTGTTTAACAGCTACGTCAGCTTTGACGCTTTTCTAAAGAGTTCGCTCGATGTAACTCGTTAAGGCCGACTCCAACTCGTAAACTTTGGTCATTTCGAAACTAGCAGTAAGCAGATTGTACCAATTCCAGAGCAGGAACAAACACCGCCATGTCTTGGGATTTAATCGCTTGAAAAGCTTTAATCGTCTTTACTTAAACGCAGTTTGATTTTAAAAAGCATTGGTATCTTCTAAAGTAAGCCCTCTGTCCTCAAAGTTCTAAGATGGTGACTTCTGTGGACTTATGGCCTGAGTGATATTTCAGTCGTCTGATTCTGCATTTCTCAGTTCTTATGAAGGACTTTTTTATTTATTATGACGATTTATATATTGTTTGTTCTATTTTGTCACTCGTAGGTCACTTCTCGCCTGTCTTCCGCCCTTAGCAGAATATCAAACACTACTTCCCCTTCAATGGGTAGGTTAAAAGTCAATATTTTTTATAAAACTGAATTTAAAATTGTTCCTCAATTTCCGCCTTTTTATGCAAAACAGTCTCAATCGTGTTTCGTTGTTGGGTTATTGCTTGCCAAAACTTTTCTTAACTAGAAAAATGTTATGCTCTGAAGATGAAGTCTCCTTTGCTTGTCCATCAAAAACATGATACCTGCGGAAATCTTTGAAATCCTTGACAAGGAGGAAGGCTCAGTAGATAAATTGGCAAACAAACGTTTTTGGGATAAATTCTCGTCATTTTCAAGTCCCTTCAAAGTCATACCGTAATTTATTCAATAAACTATGCGGGTTGGTAGAAATAATAGTGCAATTGTCAAGGTAGGTGGAGGGGGGATAATCGAAATCAAAAATCTGATCACCGTTAAAGGGGGACTGGTAGCCATGACAAGTAATAAGCTGCGGGCTGTAGAATTTGGCGCAGAGGACCGGTTAGCGTAGCCTGATGGCGACCGCTTCTACCGTTACCAACAGGCGCTGTCCAAGGAATTTTGAATAGCCTTCGGGCACTTTGTAGAGCACTCAGAAGGCCTTTCTGGTATCTGCGCAATGGGCTCAGTCAACCAGGTGCGATAGAATGGAACTGGTTATACCTCTTATTTGGCCCTTCTCTAACCATGCTGGAAGGTGTTCTCTGATTCTTTTGGAAAAATGCCGGTCCTCCGATCAATATATCCTGCCCCACAGGAGCAGGTAAATGAAAAGATATATAAATTTGGTCTGAGCTGGCAGTGTGTCCTTGATCTTACAGTATAGGCTGGGAGTAGTCGAGGAGAGTACATGGGCGTTGGCTGCTGGGAAGGTGGTTGCTACAGCTTCAGTGAGCAAGTGAGTACGTTAGCAATAACTTACTACCAACTTTCTCAGGCTACAAGATGATGTTAGTTGGTGGTGTGTCGACGACGTGAATTACGATGCTAAACAACCCGTCTACGCGTACCACATACACAACCTGTTCTCCGATCTAACTGAGCCGGGCCTAAATCATACAGCAAGGAGGTTGCCACGGACGAGAGGCATAATGTTCTACAGGGTTTAACAGTTCATCTACGCATGCCACGCACACGACCTAATACCCACCACCAGGCTATGGTATGCGGACTGCTCGGACCTCGACTAGAGGCGAGTGCCCTTAAGGTTATGGCAAGAAGGAGGCATTGCAGCTCGACCCATTCAGTCCTGAAAATCACCAGGTTATCCCGCCAGTTGGCAGTTCTCCAACCAACTACCCATGGTGCCTCATAATACACTGAAGCTTCTTGATTACCGTTGACTGATCGCTTCCGGAACTCACTCATCCCGCTTTGAATATTGTCCGATCTATTGGGGTGAAGCTAGATTCCCTTTGAGCTACAACTGTTAGCAAACCAGCTTCGCTGCAATGTTATATGCGCTTGTTTGCTGAGAGCCCCCAGTGTCAGTCCGTCCATCCCTCATTCCCCCTCTTCCATGCACCCATTGGCTGTTCGGACCTTGCTTTCAACTACTTAAGCAATAAGGTTATTTACGTATAAAGACGAACAGTGTTAAAAGTCCTCAGATTCCTGATCTTTTTGACTGTGGCTTTCTTCTGGGTCCTTGGGTTAGGCTGGCATAGACTACACTCAGAGTTGTACGTGCATGGTATTTACGTAGTATGGCCAGGTTTTCTTACGACTACATAAAGTTATTTACACTTTTGGTAACTTCAAGGCGATCTATTTGCAGTTGCGTCAAACAAAATTGCGTGGTACAAAATTATTTATAAACTCTAAAAGTTTGATTGTTTCTTTAAAATGAAATATTTAGCATTAAATATTTTATGTATTCCTCCACCTTCTCATTAATTTTTTTTTTATTTTT
This sequence comes from Ligula intestinalis, assembly GCA_036362985.1. Taxonomy (NCBI): domain Eukaryota; kingdom Metazoa; phylum Platyhelminthes; class Cestoda; order Diphyllobothriidea; family Diphyllobothriidae; genus Ligula; species Ligula intestinalis. The sequence goes on from JAYGXS010000003.1 coordinate 82,010,139, forward strand.
TTAAAAACTTTGTGCAAAATGCCTACTGCACAGTACAGCAGTACAAATTTAAAAGAAAACTCTAAACCTGCAAAAAAACAGCGTGTGGGATCTCGATGGTACGAAGCTCAGAAGACAGATGTCGAATTAAAGCTATGATAGACGCCGGGATGAAGTGAGTGGAAGTTGCCAAATCTGTGGGTCTATCTATCAGGACGGTCGTGTATTTGTGGTCACCGTACAAACGGACAGGTAACCGGACAAAGCAGAAGACCTTTGAAAGACAAAAAAATTTTGGGGAGAATTGAAAAGCTCCAATGATATACCAAAAATGCACAAGGACCCTCATAAAGAACCCGAATGCTACAGTTCTGAAGGGTCCTAAGCCCAGTGTGCACCGATATTTGCATGAAAGTTTGCGTGGTACCGCCTACCACAAAAATAAAAATTCCTAGACGAAAAAAACCAAATCAAAGATAGGATGACCTTCTGTAAGATTTTCATGGGGTGAATTGTAGCCGACTGAATACAAGTCGTTTTTGCCGACGAATCGCAGTATGAACTTTTTCACCCGCCTAACACAAGAACTGACGTATTCTGGGCTCCAAGTCGTAACATGGGTGAGAATGTTAACGTTTCAAAGTTAAGCCTTGCAGGCATGGTGTGGGGAGCAATGTCTTTTGGAGGGATCTCTGGTATCGACAGTATACCACAGGGTCAATGAGTGAATGGTGAATAGAGAAAGGAGATCCGAGAGCAAAACCTGCTTGAAAGATTGTAAGGAGACTAGTGCGTGCAGATCAAAATTTGAGACTAAACTTGTTCCGGACCTGTCAAGGATTATTTTTATGCAGGATGGAGCCACAGCTCATACAGCTCTGGAGTCCCAGAGGTTGCTGTCAGAGGAAATTCTACAACTCTGGCGAAAATACAGATGGCCAGCAAATGCCCTTGACTTAAATCCGATGGAAGGTATACGGTCAATTCTTGCTTGCTCGTGCTGCTGGTACTGGACTGGAGAGATCCCCATTGGACGCCTGAAGAAAGATTCCCCTAGAGGCCGTTCAAAATCTCATTATGGCATGCCAACTTGGAAAAAAGTTATACTTACGGTCAAAGGAAACGTTCCTGTGAAATTAATCATGAACTGTATTTTACTTTAGAAACTGTGGCGTATTATTTGGGTGCAAAGAAGCTCGGGACACCTCTTGCTGCTTACTGCGTATCTCACGCTGGAACCGTCTTCAGCTCTCACGTCTAAATACACATGGAGCGGCCCTAGGGGTGTGAACTTTTATCGAAACAAAATTATTGTGTCAGATAGGGGTGACCTGCACATAGTTACTATGATTGTAGAACGGAAGTGGGCGTTTCCGTTTTTCCTAAAAGCGGTCGCATGCTAGCCACAATGCCGTAGTCGTGGCCAGGGTTATGTGCTGCCATCACTACTGATCAGTTGATTTGAGATTAAACCCAGTGCATAGCAAGTTAGCACTGGCTATTCCTTGTTATTGGCAATATAACACTCTGTAAAATTTGGTTGAAGGTGAACTTTATACTGCCGCTACTGGGTTGACGGTTGCATATTTGCAACCCTTCACCTCCAGCCCGCTGGCGGAATGTTCCAGCCGATAATGCTGTAAAATATGCCACTACTGTTTATATGTCAGTAACAGTGACGTTTTAATCTTTTAAATACTCTTTCAGAAAAGCCTACCTCAGTCAAATCCGCCGATAGTGTGTCTGCCGCGATGGAGTCAACAACTACCTCTCCGACTCGTAGTGGGATACTCGGTCTAGGACTACGTGACACCGCATCACTGGCATGCGTTCATCCTTCTAATGTTATCCTTTATCATCCAATTTACAGGTAGGCTCTAACACAATGTCCTTTTTCCCTTCTCTCTATCGCACCCCGCTAACACTTCTTCTTTAACTTTCCAAATAGGATCTTCTACGTATCCCACGATTCGCAGGATCTGAAGATTTTCAGCTATATTGCAAGGGATGGGCGAAGCAGCTGCTTCAAATGTTACGTTTTCAAAGCCTATAAAAAGGTGAATGCGCCCTTTATTTTAAAAACCTTTCATTACCGTCCTAAATTTCCCTTAAAGGCCGAGTGGGAAATAAAAAGGTGCACTCAAAATTCAAATAAATATTCTACAGCATGATGCTAGGCATTTTTGGTCATTTCAAGATTCGATTGCAGGAGTGGTTTCAGCTTTTCCACTGGATAAAAAGCGTACAGCAAGGAAGGGATCTGAAACTTCTGACCGTCTTATATTGTTGCAATAGCCTCTTTTTGATATGAGAAATACAGATATGTAACCCAAATGAGGTGTTCACTAGTTTTGACACGAAATATTTTAATAATCTAACTAGAACCCTCCGAAACCTAAAAGGCCGACAATATTTGTTGATTAAAAAATTTGAGCGTCGGAATCGTGTTCCAATGGAAGAAAGCACTATATACTTTTATTTAACTATTTATTATTAATCTATTCTTATAAGAATATTTATTTTTACTTATAAATGAACATTTTTATGATACTATCATTAATCTGTTGTTATGTAGTACATAATTATATTGAATATTATTATTTAAAGGTGAATGCGTGCTTGGGGAGAACAACCTTTATTGGGGAAATGTTCAAATCTGGTTCCTCAGGTCGTAGTCAGACGTGAGTAAATATGCAAACAAACGCTTGAAATGTCAAAAGTGCTGAACCATCAATATCAGTCTGGTGCGAACGCTAATTAGGGGCTGAAGCTTGCGTCAAGCTGTATCGATTGCTCCTCGTCTCTTCCCTTTTAACTTCGCGACTTTTGTACACGATATCTAACTGAAAATACCGGTTGATGAATGGTCATCGGAGTGCAGGGCCTCAAGAAATATCAAAACCTTCTTTTTGTTGGGGGATCACCTCACGATAACCTGGGGAACTAGGGTCCAAAATTTAAACAAAAACTGTATTTATCCATAGAGCACATTCCCCTTAAAATTATATACCTTTGCATGTCTGTCTACCGATTTATACGAATCATATAATTATATATAGGCAGAAGGGCATTACCGACAAACACAAGGGCGACTAGGGTGGCCATTTTTGGCTTATTAGCCGTTGTTAGCTTGTTATACCCAGACATAAGTGGTTTCACACCCGAGCTTCGAACTAGCGACTTCTCGGATCAGAGTCAAACACCCTATCAATTGAGCTACGAACTCGCTGTCTTGCCGGTAGTTGATCGGGGATAAACAGTGGCAGATACGCGTACACCGATCTTTTAATGGACACATTCGTCCGTCAACGGAGCCGTTATGCATATATTATATGATAAAAACATTATATAGTTTATCAAAACTACAATTTTTTATAATTATCCAACCATTTATTTATACTTTTATTAAACCCATATATTGCAGTTACAAGCAATGCGGATCGTCCGAACAATAGGACAGGCTTTTGACGTCTGTCATAGGTTGGCGCTTCAAAAGAGGGAAGCCGAAGATTCCTCCAAGGCTGCAAAGACAGAGGAGGAAACTGAGGAAACTGGCAGCAGTGCGAATGACAAGACCCGACGCAAAGTCACCCCCAGAAAGGCCTTCGAGCGTGGTCATCGCAGTCACTCCCCCTCTGCCTTCTCCGAACGCTCAACCCACCTCCATTCTTCCATGGACTCGGACGACTCCGACCGAAATGGCGACGAAGTTGCAGTGACAGAACCAACAACAAAGCGTCACCGTCACGCACACCAGCAACAACAAAATCAGCCAGGTCAGTGGCGCAAAAAACGATTTCGATCACGCAGCTCAGGGACCGGAAGTCCCCTCTCCGATGAAGTCAATGATCGTAATGGTGCCTGCAGCGAACGTTCTGATGTGGACAGCCCAGCTGTTAGCGGGGCTGCCAGTGGCGGCAAAGGACTTACCGCTGCAGCCGCCTCTACGCCTAACGCGGGTGGTTCAAGGTCAGCAGCGATGACCTTGAAGAAAATCAAAAAAGCTCGACCAAACAAAGTGGCCGGAGAGAGCAGCGGCCGCAACCAGCGTGGTGTTGGTGCTGAACGCAGATGGAATTCGGACAGTCACGCCCGAGCAACCAAACAACGCTCAACCTCCGCACACGAATCCGAGGATGGCAGTTCCGGTACACCGTCAGAATTTGATCTGAGCAGTCTGAATCGACGCAAGCGTACCACTCGGTGCGGTCTGAAAGAAAGCATCACGAATGAGGACTTCCTGTTGTGGACGCAGAGCCAATTCGGGTATCCTAGCTCCGAGGCTTCAGTGTACGCCTCCTTTCTCAACCTCGGAGGGCCCGGTACTGCTGGCCTCACTGGTGGCCCCTTCCCACAGAGTCGTTCTGTGGACACGAATCTCGCTCGGGATCTCTTTGAAGGAAGTAAGTGTCAATACAGCAAGCCAGTTTGGTTTCCGCCGATGGCATTTGGTTTAAAACCCATTTTCTCTGTCGTTTTTCAGGTAGCACACAATCCGTACAGAGCAATTCGGGTACCCTGCTGGAACCAAACCTGCTTACAAAGCTGTTGAAAGATTTCCAATCCACCCATCCAGACTCCTCCACTTCCCAGTCTGCAATTTCTCACCTCAGTGGCCAACAATGGCTGCCATATCTTGCGCCAAAATCCTTCCCCTGTTCTCCAGACCTACTGGGTATTTGTTCGAAGGTACATCGTCTTTTTGAGGTCAACAGTGAATGCGTCGGACATCTTCCATTTTTAATTTACCATGTGTGCTTGCTCAGCCATTAGGTTGTGGAACAGGATTCGACCCATTCAGCTAGCCGGAAGTATGCATTGTCTGATATGATGGTAAATTCGGCAGGACTAAACGGTGTTCAATGCCCTCGCATCCGATCGATAAATTTACATTCAAGTGAGCATGCGAGTCGCAGGCAGTAATTAAGAAGAAGTATATGTAACTGGATGGACAATGAGTTTAGTTGCTTGAAGTTTTTAAATTCGTCATCAGACACAATAGCAGAAAGGGATAATCCAGGTACAGATGATGGGAGTATTTAAAGAATACAGGGGCTATGCTACTACATACCTACACCTTTTCGTTAATTGGGTGATGGCCGGCGTGTGGACCATGACCTGGTAAACTTTCATGATGTAATGATTGGTCGGTCATCTGGCCCCCTGGCGCCGATGTTAGACGATGCTTTTCTCAGGCGGTGACTTGCTTTGGCCAACTTGCGTTTCAGAACCGAATATTGATTGAGCAGGTCGGTGAACCTGCTTATAGACTGGGAGCCCGTGAACCATGACTAATGAGTGCATAATGAAAACGCTTACGCCCCTCAGTAAGGGATTTACTCTAATACGCTCCCCCTTGTCGGGGCGATCTCTCCTTTTCTCTTTACTCTTCTCTGCATCAGTCTACTCTATGAATCCGTTTCGCATTAGGAGCTGAAAATATAACATGCATTAAAATACACTTCTGTATGGACAAGCATTGCGCAAATGAAGAGGGTGCACTATTCATATAACGTTTATTTTAGCAAAAATTATATTTGAAAGGCAGACATGTGTCAGTTTCAACGGTCAGATGAATGAACCAACGCAAAAGGCTGAGCTATAAGGAATCGATACTAGAATACTTTTCTCTGAAACAGCAGAGTACATATCAATGCTTCTGGTTTAGGAGAATCACGCCAAAAGGCATATCTGAAGGTAACAACAGTCTTGAAACGTTAATCCCAGGTAGTGAACTTTTCACACTATAATCTGCCGAAATGCTACATTAAAGGGTAAATTATCGGAGTAGGAGGACGTCAATCGATTAGAAATCGGAGCGCTTTCAACCAAGATTTCATTTAATGGCATTAAAAGTGGGATGTGTAATTATACATACGCCTTACCCTCTTCCTCGAATATTTTGTGGCTGTCTTCTTTTTATTATAATGACATGCCTGCTTATTTGATTTAAGTAAGGTTGTCATAAGACGGTAACTTCTCTGGCCAAATTCAATCAATGCAAAATGGCAGGGTTAAGTTTAAAGTTAAGTTCAAGGTTCGGGTTGGGTTAAAGATTGGGAATGGCGGAAGCATTAGGGCTGGAACTAGGGGCAGAGTTAGTGTCAGCTTTATATTTGCTTGCCGCAGAAAGAGTTATCCAATCCATGCTTCTTAAACGCATAACCTTGAAGTTTCTGTTTTCAGTCTATTTACACACCCCTGTTTAAATGCCGAAAGATTCGGAGTCTAGATATGTCATCGCGTTCACCATCTCCCAAAGGTAAGGAAGAAGAAGAAGGGGCGGGTTCATGGACCAAATTATATTTGAACTGACGTTTCAAAAACCTAGTTTTCATCGTCAGATTTCAGTGGTAGTTGAGTCTGGTGGTCTTGAGTTAGTCCGCCTTGCCGTTTGCCTCAAATTATATCGGTGTTGGGCGTGTGACCTTTGACCTGCCCGTTCGTTACTGACCAAATTTGGTCTCCCGGAGGTTGGTTGCTGCATATTTTATCTTATGCGTATGTTCCAGCACCTCACTGGAGTAAGAAAACACATCCGAACTAGAACTGCGAGTATTCCAAATGCCTTCCATAGACTCTGTTAATTGATTCACTCATTGGACGAACTGATGAAACAAATGTTAACACACTTCAAATTTTGACAGGAAAACCTTTGCTGCCTTTTCCCAGTGTGCTAACATGTTAGATACTTACCGAATTTAAACACTATTTTTGTTTTGACGTTACTAACCTTGGGCCAATTGGATATACCCATCTGTGCAGTTTGATTTTCTTCATTTCGCGTATAAACAGGCGAATTTTTCTCGTATTTCGTTCTTTTTGGTAGGATAACGATATTAGCACAATCGTTAGGAGTTTGTGTATACTCAGCACTCTTACAAATTCTTTTTCGATGTATATAAATACTAAAATATCGCAATTAACCTGTTCGACATCTGACTATTATAGGAGACAGAAAGATCCACCTCCTCGATCCTCTCAAGACAACTGGATCTCCTCGAAGCAACAATGGTTAGCTCCTGTAAAAATGATCTCCGTTCGAGTTCTCATGGTCAGCTGGCTAAGCAGGATAAACTCCCACTGCCTCTTACCCTGGGCGAGGGAAGCAGTCAGCTACCAGCTTCAGCAACCTCTCCAAATTTGGCTTCGGAGTCTTCAAAGAGCACTGAGGTGGTGACAGCAGGAGCCACAAACCTAATCGAAACGGAGTCGTTGTCCAACAACATAACTGATGCAGAGGCCCTTTCCATTGGACTGTCAGCGCAGACGCTGAATCTTCTGCGGAAGCAGTTAAATATGCAGGAGACGGAGACACGCATTGCTCTATACCAGATCCACCGACTGATGACGCAACTTCGACTGGAGGCAACCGCCCGCCTGGAGGGTCAGGTATGGCACCCGCACGACTCACTATTTTCTGTTCCCAGAGTTTATTATCATACTACGCCTACTTATTTAATTTAAGTAAACGTGATATCTTAGGGTTGTGTTCTGGACGTAGTATTGACAGTTTCTTATCGTGGTTCTTTCGTGTCCTTTATCATGTCAATTCTTCTATCTTTTGGCTTGTGTTTATCTTCAATATAAGGTCTGCCTGCTTCATTACTGTTTCAGCACAGAATTGAGCAACTTCTTTATCAAAATCGCAATCTTTCGGAGGGCTTCCATGAGATGTCGCAACGTCTTCGACGACTAGAACGCATGAACTCTCGCTCAGGTTCCACCTCTGGACGTCTTGCTGATGCCACCGAGCGTATGGACCTTCCGCAGGTGCCACGTGAAACGAACGGCCATGCAGTGAGTCTAGTGCGGACTGTTTCCTTTTGACTGGCTTTCCTAACAAACCCAAATATTGTTATATCAAAATGAATTGAGTATGCTTCAGTAAAAATAGTAAAAAGGTAACAACGTGGCCTTATTTAACTTTCATAAATGCTCACTTTCTTTGTGGTAGTAAGCATGTTTTGTTTCACTACTTTAATTGGCCTCGGTTGTGTTGTTCCCTGTTGGCTGAGATATCAGCTTACGCGTGGCTGACGCGTGGCTGACGCGTTTTGTGTCAGGCTTGTCATTGTTGCACAGTTGCTTCCATTCAGCAACTGGAACTAGAACTAGATAACCAAATTTCCTTCCTTGACGTTCACTTGTCCATACTGACAGATGGCTCCATTTCACGGAGGGTCTTCTACAAGAATATCTGGAAAGGTCAGTACTTAAATTATCTAAGTTTTGTTCCTATTCAATGAAAACGTAACTTTGTATGTACCCTTTTCCAGAGGACTTGAAAAATCAGGCTGTCTCAAAGATATCCTACTAAATATAGCAAACCTTTGCGACCAAAAATAAGTGCACTTCTAGCTCCAAGAAAGTCAGCATTTGTATCCTTGCCCTTCAAGGGTGATAACATTTTAAACACTATTAAGTGACGCCTACTCAAGGCCATACAAAGAACCTTTTACGCCACTCAGCTCATATTCTGCTCTCAAACTAAGCCCCTGCCAATTCCTTGTGATAAGGATGCCTTACCTTTGCACGCCACCTCTAATTGCGTTTATGGATTCACATGCACTTGTGGATGCAAGTACATAGGGCGAATGCAAAGGCAATTGGCAGCCAGAGCCAAGCGACACCTGCCTAGTTGGTTATTCTTGTTCGAGCACGAGCATCTCGCATCTTACGCTACCTGAAGGCAGCCTATATAAGACGCTCTAAACCGGTTCTATGTAAACAGTGGGAGCATGTGGTTAATCTAGCCTTGCCTTGGTAGCAACAGGCTCCCAGATTTGCACGTTCCCCTGTCCCCTTTTTTCCAGTACCTCATTTTCCTCTGTTTCTCCTTCTACCATGTTTTAACCTTTTTTCTTTACCAATAAGCCTAAGTGACTATGGCTTGTGACCTTTCTGTACCAATTCAATTTCGTATTTTACTCATACGTTTCTCTTCAACGTATTGGAGTGGCTGCAACTGATGAGCGGTCCAGAAATGTTATGAATCCAGTAAATTTTGCACTATTTGCTACATACAAATTCTCACCACGGAAATTATGGTTTTTAAAGCCAGTGATTGCCGCACAACTGCTTCCATTCAGTTAGATAAGCATGAAAGCGGGAGTGAGTCTTGCAATCCGAATAACTATATAAACCTTGCTTACTACTGTCGACAGGAACACCGTTTCCTTGTGATTGCCTTACTCAGTAAATCCAGCAAGCGTCGAATCAGAGTTACTGTAGTTTGCTTCTTGCCAGCCTGTGCGTGGTACGCGTGAGCGCGTTTGGGCGGGAGCAGTCACTGCACGTCTAACTAACAAGGTCGGGGGTCAAACCTCGGAAATCGCCACTTTGGTGTTGGGTATGGCTGAGTGATGACGGCTAATGAGCCCAAATCGGCCATTCAAGTCCCCGTGTATGTTTTTATAATGTATTGCTGTCTAAAGTCATAATCTATTTTAAATCGAATATTTTTGCGTGCAGTTTTTATATGGTTTTCAAAGCTCTTTAATATGCTGCAGTTTACTTAATTTTAAGAAACTATATGAGCCCCGCGGGTTTCGTTTAATAAGAGGATCTAGGCTACGCGGCCCTGTAAACTTCTTCCTAATGGCGGCCCATAACCGACTGCTGATAATCGTGGAGTGCCCATCTGTTTTTGTCACCTGGTTGGCAGACGCGGTGACCAGGACTGGTGTATGATGGGTGCATCTCTGACACTGCGTGACCTCTGCGATCTTCTCCTTATATGACCCGTAGGACATTGATAAAAACTGTGTTGGGTTCCTCCTGACATGCTTAAAAGAGCAGCAGGCCATTCTATCGCCAATATACTTTCTCCCATGAGCGACAGTTTTTCTGTTCAAAATCCTTCAAATGGCATTTCAAATTCTAGAATTTCCAAACCACGCCTGAGGATTTTTCACCGTCTGCCCTTTTTACTCAGCTCCATTAACTGGCCTCATCACTCTGTTAAATATTTTCCCCTACCAATGCATTTTATTGCTACGCTGTACCAATAGGGCGTTCATAGGTATTTGCCTATATTTTCCTTTAAAAACCTGACCTGACATTTGCACGATTTTCCAATTTATTTTCAGCTGCCACCACTGGCGAACCGAAGTGGCGGTAACATCCCCTTCTCCGCCACCTTCTCCAACTCCAAGCCTGGTGGTTTTTCCAAGCTGACAGAACTTGATGAGGCCGTCCGGGGCATTTTCACCAACTCTCGCTTCTCTGCCAGTCCGGGCATAGAGGGTCGTAAGACCACCGCGGGCGCTGGCACCGGTGCTGCCGCCTCCTCCAGGCTGCCGCGATCTTTCTCCTCTGTGATTGGTCAGTCAAGTGGTACGATGGTAGACCTGCCGCCGGCGGGTGCGGCTGCGTCGACGGCCTTCCCGCTACCCAGTTTGGCGGCCTTTCAGGTAAGAGCGCACAGCCAGCAGGCCAACCAACTGGCGGTCAGCACCGACCCCAGCAGCGTCAAGTCCGGTCCGCTCTCCTCTCCCATGCCGACGGGGCTGTGGTCACCGGTGATTGGTCAGGCCAAAAGCGACAACGATGACGGCTTCCTGGAGTTGGCTGCTCGATTCTCCGCGACAGCTGATGATAAGGTAGTCTTCATGTGTGTACCTTACCCAAAAGGGTTCGAAGTAGTGTCAGGTTGCCCACAGAAATACCTGACTTTTAATTAACATTTATATTAACATTAATAGCAGTTCAGAAAAAGAATATGTGCCACTGGATTAAGAGTTTTATTTTCCTGCCGTTTTAGATTCTCCAGGGAATCCGAAGTGTTAAGCAAATAAAACTCTTAGTCCAGTGATCGCATCGTCTTCTTCTGAACTATCTCCTGAAATTCGCATATTATTTTCTATTGGCAATTGCTAGCAATGTTAGTAACATGACTATTTGAAGCATCTTTTCCCAGTGCAAATTTGAAGATTGCGTACACAGCCGGATTTAATGGAACCATACGTTTCGCGAGGACTCATCAGCTGCGTCCTCATGCTACATAAAGTGAGTGACGAATGACAAAATGCAACAATTGAATTCATACTGAAGAGATCATAGAAACAGGTCAGAAAGTTCAATGAGTAAATAAGCTAATTAGTGTAATTTTCCGGGTTTTGGCTGTCGCATAGAGGCTGCCTGCATTATCGAACACCTATAGGATACGGGCCATTCTGTAGAGCCCAAAACATCCTTCTGAGTACTGGTTTGGGTACTAACAACTCATACAGCCTCTATACGACGGTCAAAACCCGACCTATGCAAACAGCTGGAGCATGTTGTGAACCTTTCTTTGCCCTGGTAACATCCGGCTCCCTGTTTCACACCTCTCCTGCCCGCATTTTTGTTTTAACGTTTTCTCCCCTTTTTCACTGTCCACAGTGCTTCACTTACATACGTTGCTTACTACATTTATAAGCCCAATTTACTAATTGAACTTCCTGACCTGTTTCGATGACCTATTCTGTATGAATTCAACTGTAGTATTTGGTCATTCGTTACTCACTGTATGCAGCGAGAGAACGCAGCTGATGAGCACTCACAAAGCTTATGGTTCGATTAAATTCTGCTGTATGCGCAATTTCCAAACATGAATGTTGACAGTTTAAAACCGCCACAACTGACAATAAGGGAGTCTTTATGTGTTCACTTTACCAAAAATGGATCGACAAAGTGTCAGGGCACCTACAGTGATGCCTGGCTCTAAATTAGCAGTAATTTTACCAAGTAAAACCCAAAGACCTACTATGCGACGAGGCAGGATCCTCTGAAAAGAGGGCAACAGAGTGGCATAAACAAGCTTTTATTTTCGCTCAAAGGAGGGCCCTTATTTGGAAAATTGAAAAGACTGGCTACACAGTAAGACTATGATCACACATGCGCATCCGGACAAGAAAGGGACCGCTACAGAATACGGTCAGTTGGTCTGCGGGCTATACAGTGCACTTATAAGTGATAGATAGCGAAACACTACTCGATGAAAGGCAATATAAAAGCAATAAAGTTAGGGGTCCATCGTAGGGCCACCCTATGGTAAACGTGTTCCCGCCCAAGTGCCTTATGGAGATCGTGATTAAAGGTTTTATGCCCGATTTAGAAGTAGTTAATGCATATTTAATATGCGATAGATTTACACGAGGATATTTAATTAAAGCCGCTTTTAATTGTTTTACTGAACTAAAATTCAGGTTAAATGGATGCGAAAAGTCCAAAAACAACCAGAAAAACTTTACAAGCAATCTTTATTGGTTAGCAAAAGGTGCTTTTAAGCCAACAAAACTATTAGCGCAAATCATTTTACCATTAAGCGGCCCCAATATGAATCCTAACCGCTATCAATTGCCCGGGGCTGATGAATAATAAATCACGGAATATGTGTTGGGAGTAAGTTTAGTTGTGGCAAATCAGTCACCTATGACAACAACAAGTTTTGCCATTTCGCCTTTCACGAACCACGATATGTACTATTTTCCGCACAATCTGATGGATTTAGGATGTTTTCTTGTACGTCATATGGCAGTTCTACCCTCGGCACATAACTGCCGATTTCACAAAACTGATAACGTCTTTCTGGTTACCCAGCCACTAGCACAAATGATCTACATTTTAAAGGTGAGTGCTGATCCAAACCCGCTGAGGTAGAAAATCTTTTTGATGCCGTAAACTTGTTTTTCCTTCTCTCCACACTACCGCAGAAGTAATATATTCCACCGAATTTTAATTCTGTTTTTCTCCTTCAGACTGTCCGTGCAAAGTGGGTAGACAGGTGTCTTGGAAAGCCTCCGCCTGATTCATCGCCCAGCACGTTTCCCTCCTCATCCCTTCAGAGTTCAGCTGACCCCGACCTGACCCGGTTGCGGACCGGTTTAAGTGTGGACGAACTGGCACCCATATTCGATGTCTCTCTGTCAAAAACCCAGTTTCCTCTGCCTAGTGAAACCGCCGCCGGTTCATCGACGAACGACGAAACAAGTCTGCGTGAAACCGTTCCTGAGAGTACTTCAACCCCGCCGCCTCCACCCGTACGACTGGGCGGTAATCCTTGGAATGTCTCCGATGCGACGTCGAAGAGTGCTATCGATGGAGAAAAAAAGAAGGCCGATCTTTGACACCTCAGGTACGCTTCCTCCCGGTTCACTTTACTCCTTGCAGTGATGTCTTAGAAAAGCACCTTTAATTACTATGAATAAGTCATTATCATAGGGGGAAGATATGATTAAAACAGAGGTATACTTAATAAGGTGGAATCGACACAGACAACGGACACCGTAATGGCCAATTCTGGCTTACTAGCCATTATCAGCCAGTCGTAACTAAGCCCATGTGCGGATACCCCCGGGATTCCTATCCCGAGACCTTTGTCATTACGTGCAACAATACACAATTAAACCACGGGCTCCTTTATTTGTCGCTTGCGATGTACATGCATAAAATAGATCTGGAATAAACAGATCTATATCAAGCACATAAATTAATTCAGGCGGTTATGTTAAGCGAACAAACGTTTTCAATTAATTCATCATTAGGCCATTCAAAAATGTAAGAAAGGGTAGAGCTAACGAGCGTTTAAGCAACCAATCAGTAGTAATTAGGGGGATAAGGAGGAAGATGTGTGAAGGGATCGAAGGGGTCAGATTGTAGGCTTAATTGGACACCAGAGAGCGAAAAAGGTGGGGGAGGAGAAACGGGTCCGTCCATTAGGTCGTGTCATCCCGTCGCCTTTGCTCGCATTTTTTGTGAGGTGTGAGGACGCAAGGTGTCAACGTCTCGTGACGGCGTGAGTGGCACGGGGGTGTTTGCTGTCGTGGCCTCGTCACTGTTTCGCGACGTGGCACGAACCGTGGGGGCGGATGTTGAGTTAGCTTTCGGCATCAAGCAAGAGTTAAGGGTCATCTATAAAGTGCCGACGAAACATTCAAATAGCCAAGGTAAACGGATACTTGCGACGGCGGAAGCAGTCGTTATACGCCTCACTTACCCAATTTTATGTGCGCAGAAGGCATTTGTAGCTCCCATTGCCGAAGGCCAAATCAACATCCACCACCATGGTTCGTACCACGCCGCGAAAAAGGGACGAGGCCCCGACAGCAAGCATCCCTCAGGCCACTCACGCCGTCATGAGACGCTGACACCTTGCGTCCTCACACTTCCCAAAAAAACATGCGAGCTTAGGGCGACAAGGTGACATGAACTAATGGTCGGACCCCTTTCTACTCCTCTCCTTTCACCACTCTTTGCCCTCTCTGGTCCCCAATTAAGACGAGCATCTGATCCCCTTCATCCCTTTACACCTCTCTCCCCTCTTCCCCTTATTACTACTGATTGGTTGCTTAAACTCTCGTTAACTCCCCCTTCCTTATATGTTTGCATTGCCTAATAATGAGTTCATCGAAAACGTTCATTTGCCTAACTGGACTTCCTGAATACTTACATGGGTATCATGGTTGAACATTGATTAATGTCTAAGGAAGTTGAAAAGCTGAAATACGAATTTTCTATTTTTCATTGTTTGCAATACTTTTCGGAGAGCAAACTACGTTCTACCATGGTGTGGGTTCATACCTCTACCAAAATTATCACCTGTGTGCGTAAAAATAGCCGTCAAAAATATGTTACATTAATTTTTTTACTATCTTTAGAAAATTCGCTTACTCCAAAAGCACATTCTGACTTCGTCCTTCACCAATGCAATCCAAACAAAGTGCAAATAAACTCTCTGGAGGCGTGTGGGACATAGCGTTAATACCAACACAGTGCTGCACTCTTTGCCTTCGCCCAAAATCCTGAACTTGCGGCGTACCTGCGGGCTTTTCAGTGCCGCGCAGTCACCTGTGCCGTTTGTACAGGTAGCGACTTCCAGGGCCAGAATACTGATGTTCCCCACCCTCCCTCCTCTCTCTCTCTCTCGTCTCCAAGCGTCTTTGCCTCGGCCTTTCTGCAAACGCTGTAAAGCAGGTGTCCTCTATAGAAATCGCCTTTATCTGTGTAAATATGTCGACAGCCTATTGTGTGCTCTCCCCCTTTCCTCTGCTCTCCCATTCAGTGCCCTCTTATTTGATTTTATTTATGTTTTGTTACTTTTTGTTGGCATGCTTTTGAACCTCTACACGCACACGCACACATCTGCCACAGCCTTCTTTAACCCCATCAGCCCCGTCGCCACCGCCAGAGTGCAAGAACTGTCTACCTACTACTTACTGACCCAGTTTAATTCAGAATAAAGTACACTTTGAAGGATGATTTCGTGCCTACATTTTTCATGCGATCAAGTTCATGTGGTTAAGAGAAACAGAGATCGTTTTTTTCTTTGGATTACTGCGATGAAAAGTTTACCTTGTAGTTAGGACCTGTTTCTACGTCAGTTGTATTAAGCCAACTATGGCCGAAGTAATTAGCACGCGTGTTTTTATACTACTCGGAATAAGTGAGTAGTCGTGTATGTTTACTCTTTTCGATTATTTTAAGGTTTCGAAAATTCCCGGTAGGAATTCCTTGTAGGGCCGCCTGATGAACGTGTGAAGCGCGCCCCTCAGGCTCGCGGGCAGCTGATTTTAGGGGAGATGGTGGGCGTAGCATATCAGGGAACAAAGCCGATCTGAATATTCCCACGAAGTAAAAAAGTTACGACGACCAGTTGGGTCGCGTCCTTAAACCTCGGGCGTGGACACTGAAATAGGCTTTAACAGCATCGCTAACCCTCCGCCCTACCAACTGCGAACGCATATATGTTGAGGGAGTGTGCCCTAACCTCGGGCGAGGTCATTGAGGTGCATCTGTTAGTAGAACCACTAACCCCAACTAGAATATAGGGCGAACAAGTAAAGAAGGTTAAAGTTTGTGGAATTCAGCCTACTTAAAATTTGTAAGAAAGCGATTATGCCCGTAGTTAATTTGAATTAATTTTGTTAATTTTGCTTAATATGCTGACTTCAGTGGTTATGTTATGTGGTGACCATCGGAGGATCCCTCTGCAGTTCAATGTCATCATTCAATCCCTATTGGGTCGACTGCCAGCGTTTAGAAAACTGAAATATTGTGGGTAATTAAACCCAGGCCTCGAAGTAAACGCGCAGGGCTTTGTGAAATGAAATCAAGTTAGAGCATGGAAATAGGCAGCATTTTTATCAAAGACTGAGGTTTCTTTTAAGTACTAGCGTGGAAGCCCGGCTTCGCCTTGGGCTTCCTTAGATGTTGTTGTCCCATTACGTAGGCAAACCGTATGTGAGAATGAGAAGATTATGAAGACGAAGGTGAGTCGGTCGGAATTTATGAGGTCATTTTGACTCGATTAATAGTATGTGTATGCTTAGAAGGAGTAATTACACAGAAATTAGCGACTGAAAATGGTATTAACGGTGTGTCTCATAAATCCTTTGCAGTCTATCGTCGCCCTCCTCAAGACAATATCCATGTTGCCATGCTGCGTATCTGACATGACGATGGCCACCTCATTGAATGTGGGAGCATTAAATCTCCGTTGCTATTCTCCGCGAGGGCGTTTATCGGCATCTATGACAACGGCGAAACCAAGGGAAGCATGCATCTCCAGGGCGGACTTGAACCTGTTAGCGTAGCTGTTGCGCTGGTGTAGCATGTCTTGAAGGGACAATAGTATGTGATGCTTTAAGCGTGGATACACTCGGGATCGGCTTTGAGCATGTAGTTTGATGACTTCTACGAATTATATTTATAGAAACTTCGGCTCGCCATCATGAGGAGGTAGTAACAATCCAATCCGGTGGCAAACTTGGCCTTCCACCTGTCAGTTGTAAAGGTAGGCATGAATATAACCTCACGAACAACGTTGGCAACAAAGGATATCATTTGGAAAGCCCCGTTGTTTTTCCTAATATTCGAAAGAAAATTTTTCGAGCAGTCGTTTTTACCAGCAAGCAAGGTTTAAAATATTTCTGGTGGTGGCGGAAGTTATTCAGTAGAACCTTGCCGTTGGAATAGCACATGCCGATTGTCTCACCAGTCCACTTTTTCGCCTGACAATATGCGCAAACTTCTACCAGCTTCCGCATAATCAAGACTTGGGTTGTAATTGAGTTAGGCTTTGTTCCACTCTTGAGCGTTTATGGAAGCAACCAACGGGCCAGAGTCACCAAACCTTATGTGAATCGGTTGCGAACTGGAGTTTCCAGCATCGGTTGGGCATTGATCCGCTCTCTGGGATGCTTGCATAGCCAGACGTTCACTTCTAAGTCTGGGTAATTCGTTTTGCCGACGTTGCAAATATGTTAACCTACCTAACTCTCTCCTTCGAGGGCTGTTGGTTGGTTGGTTGGTAGCCCTTGTTGGATCAAGAGTTCCCGCTGGAGCCCAAACTGAATCTGGTTGGGAGACGCAAAAAAGCCGCGACCTCAGCCGGCTTGAGCCAAAGGTCCACGGGTGTGAGTTGGGTGCCTGGTTGGGAACTGCAGGTGAAGAGATAACGGCAGTCATGCGACGAGCAGCCACAGTCGGTATCGGTGGGTTGAGCCAGAGGGCTGTCTGGCTAGTGCGTTATTTGGCAGGTGTCTTTTGGTACCCCTGGGCGGAGGGATATCTTCCTATCAGTTTATTAAAATTAAGTGATGATGATGCTGATGATTTAAAAGTTTGCGAGAAAAAGACAGGGTTGAACATCCATCCCGCTTCTTTTAATCGTTTTTTTTCATGACAGAGGCCAAATTAACCACCATCAAATTAAGCGTGGATGAGATTCCGACCATTGATTCGGTTGCTCTGCTGGAAGTTGCTGGTCTGTGAGAACTTCTAATGCTCCGAGAAACGACGTCATGAGGATCGGATGGAATACCTGCAAAGCTGTTAAAAGAGCTAGCCGTAGCGTTGGCAGAGCCCCTGCACTTACTCTTCCGACCTCACCCTTTTTGCTTCTTCACCCCACCCCTTCCCCACCCCCGCCCACCTCCCGTGGCGTATTCACATCCGCTTGTCATGTCGGGTGTCAATCGCGAGTCTGAAACAGCTGCCTGCCACCAATGATAAAGGGGACAAACACAAACACGGTGACGACGACTATTCCCCTGTGTGATCGATGTACAGACTGGCGCGCGAAAGGCGTGCAAAAGGCGGGGGCGTCGCGTGTGACTGATATACGGACAGGCGCGCATTCGCGCGTGTGTGTGCCCAAGCTCCGCGATTGACTTAAAAATAGCTGCCATCCACCAATGATAATTGAGGTTCACACAGAGGCAGTCAAGACTTTTATTAAGTATACAGATAGGCTTGGCTTCCTCGAGTGATTATCATATCGGAAACACGTTAAATTTGTAGCGCTATTTGGAAGATTAAGAGGTACTTCACGTGGTATTCAGCAAATGATGCAACTAGGTTATTTAATCTATTGCGTTACCCGAACCGATAAAATAGACCTGAATGGTTAGTGGGATCTAGCTGGTATTGGATTTTGTCATCCGTCGGCGCCTGCTTATAAAATAGTAAAGGTAAATTGGTTTGACCCTCATCACTACGATCTTCAGGCCCTGTTCCTAGGGAGAAGAAAATTAATGAGAGACCAGAGAGGGAAGAACAGTTTATTCTGTACAGAGGGAATGGAGAAAAGGTAGGATGAGGTTTGACTCACGATCAAGAACAGTCCGTTCCCTAGTGGGTTGCGTCCGGAGTGTTAGAGCAGAGGCATTCCTCGCAGTCAGTCGCCCAGCGGCTGTCTTTGTCTTAGTCAGGTTTGAAAGTGATTGATCAAACCGTGAGAGGCCTGTGGTGCGCGCGTGATAGCAGGTCGTGCCCTATAAATGTAGGTCGACAGACGTCGTGCGTCCGCACATGTTGGCTGGCAACGCAGGTCAGGCGTTGGCGCGTAGTATGCGGCTGTCCCAAAAGGTCGGTCGAGTCTTGCAGTCACGCGACCTCATGCGGGGAGGACATAGGAGGTCACTTCATGTTAACCCTGGGTCGACTATCAATTGCAAAACTTTGTACAGAGCAATAAAGGATGCTTAATGCAGTCAGGATCTGGCCTGAGGAAATACTCACCGACATTTTGCAGCAGGTTTTAGAAAAGAAAAGATATATTAGTTAAGGGCGTGAATACTGATTCCTTGCAGTAAAACCACCCAATTAAGTGTTGCCCCAGAATTCGTTGTGAATCGCCACTGTTATAAAATGAGTTAACAAATAGCATCAATGCGTTTTAATATAAGTAAACCAGAAAGCAGCTATGAGAACATGGCGACATGAATAAATGTAAGGGTAAGTAAGCTCAGCCGCACTTACGTCTTAAGATAAATCAAGACTTAGTGTCATTTTATTTGATAAAAGGCAACTTTCACAACACGATTTCACATTGCAAGCCTCGTAAACCAATTTTTCTATCTGTAGCTTGTCTTCATACTATTCCGAGACAACTCATTCGAATGTTTGTCATGATACCACATGCTGCTACAACTTTATATTGACCGTAACAATAATATGGATTACATTACATTTATAGGGTGTTCAAAGGGCATTCCATGCCTGTTACCCTTTAAATATACAAATATATTATATATAATGGGTAGAAGTGTATGCAAGGGACCTGAATGGCAAATGCCTTATATCCGTTTACGAATTTTGGTGGAAAAGACTTTGAATATGTCGAAGTGGAATGCGAGTTTTTTCGGGTTGACAGTAAGGTACCGACAACATTGTGTTCTTTGGGAAAATTTTTAAAAGATTCAATTTTGCAAAGGAGGGTCACGCGTGATTCATACGCTTTACTGTCTACTTATTACAATGCAGAGGGCTATTTTTCAACGAGCATGCAGAGACGAGATCCAAACTATTTCCCAGAATACTGCCGATGGGTTTGATCTTTAGTAGGGTGACCAATAGCCACAATGGCAACATACTTAAACTATATGCCATCGTAAGGCCACCGCAGGTCATCAGTATGATGCAAGAATAACGTGAGAGGATAAGACGGAACAATGAAGCATCCCAATGCTATGAGGTAACAGAGGGGATTTTTGCTTCGTGGACCTGACATATTGAGTGCGGAGAGCAATGACCTCTGTAGCCTATAAAACATAATCCCGCATGGAGATACTGTTTGAGATGTTAGCATAGGAGTGTAGGAAGCAAAACAAAGCTACAAACAAAAACGAGAAAACGCATGCAGTAAAAAGATAAAAAGACAAACACGAAGGTATGCCTGACAGTTGTTATTAGTTGGATGATTTTGTGCCAAATTCCGGAGAAGTACGTATCAGTGATAAGGCTCCGGTTATGTTGGAGTTTATGAATGTAGGATAAGGGTAGAGCTTGGCTTACGAATTTAATCGGAGCAGATATGCTGAACAAGATATCCACAAAAAATGAGACAGCTATGTCCACCGCTGCTATTGACGACGCAGGTTATGTGCAAGTGGTGCTTATCGGTAAAAATAGCCTGAATTGATCCATCATTTTCGTTTAATTAATCCTTTTTTAGGACCATTGTAAATGCCACATTATGGAAGCATCCTAGCCTACCAGTAGAGGAATTTTCATATGCACGGTATATTTATTTCCTTCATTTTCAAATAGCCAAATGTCCTGAAACAACGCAGAAAGTTTTAACCTCGTAAACGTTGTGCGAATTTGCGTCTGCTTCAAGAACGTGACTGGCTAGACTGGATTGGCGCAAGTGGACACTCGTACACAGATGCTAACAGACGACAAAGTAGAGAGGTTGAGTGTTGCACGCGGAGTTTGTTCACTTCACACGCTTGGCATCGCCGCTTTGCACAAGCGAACCCGCCCCCACCCGCTTTTCGTTATTTTGAATACCACAAACCCAAAGGTCATTTGGATCCGAACTGACTTTATACCTCGTTTTTATGTTTCTTAAACAAATAAGTAATATGACTTTGTTTCTACTTTTAGTCCTACGAATGCGGTGAACTTCGGATCAGGCAGGATAGGCGTAGCAGGAGTGAAATTCAATAAAAAGACACAAATATCTCTATCCGGCAGGCTACACCAAATTGAGTCGGACTTACTCCAACGTTTCCAAGGGCATATCTAGGCACCTTCCACCTTTGTGCCAGACGACCTACGCCTCGATTTTAAAATTTTTTTTAGAAATTTTGGTCATAACGTAGTTTATATGACCTCATAAACATATAAATAAAACAGGCTTTCTAGTGTTTTCTTTCCCTATAGTTTAACGTTTAGGGTTGATTCGTCGTAAAAAGGCTTAAAATACCCTTCTGACAAAGTCACCCGTATTAGTCTCATCAAGGCAAGCCAAGAAGGTGGCCCATAAATTATCTGCAGGAACTCTTTAGACTTTTCCAGTTTTTTGCTATAAATGGGGTGTCGAAGTTTTGGGATGATTTAATCAAAGTCCAGCCGCCTGCTAAAAAGGCAGGTACCGAGTTTGGCTGGAAAGCAGACACTGGAGTTAATGGAAGGTGAATTGTTTGCTGCAACCAATTTCACTGTGCAAGGCCTTTCATGCAGATTTTGGTTGCCTTTCTCAACGAGGCAAGTTGTTTGCGCATCATATGAGTTTCGCGACACTGTCTTCTAAGTTTTTTCATTATGATAGGAAGCGCTGAACGGACTGAATTTTCATAGTCGTCTGCATTGTCGAGGGACCTTATAATTCAGAAGATAAATTGGCGAACATACGTTTGTTTTCGATAAATTCTCGTCAGGCCTTTACATTTATATGGTAAGAAATAAATCAACTATGCTGGTTGGTGGACAGATGCAGTGTTATTTTTGTCAGGATATATTGGTCGCACGAGCTGGCGTTTGTCCAAAAGAGTGCGAAAACACCTTCCAGCATGGTTAGGGAAGGGCCAACTTAAAGGTGTAAACAGTTCCATTCTAGCGCACATAGTAGACTCAGACCATCACGTGGATGCCAAAGAGGCCTTCCGAGTGATCTACAAGGTGCCTTCGAGCAGAGGTGGCCGCCATCAGGTAACGCCAACCGGTGCTGTGCATCCAGAAGGATTTCGTCGCGGCGCCGCAGTTACCATGGGCAAAACTCGCTAACACGGCCACACACGGTGGACCACAGGTCTCGGAAACGGGCCCCCCACGGACGTCCAAGAGCCAAATCCAACCACGCAAACCTTATCACCTGCCTCGGACGCCGGGCCGTCTACAGATTGACACTCTGACCGCAACTCTTCCACATTGAGGACTCGAAAGATATTGGTAATAATTGGTTCTGAACAACAGTTTACCCGTTTTTTTCGATTAAAAGGTATGAATTCTCTCCAGGAAGGCAAACTTAATTGTAAGAGGCCGCGGTTGGGTTGCACAGACGATAACACTTAAAACGTCAGCTGTGTAGGCATGTAAGCCGGAAGATTCTGCAGCGTAACTGAAATAATCGGACCCTGTAATATACTTGCTGCGCACATGCTGTCCTGTCGCAAAAACTGATCGTAGCACATACTTTATTCTCGCCTAAGTTTATGCACCTATTTGCTTTTCAGTTATCGAACCCATACTTTCTACCAATTCTTCATGCGAAGAGTTCACGCACATCAAGTCCTTCCTGCAGTGCTTATGTATAAAACGAACTGTGTGGCTAAGCTGTGGAAATGCGTCCGTTTCGAAGAAGCCACTAGCCCACATCATACGATCTGTAAGGGTGGGCAATTGAAGCTGGATGTGGTGGTTATTAGCAGGTTATTAATGTATATGTTGTTGTTGTTGTTGTTGTTGTTGTTGTTGTTTTGCCCTTCAGGTGCGAACGTGGTGGTGTTAGCCGAAGATGTAAAAATATTGCCTTTGCAACCCCACGAGTGAACTGAAACCTTTAGTAACCCTTTCTTATCGCCTCCATAATCCCGATATAAGTACATGTTTTCACACCCCTTTTTCCCACACATCTCCTGTCCTCTGTTCCTATCATAATAAACGTGCATCGTTCTGTCATACCCTTGGCTAGTTGAGAATGTCATATAACGAGTTAAAGGAGATGCCCGATCCAGTCAACAAGACTACTCAAAGAGAATCATTAGTTGAGGATCAAGTGACCAACTTGGGACTGCGTGAATTCCTTTCTACCGAGAGCCTTAAGGAGGAAGACGGTCAGTCATAGCCGCGCTGTGTACCTGCGCCCTTTTCGAGGTAGTCCCTAGCTCACATGATACTATCTAAAATGTTGTTCCCACTATCCCGCTGTCCTGAAATAAATCAGAGCTTCCCCTTTATTTTTGCTTAAGCGACCGTGACCATGTTCTGATAATTCTGAAAACATAATGCAACAAAAAACGGATTTACGCTTTGAGAGCGCGACCAACCACGTTCGAGAACAGCATTGTGAACGGTGACGCTTGGCGGGAATGTCTGTGAGTTCCTTCTTCCTACTTCTTCTTTTATTAATTCTGCAAACGTTTTGCATATATTTAGTTCTTTGTGTTTCCGTTTTGTTTTCTTAAATGTAAATTCTATTATCATTGTTCGTCTATTAGACTTTAACTATCCCTAACTTGGTTTATGGTTTTGTATGAGTTAATATATGTTATCCGTTCACAAAACCGCCGCATTAATGTAACAGTATTAGGTTTATACGCAAACGTCAGCGAACTGCCTATTGAGTGGCATACCGTAGTAGCTAGCAGGCTGAAAATCTGCAGTTTGTGGTTATACATGTCTAGCACTGTTGTAATACGTGAGCTTGCCAGATTTTAATCCATCTTACTGTCGTCAGAATGCTTGCCTCTAAGTATAACTAAGCATATAATTACTTTCTTTTTCCATGCCTGGACCTCTGTGTTATAAATATATTATGAAGCCTAGTAATTACGGGAAGTTCTGCCAGCCGTTTAACTGCCTTTTCGACGATAACTGCTATAGCCATTCGCAGTTGCAGCCTTGTCGCTTCACGCATAAACTGCTGGACGAAGGTAGATCGTTTGTGACTTGCTTTTTATATTCAGGACCAGTGTGGCAATTTCTCATATCACTTCCTTCGTTTTCTATGCAGCAGTCTTATCACTCCCAATTCACGGACGCTCCGAGGCGAGTTGGAAACCTCGCGCTCTTGCCTCTGCGGACAACCGTTCGTGGTCCTGCTCCGAACGATCAAAATCTGCAGTTTGATATTATTGATGAGGCCTTACTTTACTTCAAGCCATTGATTTTCTTCCGCCAATTTGAGTTCAAGGTATGTATGATTGTCATTGCTGGCCCCCATTGACAGTTCAATCGCTTTTAACGCATTTACTAAGTTTAACTGAGCTACACCAAATGTGTTTATGATCTGCCTGATTTCTGTCAAAAGACGCCTTTTCTGCATCTTATGCGCTATTTCCCCACACAACATGATTCGCCTACATTCACGCTTTATGTCACCAGCAGCTAACGGTCTCAGCGGTAGTACGTAGAACTTTAGCTGTCACGATAAGGTGGATCAATATTCTTATTAAAGAAAATGTTGATATACATCTAAGAGACTTTTTTACAAGACCACTCCTGAAAGAGTTTCCTGTCAGCAAGCCCACTGTCGTGCTGTCATACGCTGTGATTCCGTCATTCAAATTTTGTTTTACGCGAATTTCCAGCATGCAAAAGAGCACTCTTCTTCATCAAGACCCTTCAATGTTTTTCTGTCTTAGAGCGATGCCGACCGCGTTTTGGTATACTTGGTACTTTACATTTTGGAGTGCCTTCGTAAGCTCCAACGGGTATGTTGACATTATTTGTTATTGTTTCATGCGGTCTGTCCATTTTCAGTCACCGGACTTCTAACTCGTTGTGCCTTGTACTTACTGACAGCATTGCATTTTTATATTGGTGCATCAGCTTTTTATC
Source organism: Ligula intestinalis (assembly GCA_036362985.1). Lineage (NCBI taxonomy): Eukaryota > Metazoa > Platyhelminthes > Cestoda > Diphyllobothriidea > Diphyllobothriidae > Ligula > Ligula intestinalis. The sequence continues at coordinate 82,034,889 of JAYGXS010000003.1, forward strand.
GTTCACGTACCCCTTTATGCATTACTAATGTTGGTATCCTATCGCATAGTCGTGCAAAGTCAGCCTTAACGGAGTTATGTGTAAAAGTTGCCTGCTTCCATTCTAATAGTACTTGCGTTTAAAAGATCCTACAATCTAGTGACATTTCTGAGTCGACAAAGCCATTCAGTTGGGCATTGCCTACATGGCTTCATTTTTGGCTGGACTGGAATCACATTAATCACTGGAAAATGTTTGTCGAAATTCTCGTGCGTTTTCAAATAAAGTTCGTTGCGTCTTGCAAACTATGTTGATTTTGAAGGAATATCTGCTAACTTTATATATATATCAAAGTCGTTGTGATCACCCCGTGTCTTATTATTTATTCTGACAATCTATTCAACTGCAGTGCAACACGAAAACCCTTGGAGCTAAGGAACTCAATGCCTTGGCGATAGCGCGGTTTGATCTGCCTGGCGACCCTGGGTTTCCGCGTGAACTGAATACCCTGTACGCGAAGCCTAGCATGGCTGAGGCAGATACCATGCGAAATTACTTGATTCAACTACGCACGGAGATGGGAACGCGCCTTCTTAAGGTTGTTTATCCCGACGAGGCTGGTCCACCCAGCAAGGTAAGTCGCCTCAGTGTAATTTTCATGTGAAAGGGTTCTTAAGCGTTTTTAAATCTGATTGCATATACATTATTTTCACTGGAATAAACTATTATGACAGTTCTTATTTCCATGTTGTTGTTTAGTGGTGGCTGTGCTTCTCCAAACGCAAGTTCTTGGACAAGAGCCTTTCAGCTCCCGGAGCCCACTAGGTACCTTGCCTTACGGATGCAAATTCACTCACACTTGGCTATGTCCGCTTGGAATGTCCCTCCTCTCCCTCTTACGCTTTCACATCTCAATGACTTTTGTACTGACGCCACTCAGCCTTCCCTTGGTCACACAAACACACACTTTTTATCACGATTGCTAATTTTTGATCCCACCCTAATATATTTTTGCGTGCTGCACTGCTTTGTTTTTACCAAGAGGACCCCAGGGCTGTATTTTGAAGGCTCAATTGTAAAGTCGACTACATAGCTATACAACAGCGGTTCTCGTGGCTGCCCATTCGCACTGCTGCTGCCTGCGGACTGCGGTCACGCTTGCCAGTCGCTACTGCAACCCTACCGTCTTAAGGGCCGTTCTGAGCCGCTTGTATGCTCCTTAGTAGGTAGACTAGAATGTGTCATCTGCGCAGCGGTATGCAAATCAATCATCGAGCCAGATGTACTTGGATTGGCCGTTGTTGAACGCTCACCGATAGATAACGGGACGAGTGACTTCCGTTAGCTATCGGTGAACTTTCATCAACGAGTGTTAATGCCTTTAAATTTAAACCGGCAAGACAGTTAGCTCGTGGTTCGGTGGTTAGACTTCTGATCAAAAGTTCACCAGTTCGAGCCTCGGGTGGTGAGCCAATTTGTGCTGGATATGACTGGCTGATGATGGCTGGTAAACCAGAAGGGGCCATTCCAGTCTCCCCTGTCTTTGTCGAAATGCAACTGAAGGAATTCTATGATTCTCTTACGGTGGCCAGATGCGCACAAATCTTGAATGTTGACCGCAAAACTCCCGACTTACTTGAGGCGGTAAATCTCACGCTAATGATTCAGTCAAGTTCCAGCACTGACTTGCGGCCACCCTTGGCTTCGATTACTCTTAGAAAGGCAGGAATCGCCGCGGTGACTATGGCTTGCTATCGTCCTGTTGCTGCGTTCATTCTACACCGCAACAATACCCTACAACTGATTGACACCCGTGCTGGTGTCAGTAACTGGTTTTCCAGAGTTACTGACTGTTTCAAGTTTGTACGAGGGTACGAACGCCAGATGCACTGAATATTTTGGCCTGCGAACGTCAGATTACGATGATGACGATGATCCAGGGATTGCGGTTTTCCGGGTAAAAGAGGTCGGCTTACCAGTCGAGTAATTCATTACCGCTGTTAAAAGCTAAATGTTACCGAGATATACCCCTGGCTATGAAATATCACCTCACGTGAGGCGGTCTCGATTGTTGCTGAGTCGTTTCGAGGTATTTGCATAATTGTTAGTCAGGCATGTCTGGGTAGTCCTCGTGCATGGTTTTCAATGCTGGACTATGCTCGCGGTGTTATTAAAGAGAGCTGGCTTAGGTAGTGATGCATGGCAGTCCGCGCCAACTGTTTAGGTCATTTAGTCTACAAACATTGTCATTCTTACGTCCGATTGAGTCTCCCGAGCCGTCCATGAAAACCACTCGATGGCCGGTTTGCATGTATACAACTGGAGCAACAATTTACTAACGTTTCCGTCTACGGCCTTGCTGAAAAAGAAAAAAGTTATTTCTATGGTCGGTTGGGCGTGTCTGGTGACCAAAATGAGCTATACAAGGCTTCAATCGGTTGTACCAAAAACAGCGAGCATTAGGACTTGAGGCCTCTGACCACCGATGCCTGAGGACCATCCTGTGAGTTAAATATACCTACTTCCTCTCGACTGCGACAGTCCGCACCCGCTGCGATCTTATCACGAGAATGTCTCAGGCTATTCAAGGAAGGCGATTGAGGTGGTTTGGATACGCTCTCCATCGTGCGCCTCGTGAGCTTAGCTATGCTGCACTCGATCCGGCGCTGCAGCCTACCTTGAGGCGTCGAAGAGGAGGGTAACGGAAGACCTGGCTTGAAAACGTCCGTCAAGAAATGGAAGCAGTTCTTGGGCCTTCTACATTCGGTCTGCGTCGCTGGAGAAGAGACTGGTTGGAGCTCTCCAGGTCGGCTGCCGCCAATCGTCACGCATGGAGAGGTACCGTCCGTGACCTCATTGAGGTTGGCTAGATCAGGCATGATCACAGCCGTAACAAGTACAAGCACATTCTTACTCCTGACTGAGTCTCCCGAACCACCATTGAAAACTATTCGATGGCCAGTTTCAGACATAAAACTGGAGGTAAAATTTATTAACGTTTCCGTCTACGACCTGGTAGCTTGCTGAAGAAAAAACCTCATTTCTATGGTCGGTTGGTTGTGTCTGGTGACCAAAAATTGCCATGCTAGGCCATTATCGGTTTTACTGGAACTGAGTAGTTGGTTGGTTGGTAGCCCATGTTGGATCAGGGGTTCCCGCCGGAGTCCAAACTGGGTGCAGTTGGGAGACGGAGAAAAGCCGCGACCTTGGCCGGCTCGAGCCAAAAATCCTCGGGGGTGAGTTTGGTGCCTGGCCGGGAACTGCAGGCGAAGAGGTGACGTCAGTCATGCGGCGAGACGCCGCAGTCGGTACTGGCGAAGGAGCATGCAGTAGCCACTGCGAAGCTGCGCCAGGGTACAGCGAGTCACCCGTGGTAGATGGCGTTCCGAGGTGGCAATCGGAGGTGGATAGCCACCCAGAAGGACCGGGGTATGGTAGCTGGATTTTGCGTCCACAACGGCTCTCTGGTGAAGGCGCTGGTAGCCTGTCCTGATGGCAGAGCTATCAGCGGGTAGATCCAAGAGAGAGACGAGGCGACAGCTGCCTTGTGGAGACCTCGGATAGACGTCCGAACGTTACGGCTAGGCTCGGGAGCGTTGCAACAATGGTGGTTTGAATGGCCAAGTTGTGAACAGGTCCACTAGAACTGCTGGCCGAGGAGTTTGTTGTGTGCGGCGACCGGCAGGACAGAAGCCTCCGTATGAAGGTGATCGATGGGCGACATTTTATAGCAGCCCGTGATCGTGCGGAGGGCACCATCCTGTGCTGACTGAAGGTGTCGGAGGCTGGAGGAGCTAATTGTGGGGGACCAGACTGTTGCCGCATATGTGAGATGCGGCTTGGCCAGCGCTTTGAATGTGGTCGTCAGCAACTCTTTTGAGCAGCCCCAGGAAGTGCCCGTGAGAGCTTTGAGGACCTTAGTGCACTGGCTCACTTTGCTTGTGACATCCCCCGCATGGTCTGCGAACGTGAAGAGCGGATGGAAACGGACGCCGAGGAGCTTGGGCTTACGGACCAGCGGTAAAGCCTCACCGTCGACGATGATATTCGGGTGACAATTGAACTCCTTCGGATCCAGCGTGAAAACAGTGACGGACAACTTTGCCACTGAGATCGAAATCCCGTGCTGAGTGAGGTAGTCCACAATATAAGGCATGAATTCCGGGAGGACCTGTGTAGCCTGATCAATGTTATGGTGCTGGCAGAAGAAGGTGACATAATCCGCGTATGATACCACTTTAGCGGGTGCTGGAGGGAGTGGGAGTTTCCGTATGTAAATGTTGAACAGCGTCAGGCTGAGCATAGAGCCTTGAAGAACACTGCAGGTCTGCTTGCGGGGCTTGGAGAGAGTGCCGCGGAAAAGGACACGATCGTGGCGGCCACGGATGTAAGCCGCCAATCATCGGACCAGGCCAGTCGGGACGTTCAGAAGGACCAAGTCCTGCAAGACCTGATCGTGGCGGACGCTGTCAAAGGCTCGTGACAGGTCAATTGAGACAGCCACGGTCCGCGAAGCGGGCTTCTGTTGATTGAAGCCCTCGAGGATGGCGTCGCTGAGCTCGAAAAGAGTCGTTGTTGTGCCACGACCCGACCTGAAACCATGTTGGTGGCTGGACAGATCCGCTGCAGACGTCAGAATTGGACGGAGAAGTCGTTCCAAAATATTTTCCAGTGGACTGAGGTTGGCGATTGAGTGATAGGAGGTCACTTGACTGGGGTCCTTGCCAGCTTTGACCAGAGGAATGATGTCGGACTGGCGTCAGCAATCGGAGATTATTGAACTGGCCAGCAAAAGATTGAAAACGGCTGCCAGCTAGGCAGCCACCTTGGGGTTAATATGGCGCAAATGGATAGGAGCCAGGCCATTCGGTCCTAAGGCTTTCGAGACTTTCGTTTTCCTGACGGCAGTGACGATAGCAACGGCCGAGAAAGAAATGTCAGGAGGCGGGGCCTTGTGGAGGAGGCGAAGAAGGGAGCGCTGGCTTTTGGGTCTGGGCGCCGAGCGGGGCGAGAACAGCTTGTTCATCTTCGCGGCTATCGTACTGTTGTTGGAAATGAACTCGCCATCCCCGAAGCTAATAGACTGGTTAAGTGTGTCAGCCTGGGGCTTGGTCAGATTACGTAGAAGTTTCCAGGTGGCAGCTGAGTTGCCGCGGAAATTAAAATCTGCAATTCTTTCACGCCAACGTCCCCGTTTGTCGTCATTGATGGTCTTGGTAATCAAGCCGTTGAGTTCGCCGACACGCGGGTCAGTTGCATCTCACGCTCTGATCTCGTCTCGCTCTCGTTCCAGTAGGTAGGCTTCGCGTGGGTAGTTAGGGCAAAGTACGGGAATGCGACCGTTCCGTATATGGTGGCCTGCTGCTGCCAGAAGCAGGTGACGAACGGCCCGCTCCGCCGTGTGGACACAGGTGGGGGACGGTAGCTGATCGGTTCCAGCTTCGCATTTGGCGGTGAACGCTGCCCAGTCAGCTCTCTTGAAGTTGATGAAGTGCCTGTTTGGAGCCTTGATACGGTCAGCAGAGGTGGCCTATTCGAGCACTATAGGGAGGTGATTGCCCCCTAGGCTGAGTACCGTGCTCCAGGTGGTGGAGGCTAACAGACTGAGACTGGCGAGGGAGACATTGGGAGAGCTGGGGGCACCGTTGGGTGGGAGCCGCGTTGGGCTGTCCTCGTTGAGGACTGCGAAGGGAGCTTGTTCTAGTTCATCGGCCAGGACTTCTCCCCGGGTATCAGCCGCCAAGTTGGAGCACCATAGGTCGTGGTGGGCGTTGAAGTCACCTAGCACCAAACTGTCTCCAGAAGGTAAGTAGGGAGCGATAGAAGCGATTAAACCAGGAGGAAAACTGGAAGTTGGAGGGATGTAAACGTTCACGATGGTTAGCGGCACCGGGCCAATGTTAAGGGAAATCGCCAGTACTTCCGTGGGATCGGCACCAAGCAGGGGTAGCTGGTGATGGGCAATGGATTTGTCCACCAGGAAGGCCAAGCCTCTGCCTTTGTTGCGGCTGCGGTCACGACGGACGGTCGTTTAATCAGCACAGGACGGGGCCTCAGTGGATTAAGACTGCTTTGTCTCTTGGATAGCCAACACAGCTATGCTGTGCGAACGCATAAAGGCCAGGAGCTGGTCAAGCTTGCCAAGTAGGCCGTTGGCGTTGAACTGGAGGATATTTAGACCAGGCGGTGAGGCAAGGTCGGGGACCAGAGGATTTGGGTTCAGGACAGGGTGGGCTGTAGGCGTGGAGACCGAAGGGGGCACCGGAAAGCTGGGACACGCGAAGGCGGGCGAAGGCGGGCGACCAATCGGCAGCTGTGGCGAGGCCACTGCAGCGGAGATGGCACCAACCATTGCAGGAACCGCAAAGTGCAGACCAGTCGCGGCGGCCCAGGCGGGCTCGGCAGAACGAGCAGTACCACAGAGGGCCAGAATTGGCCTCAATTCCGGCGGCGATGAGGAGGAGTCGGAGCAGCGTGGCCGGGAGGGGCTGCTCCGTCATCAAAAACACGGGTTGGGCTGAGGGGGGGGGTTGATCCAACGTAGGGAGGTGGGTGTATCAGACCTTGGCCGCCGGGAGGGCGGGTGGGAACGCAGTTCGTAGACGCGTCTACTGTGGTTCCCGAAACGGAGTAGTAGGATGAAACGGTGACACACACAACCCTTCTTAGTTACTCGGTACGCCAGGCAGCCCACAGCACTCGTCAAACCCACAGACTTGAAGTAATGGCGAGGCTCTGGCCAATAAATCACGTACTTTGACCGTAGACCTTTGACCGAAGACCTGTTTGAGCTCAACTTAACCGCGTGCGCACACAACCAGGATGAGTCCTTCCCACGCAACACGACCGGCTCACTCACTCACACAGTGCACGTGATGACGTTTGCAGCTGCGGCCAAGCGGAGAACTCTAACATGTCGGCTGCACAAGCCGCAAAGCCAATGCAGTCGCTCCCTACTTGAAACCACAATCTCACTGATCCGATCTTGTACGCTTTGTTCTTCATGCACTGGAGAAAGAACTCGTACCCATTAAAAACACCTTACAAGAAAATGGATTCCCCGAAAAGCTCATTAATTAGTTTATGGAAGAACGTCCACCAAACTCGAAAGTACCGACGGCTGAGAAGAAAATCTTATTTCTTACATTACCATTTCAAGGTGATCCAGCAAGCGAACTTCTACAGCTTCGCCTGAACGCTGCAATCACGCGTACGTATCCAGCAGCTAAGCTAAGATTAGCATTTTCAAGCACTCAACTTCTTCGCCTTGAAGGCAAGGATGGACTCCCGCTCCAGACCTCATCCATGTGCATCTACAACTTTACATACTTCCGTTGGGCAAGTTACATTGGTCGAACAACTAGGCGGCTATCCAAGCGCATGCGGGAACACCATCCTGCCTGGCTAAACAAAGGCGAGGTCAAGTCAATATCTAGTGCAATTTTGGCTCACTTGGTTGACAGTGGTCACCGGGTAGACGTAAACCAAGCGTTTCGAGTCTTGTATAAAGTGTAAGCGAAACACTCCATGTTCCTGCGTCAACGGATACTTGCGACGGCAGAAGCCGTGGCCTTACGACTCACAAACCCGATCTTATGTGCGCGGAAGGCCTTCGGAGTGGCCCTACGGCTCCCGTGGCCGAGAATAAACTAAACATCCGTCCGCACACCTAGCATACCGCCAGATGATGGGCAGACAGTGACAACTGGTGTCAAGACGCCGTGAAGCGACGAGACGACCAGGTGATACGAACTAATCGTGGGACACGTCCCTCTTCCCCCCTTTGATCTCTTAACAGTTCCCCCCGCCCCCCTTAAATACCGTTGATTGGTTGCTTAAACTTTTGCTAACTCTACCCCTTTATACTATTGCACACGCGTGATGATGAATTAAACGAAAACGTTCGTTCGCCTATCTTGGCATCTTGTACGCTTTTCTTGTCATAAGTACGCTCTGCTAGGTAAGCAGAAAGAGTCCTAATTTTCTGCCCCTCTTGTTGTGTTCTTCTTTGGGGACTGACACAAGGCATAACTAGACGGTGATATCTCGGCCGTGGCTACATTTAAAACAAGACCCACATCACGAAGAGCAGTTTAATGTCAAAAAAAGACTGTATTGTCACAAGGACTGGGTACATAAAATCCAGCAGCGAGGTAATTTACAAGCTGTACAGGTGCTAACGCTTCATATCGCCGAGGTCCTCAATCGCATCCATCGGTATCTAGAGGTTTAAAAAAGGTAAATTGATTATTCCCGTTTGACCGGAGTCCGCATAGTCTGAGCAAAAAAACTGGCAAGCTCACCTCGGGCCATTTTTCAGGAATGAGATCTAAGAGGTCATCCTTCACGTCACCCTGGATGACAATTTCACCGTTGTTGCTTGTTGCAGAACTGCCAGTGGCGAACTTTTGACCGAAAAATTTGGATGCGACCTTCAAATCAATGCCTTTTAACAGAAAAAAATAGGAGTGAGTTGCATTTAGTTAGGTTGAGGTACTAACGTGTAATGCCGGCGCGCCTGCCCCAAATAAACTCCGGCATTCTGCACATAAGAATGCAAAGACAGAGGTTATTATTTACGTATTTGATACTGTTTACCCTGGTTGACAAGATTATCGCGATCTGGCCAGTGCATAAACAGGAATTATCAGTTAAAATACTTAATCAATTGGAGAGTAAGCATTTGGACGGCCACGATATTACCAATAGAGGCGAACCGGTGTGTTCCACGAAACAGTTCAGAAGGAGAATATGCAATCGCTAGAGTAATGTGTTTATTGGCCTGACATTTTGGAGCTTCTCTCGAGGAGAGTCGCAGATCGCTCATGTTGCTGGATGAATCAGCTTCACGGATGACACGGATGGCGGCGGCCCGTTGACGGCAATCAGAAGCGAGCTCCTCACAGATATCAACCCAGTGTTTGTTCCAGTGTCGCAAGCCGTAAACGGTTACTAAGCCCATCCGCTCAACGTCCGACTTGGCGGTGTTGAACCATGTCTTCAGTGGACCACCATGTCGGTATATACAGATTGCACTACGCGAGGGATTAACGGCCAATCTGCAGAGGTCAGTCAATGGTTTGCGCAGGACATGACCAAACCATAGCAATCGGCGATGTTAGATGCTAGATTTGGTAGTTTGACATTGGAAATTCGATCCTGCCAGAAGACTCTTAAGAAGCGTCGAAGACATCAGCGGTCAAAGACTTTGAGCGATAGGATGTCTGCCTTTCTGACAGGCCATGTTTTGCAAGCATATACTAACATCCGCCTCATTGATGCTCCGTATATCAGCAGCTTTGTACATAAGCTGATGTCTGAGCGAGACCAGAGGTCTGGCTAGCAGGCTAGGTGCATTTTGAGCCTCCCCGACTCGGTTCTTGATTCCTTCTTTGGCCTGTCCGTTAGCTAGCATATTCGAGCCCAAATAGTGGAAGCGGCTAACTTCCTCGGTTGACCGCTCACAAACTGTGATGCATCACTCAACTGATCAAGAACTTGAAGAAAACTGGGGAAAAAGTGCGTCCTTGACGAACTCTACAAGTCAGTGGGAAGGAATCTGACTCTTCACCAAGGGCTCTTACTCGGGCTGATGTTGTGCTATAGTAGGTTTTGATCAGATTGAGCAACTTTTTTGGAGACCATCAGCAAGCAAGATTTGCTATAAGGCTTCTCTTTCGATGGAATCAAAGGCGATCTTGAAGTCGATGAAACAGATGATGATGATGATGATGATCTGTTGATTCTGGTATCTGTGTTCCAGTATGGGGCATAGAATGAAGATCTGGTCAACACATCTTCTACCTCGACGAATTCCTCCTAGGTTAGGACGAGTACGAAGATTGCGCTCAGTCAAAAATCAATGGAAAAGAAGGGTCGTAAACAATTTAGATGTTTGCCTTTTTGACAGGTCATGTATCGCAACCATATAATAACACTGATCTGATTGATGCCTTGTGTATCAACAGCTTCGTATGTAAGCTGATGTATGAGCGAGACTAGAGTGGTCTGGCTAGGAGCCTACATGCATTTAGAGCCTGCGCCATGTGGCTCTTGGTTTCTTCCTTGGCCTTTTCGTTGGCTAGCAGGTAACTTCTTCGATTGATATACCGCTAATAACCAATGGTTGTGCTGTGCCAAGATGCGTAGTCAGGAACTTAGTCTTGCGTATATTAATCGTCAGACCAACAGTTGCGCCGAGCTGGTGCTTCGGTCTAACATTGGCTGTAGTAAACAATTCTGAGATACGCGCATTGGCTGTAGTAACTGAGGAGCTATTACTAAATATGACAATGTCATCGTCAGACTCCAGATCAGGAAATCTGAATCCAGGGCTGATTTCATATCCACTGTTAGGTAGAATTGATTGCTACATCACCTAGTCATCAAAAAGTTGACGAGAACTGGGGAAAGAGGGCATCCTGTCGAACTCCACAAGTCAGTGAGAAAGAATCTGACTCTTCACAAAGGGCTCTTACGCTGGTTGATATTGTGTTATAGAAGGCTTTGACCAGGTGGAGCAACTTCATTGGGAGACCGTCAGCAAGCAAGCTTTGCCATAAGGCTTCTCTGTCGATGGAATTAAAGGCAGTCTTGAAGTCGATGAAACAGATGGTGATGATCTGTTGATTCTGGTATCTGTGTTCCAGTATGCGGCGTAGAATGAAGGTCTGGTTAACCCATCCTCTACCTGAACGAAATCCTCCTAGGTTAGGACGAGCACGAAGATTGCGCTCAATGAAAAATAAACGAGGAGGGGTGGTCGCAAACACTTTGGCGGCTATACCAATGAGACTGATGGCGTGAGGAGAGTCATAGGAAAGGGTGGAGGCCGAAGTATTTGCACAAAGTCTTGGCCAGGCGATCACACGCCTACGCTGAAGGTCGCAGTTTGAAACGACGATGGCTTGTCAGTCCGTACCTGAACCTTTAATTGTCATGATTTAGAAGAAACAGATGTGATCGCTAGGACAATAATTGTATTCGTCTGATGTTTCGAAAGCCGTTCCGGATCCAGCATCAGAAACACAGCCAAATTTGGCAAGGCTGAAATTCCCTGCGAGAGGTGACAAATTTGTGAGATGTGAGTTACTTGAGTCATGGTGCACGGGCTCCAAGTCAAGTGCAATGACCTGCCAAATCCATAGTAGGTGCTGAGGCGCATTTCGATCGGAGCAATTCGCCACTCAGAGAACACACAGGTGAAGACAGGCGTCGTCTAGCTCTAGCGCCAGGGAGCCGGGTAATACTTGTACTTGTTACGGCTGTGATCATGCCTGATCTAGCCGGCCTCAATGATGTCACGAACGGTTCCTCTCCATGCGTGGCGATTGGTGGCAGCGGATCTGGAAAGCTCCACCCAGTCTCTTCTCCAGCGACGGAGACCGAATTAAGAAGGTCTAAGAACTGCTTCCATGTCTTGACGCACGGTGTCTAGCCAAGTCTTCACTTGCCCTCCTCTTCAAAGTTTCCTGGTGGGCTGTGGTGCCGGGTCAAGGGAGCATAGGTAAGCTCGTGGGGCGGACGACGGAGAACGTGTCCAAATCACCTCAGTCGCCTTTCTTGAATGGTCTGAGATATCCTCGTGATACGATCGCAGCGGGTGCAGACTGTCTCGTCTGAGATGGAGTCGCTATACTTACCTCGCAGGATCGTCCTCAGGCAACCGTGTCAAAGACCTCCAGTCTTCGCTCATCTTCAGCGAGCACAGCCCAGCATTCACATCCATACAGGAGGACTGACCGGATGGATGTACGGTATACACGAATCTTCGTGGTGATGGAGATGCCACACGGGATCCATAGGCACTTTCGAAGGATCGAGAAAACCCAGCGAGCAGCATCGATACGGGAGACAATGTCGTCCTTGCTCTGCCCATTCGGTAGCGACCTCGCCCCGAGGTATTTAAAGCTGTCTTCTTCAAGTTGACGGCCGTTAATCTCCAGGGGTGCCTTTTCCTGGTCAGGGATGCAGCTTGAGAACAACTTCGTCTTTCCACAATTTAAGGACATGTCAACCGATATTGCGATCTCATTTAACCGCGACACTACCGAGTGTAGACCACCAAAGCTTGAGGCTAACAGCGCAAAATTATCGGCGTATTCAGGATCAGTTAGCCGGCGTCCGAGTGCAAGCTTAACACCATCCTCTTTATGTAGGGCCTTGCCGAGAACCCAGTCAATGACGTAATTAAACAGAATGGGCGAAAGGACGCAGCCCTGTCGGACACCAGACCGGATATCGAACGATTGAGAGATTGTTGTGGAGCAGGACTCGTGTGGTGGCAGACCGATAGTAGGCCAGCAGGGCAATCATCACGCTCAAGCCCACCACTGGCGATGAGAGTTCACCACTCGCACGCCGACTATTAAGCGCGCAAGCGGACAACTATCCTCGATAGGGGGAAAGTAGAGCCATTGTCTTCGGTATGCAGTAGCATAGCGAATGTATCCTAAAAACACTGAAAAGTCCTGTGCATGAATTACTCATTTCTGCTATTGTCTCTGATGCTGGATGCGCGTCAGACTTCGAGATATCAGACAAATCAAATTCGTATCTCAGCAATCACAGCTGCTTCTTCCCAATTACTCCCCGAGTTTTGCACTTTCGCTTGTACTGCCATGCTTTAATCCCTGATGCTGATCTTTGGTGTGACGATTTGACTGGCGGTCACCGAGACTGCTAGTGACCCTTGAAATATGTGTACTGTCTAGCAAGTATATTGGAAAGGGCGAGAAGATGGTTGGCGCTGTTACTTGTTGGGAATGCACCCATTCCCACGATGACTAATCTTACAGAAAGGCCCCTGAGTGCAACTCCACGATATCGCGCGCCGCGGCTATCGATTTTCGTCTCATCTGATTGGTTCATTATCACCGAAGTGCCTCCTCATCAAGCGACTGAATACTTGCCTTGACTTGTACTGTCTGAATACACATCTCCTCCTGGCCGATTGACTTCTCTTACTCCCTCGTGCGGGCGTTCGGGACAACAGTTGGTCTATCTTAATGTTTCGCGCGAATTATAACGTTACTAGGCCACCACACGCCTATTATATTTGGATTTGCTCATGTTCATCACTGGGAGTCGTAGCGAGCGAGATGAATGCTTTTCAGTCCGTACTAGAGCCGTTAATCACGGTGATTTCATTATCGTTGCCAATTCTTAGCGTGACGATTATTCAGCGACTTGGCTCACTGTCATCGGGCTTGTTGGTCACCCGCGTAATAATGAATCATTGGAGAATTTAGCTGCCTTACTAGCACTTGGTCCTTTGAAATTTGTGATGACAGTCTAGCAAGTATCTCAGAGCAAGTATCCGGTCAGTCTGCTCTATGGATGTGAATGCTGGGCTGTGCACGCTGAAGATGAGCGAAGACAGGTCTTTGAACACCGGTGCCTGAGGATGGTCCTGCGAGTTAAGTATAGCGACTTCATCTCAAATGAGACCGTCCGCATCCGCTGCGATCGTATCACGAGGATATCTCAGACCATTCACGAAAGGCGACTGAGGTGATTTGGACACGTTCTCCGTCGTCCGCCCCACGAGCTTACCTATGCTCCCTTGACCCGGCACCACAGCCCACCAGGAAACTTTGAAGAGGAGGGCAAGTGAAGACTTGGCTCGACAACGTCTGTCAAGAAATGGAAGCAGTTCTTGGGCCTTCTACATTCGGTCTCCGTCGCTGGAGAAGGGACTGGGTGGAGCTTTCCAGATCCGCTGCCACCAATCGCCACGCATGGAGAGGAACCGTTCGTGACATCACTGAGGCCGGCTAGATCAGGCATGATCACAGCCGTAACGAGTACAAGTATCGTAGAAAGGATAAACAAGTTTTGCTTTTTAATAATTCTATTAAAAAAACAAGTTTCTAAATTTTCAACGGCTAAAATTCAGATTGCCGGGAAGTTCAAAGAGAGTAAATGTGTTACAAAACTCAGTTAAAAGCCGAGATGCAGACAACAGAGAATTTTAAAATTAGGGATGTGCGGAATCCAGCAAGAGCAACATTGTGCTTTAAAAAAACAAAACACTTAAAAACTCGAGTGATCGCCTTAAGTTCGGGTTGAAAGGGTCTATTTATAGGGGTGCGCGTTTTCTTATTGTGAGATGCGATGAACACGAGTAGATGTGTGACAAAAGCGCAACCGACGAGGTTCCTTCATTTTATTTAAGAAATTTCTCCGCTGAATGGACTGCTGATAGCAGGTTTTTGATTTAAGCCCAAGTTCAGGGCACTGCGTTAAATCTACGAAAAAAAACTTAAAAAAATCGACGATCGACACTATGAATGACTGGAAGCAAACGGCTTCAACTGTTGGAACCGTACGCTGCTGTCATGACAGGGGAAAATGTCATCCCAAATATGAAATTGAAACGACGCATCATTGTCAAATCAAAACCCCAGGCCTGGAAAGGTGGGAATTTGCACGTCGGTTTTTGATCCTCGAAGATGAAGTCGGACACTCTACGGAGAAGTTAAAGGTTCGGCGTCTTGCTGGCCGCGAGCGTAAAGGTTGATCTAGTTTGACTGACTGGCCATGGAAAGGAACAGACTCGTGCCCTTTTGTAGACTAACCGACAATGACCAATCAACCAAAGATAGCCACAGCGACCACTCTCCCGTTTGTCTCCTAGGTAGTAGCTTTAAGGGCTCTTGGCAGGCCCAAATTGAGAGGGGAAAACATGTTCATTTCCACAATCAGATCAGCCTAGATTCACTTCCATAGTGATCCTGAACTTGCAGGGTGTAGAGTTTAGCAAGCGTGTGCTTGTGGGTGACAATCAAGTAAACAAAACACTGTCCTGTCCGGACACATAAGCACCAGCGTCGCTACCCCTACCAGCACCTGTATTTGGTAAAATCTAATATATTAGCTGGCCGCCAATGTAAATATCACTGATGGTAATTCTCCACGTCTTTGATAACGGGTCTGGAAATGAACCTATCTCTTTCCAGTGACGGTGGCTTTGTATGGATGGGCCAACAACCTTTTCCAAATCCTGGCTTTCTGACTGATGTCAAATTTGGGACTAATTCTGCAGTCATTTCCGGTCAGGCAGCATAATTTGACTTAGAACAGCAGCACTGTACTGATAGGGCAAACGTCCAATAATTTTAATTACTGCTCCTTTTCCGGGGGCCGCAAAATAGGTCTGACGGAACGGAGGCCTGGTACACGCAGACAGTTTATGTTACCTGTGACTGAGCGGGTAGAATGAGAACGACATCAGCCAGGGAATAATAAAAATGCGCATGTCCTTTTGACCCCAGAAAAACCGAAAAAAATAGCGAAAGAGCAGCCTGAAAACTAAGCTGTAAATGTGTGGGTTCTTTGTCAAGACGCTTAGATGGGTGCCACATTTCGCTGTGTGCATTTTTTTCTACGGATGGTCTGTCAGCTACGGGCATCTTTGTCAGCCATATGCGGACGAAATCGTCACCGATGTGTTCTAGTTTGGACTTGACAGTCCCAATTGTAAACGGAAGAAGCACCTTTGACCCTGCATGAAGTCGAATGATGGAGACACGAGTGCCGTCATCAGAACAAGTAGCAAATATATGGGCATCTCAGAAGGCGCCGGGGTATCATGATAACTCAACGGACGCATGGAAAACTCGCAGGAACCCTACGAGTAGCATCGACTAAGGTTTTGATATCTATTTGAATATTGTTAAGGATAAAGTTCTTTGGTAAAGAACAATTTATATTGTGTGAGTTTTCGACTCTGGTTCTCCAGCTTGTCAGTAGAACATAATAAACATTATTCTTTCCCAAAAGACTTAATCGTTAACAATATATATCGCTTGGTATGCCAATATTTCAATAAATGACCTTAATATCACCGGCGATCGCAAGTTCTGCTGGAGATATCTGGACGCGCATACTGATTTGCTTTTGATCACAGGTAGGTCATCAAAGTTGGACGCTAACAAGGGAGTTTTGCCGGCATGGTAAAAGTCAGTTGCCAGGTGTAATTTTTGAGCAGCCAAAACTGCTTTACCCCTCTCAGAGGATTCAGTTAATGAAACTGCCAGGTACAGATCCCGTGACATATGATGCAGCTAGACAAATAACCATCGCTGCGACCGAGCCTCGCCTCTGTATCACTATTGCGTCTGTTCTAAATCCAATACAGGGAAACGCATTCATATCGCCAAAACACTGACTCGGTGCAGCCAGTCACTACGGGTCCGGAAAATACATTTGAATAATTTTTTAAATTCTGCAATGCTTACGGTTCGCCTTCTTCAAACCTAATTATGACAATACCGATGAGCGGGTCCAAAATTCCACTTAGCTTACTCAGGAAATCAGGACTTTAACGATGACTACTTAGGACAGCATTTGTACGTGACTCGTATTGTAATAATGGAGCATCTCTGAGAAGGATGAGAAATGAGGCTTCAAACGTAGTTGGACAAAAGCATCATCCGAATTTTCGTATTGTGGTTAGTTTTCTTTTAACAAGCTCAAATGTTAAGCAATATGAAATACTAATATAAATAGGATGCTGTCAAGCTGTTTGACCGCACGATCATCAATTGATATTAAGGTTCAGCATTTTATCTGCGATGCACACCCTAAACCAGTTTGAAACTTCCGGCATAAGTAACTCAAAAAATAACAGAGAGTTCATATAATCTGCTAAAGTAAATGGTGGTGCAATCGCGAGAAATACACAAGAATAAAGGCAATAAAAACACGGCATATAGGCACGGAGATACGGGGTCCATATCAAAACGACACTGAGGTATTATCTCTGAATTAAATGAAGCATCTGTACTGGACAAATCTTACACGTTAACCGAAACGCTCAGTCAGTATACTGAATATACACCCTATATATGGGGTGTGTAAAAGGGATTTCACATTATTGATATGGATTTACAAGCTCACCAAACGTGTCCAGGCCCATAACACTGGTAGTGTACTTGTTCTTTCCCCTTGAAGCTCGGAAAAGGGTTATTTTTTGTTGCACTGGTTTTTTAGCCCCGGAGCCTTTGCCTCCGCGTACTTGACGAGACTTCTTTTTAGTCTCAGTATCGTCCGTAACTAAATATATATTGATTAAATGCCCATCAATTAACAACCTGTACTCAACTGTTCAAATATCTCAGGGAGATTCTTTTCCAGCCAGGCTTTACATTTTTCGGGACAGTGTGAAAATTCGCAATATTCAATGGGCATTGAACATTCTACTCGTGTGAATGGTAAATTGAATTGAGGTACCTTCACAGTACTGAACACTTAGAGGATATTCAACATCTGGAAGCGGCAGAACGCGTGGGCAATACTCGTACGTTTCGCTACGTTTTGACATGCCCGAAAACCTAGAACCAATAAACATAGAAGCGCAGCTCAAACACCATAACGTGATTTTCAAAATTCCAATCAGAGTAAAGCAACCGAAATTACAATGTGAAACTACGTGTCATTGAAGTGAAATAACGTAGGCTTCGCTTCGGTCAATGTATTTTCTTCAGTAATCGTATTTTCAGGTTGGTGCATTTTACATGCACTGGGTCAAATGTTGATGGCTTATGGTTCATTTGAAGTAGACAGATAAAAAATGTAATATTTTTTTGTAATAATAGGGGAGGTGGAAATTTGCGGAGCCTCAGCGTGGTATTTTAAAGTTTATACTACATAACGGGTGAAGCACTTGATACCTGACGACCTATTATTGGCGGTATAACTGATTTTTATGAAGAGATGTTCCATTGGGGCGAGCGCACCGCCGTTTGTGCACAGAAAAGCCTCACGAAGGGATGTGTTACGATCGTAGCATGTGCTAAGTTTGGAGTCAGGTAAGGGTGAACAAATTTCGAATGGACGTCGCAGATAACAAAGCCGCTCACAGGTAATGGAGATTGAACATCTTAGATGAATGAACAGATCCTTTATAATCTAGAAGACAGCGTAGTATGTGTGTCAAGAATGTGCCGACTACGAAGGTGCCCCCAATTCAGAAGTCATTAAAGCCAATGAGGTTGGACAGTTATGTGTAGGAAAATAGTTATCAAAGAGCTTTGTAGAAAGAAGCTTCAAAAATTAAAAAAACACCAGTTTATGTGTGTGTGCTCTGTGCCTACGCGCCGGACAACCGGGAAAAGGTGCGGAGATCGCTAGGCCAAAGGCAAGACATTGACCCAAAAGAAAGGCGAAAACGCGGGTGGCTCGACAAAGAGGGACAGTCAGCGATAGTGGGACCAATTTCAGGACCGCCACTGGTGTACGTGTAGTGGCTTTTGCAGCCACTTGGAACCCAAGACTAGCCGCTGACGCATGAGGCCTTTAGCCTGCCTGCGCGGCCACCACCACCTTGGGATGGGTGCTTAGTGTCTTTAAAACAACGCGCACGTATGCCTCAGCGTGACCACGCGCCCACACTAGCCAATCTCAGTCCACCTCAAGGTCGCGTGCCCACGCTAGTCTAGACATCATCTGCCTCAAAGGCCGCCGGATAAAAGCATGCGCCGGTGACGCCCGATGTCCTCATCACTCCGGAGCCGACCCGAATAGGGAATGGACGCACTTCTCCGCGAGTCAACACTCTTTCCATTTATTCTCCGCTCAATTGTGTACACAATAAAGTCTTCCTTCTACTGTGGCCTTGTCAAGACTTCTCCCATCTCCTAAGGAACCGAGCCAGGAAGGTTGTATTGGTAAGGATAAATCGTCATAGCCTTCCATCCTCCTTTTTGATTATCTTTGGATAAACCAATAAATACATGATATATAGCAGAGGTTTCTCCATAATGCAGTAATATTTGGAGTGTTGTGAAATTTTAATGTATCTCTGGAAGCTTTACAGCCTTTCTGGAATAACCGAAATTCAAATTTTACTCCGCGATATAAATACATAAATTTTTCATGAATAAATTTTTATATTTTAGGCCCGGAGGGCCTCGTCATTGCAAACTTAGTGCTGTGGATAAATAAATACAAAGTTGATAAATGCTGCTCTCCGTGAAACAATCACATAATAATAATAAGGTTTATTTGTAAAGCACATCTTTGGCGCCGTCAAAAAACCCCGGAAGGCAGGAAAAAACCTAACCCAAACCCCTTCTTTCGCAGTGACCATTGTATTTGTTTTGGTCTTTTGCTAGGTCAATAGTGTGCGAAATAAGGAGTTTGTTTTAAGTGAAAAAAACCTGACTTCTAGGGAACAAATCAAGGAAAACATGAGATAAAATGGCAATACATTGTAGGTGTTACGGTTTTATAGTAAGAATGCTTGGGGTCTGGAAAAACTGTAATGTCCTTTAACTGAGGTATACTTAGCCGCGGTCAGTTTGAAGGTGAAAATATCAGATGATGATATGGCATCGACCGTATGCATGGCTCTGCTCGATACGGAGATTACAATCATTGTCCAGTGGCACAAGTTTGCTAATTAGATGGGACGTTGCAGATGTCTGAGGTGGGTCGAGGCAGCTGCGAAGCACCATCGTCATTCAAGTGCATCGGCAGAAGACATTTGGCCTTTCGTTTGTCGAATATCTAAGTGAGATTAAGATTTACATCATTAGTATTTATATTTGTGATACATTATAAGGGGAAACAATATATATTTTAGTATAATTGAAGAGAAAATTATTTTCTTTCATAATATTTTTTTATAAACATTTAGATATTAGTAGAGGAATATTGGAATGGATAAATTGTTCTTAGTTTTTGTTTTTACTTTTATTTTTAAGGATTGGAAAAGAAGGCAAGGCACAATTTTGCTTAAGCTTTGATTTTATCAGCGTTGGTAGCAGGAGCGTTTAGTAGTGTTAGCAGATTAATTCATATTCACCAACATATCGTCATTTTAAAAAAGTAGTCAACGCTCTCTGAAACGTATGGTGAACTAAGGAGGAAGCAGTGAAAAAAACTCCTTCCATTTAAGCTGGGGTGGAGTTCAGCGAACCCCCGCTTAAAAAAACAAAACGTAGGAGCAAAAACTGCTTCAACAAAGTTCAGGGGGTTGGTTGAGAGGATTGATTGTAGTGCAAATGAGACAGGACTGTTGATGAGAATGAATGAGGGTTGGAAACGCTTCTTGTAATTGGAGAAATCATATAACAGCAGAGGCTGTCGTTCACCACTGTAACACCGCCCGACTGGCTTCATGATCAACCATCAGGGAGGTGAGACCGAAGGAGGCCATCGCGGACAACAAGATTGACAAGATGAGGGAACGGAAGAGGTCACCTGATCATCAACGAAACGTCGGAGATGCGACCTTATAGATTGCGGAGTCCAGCGACGAGCTGGCGAAAATAACAGAAGCGCCATGAGCATGACTAAAGACAATGAAGCCTATCGTCAGGGTTGTAAAACTGAAAATGGAGAAACGGCAATGACGACTGGACAGAGAAGTGGACGAAACATCGTTGCAAATATCACCCTATAGAGGAAGAAATAGACATGTATGGAAAAATATGTAATATGTATATAACCATCTAAAATACCAGGAGTTTTTACAAAGTCCAAAAGTTGCGTGTTTGGGAAGGAGACGGATAACAAGGACTTTATAGCTTCCAAAGTTAAATGTTTACGTAATTTGACTTTCAAAACTGCGAAGTTAGACGACAACCTAATTTCGACGGGAATATTATTCCAGAAGAAGGCATATTTTGAGGCATAGAAGTGAGAATGGTTTGAAGTGGAGCTTAGGGGGTTGCAATAATCCTGGAGGAATTACGAGTGGCATAAGGTCTAGCTGCGGTAATGAAAGCGTTGATTCGTGGAAGGTTAGGGGTAGAGTTAACGCGAAAGAGGAAACAGAGGCCCGCTTGGAGTCTTCTGACCCAAAGAAATGTCATGTTCGCTAACTGACATCTCTCCGTATAAAAAAATAGTGGATCGAGGAAGAGTGAATATTTTGCGAGTAAATAGCCTCTGTACATTTTCAATCTTACCGCGGTCAGAAACATTCATCAGACCAAAAAGAGGACATCAATATTCTAGGATGGGTAGAACATATATGCGATAAAGTTTTAATTTTATTTCCAGCAGGAATAAATTGTGTAATATAAAACCACATATCTGTGCAGCCTTCGCAGATATTCGATCCGCATGAGGCGACAATGCTAGTTTATTTGTGTAGCTTAGACCTAAGTCTTTTATATTGGATCGTTCTAAAAGTGGAGTATTTTGAAAGACTAGGGACGGGGAAGCTTGGTGGGACTGAAACACATGAAACTACACTTGGATGGAGAGAATTCCATCTGCCAGGTAGCACTCCAACGTGAGAGTGTAAGTATATCCGCATTTATTTTATCAACGCATATACTTGCCGTGTCCTTAGAAAATGAGTATATACATTTGAGGTCGTCTGCATAAATGAGATTGTGTGAATTTTTTAGAACAGTCGAAATTTCGTTTATGTATAGAATGAAGAGTAAATGACCCAAGACAGTGCCTTGAAAAACGCCACTCGTGATCAGCTGAGAAGTGGACTAACTATTACCTACTAGGACCTTCTGGCTGCGGTTAGACAAGTAGGAACCGATGAAGTCGGGGAGAGGGGGACGGATGCCAATGGCTTCCAATTTTACTAGAAGCCATCTGTGCGGTACCTTGTCGAAGGCTTTGCTCAGGTCAAAGTATATAACAACCACGGATTGCCGCTCGTAACGGAGGGAAGTGACGTGGTTAAGAAAGGCTAAGTGACACGGCTCGCACGATCTTCCGGGTAGAAAACCATGCTGTGGGTCACTTCAAAGCTTATTTTTTAGGCAAAAATCGAGAATTTGATTAAAAATTATCTTTTCCAGAAGTTTAGCAAGGGCCAGGGTTTTATGAACACCGCGGTAGTTATTTATGTCTGAACCAGATCCTGATTTAAAGACTGGAAGAATAATGGATGTCTTCCAAGTGTCAGGAACGAAACCATTTAAGAAATAGACTGAAAATATATGGCTAAGTAATTTGGACAAGGTCGACAATTTTTTGATAACTGAATTGGGATACTATCAGTTCCCGAAGAGTGCGAGTTTTTTCGACAAATTATATGCTTACGAATTAGTTATGTGGAGAAATCAATATTCCCGAGAGTATTATCTGAGTATGGTTGAAACGACGGGACCGGTTCGGATTCTGTCGTAAAATGCTTCGCAAAGGAAGCATTGAAAAATTCAGCCTTATCAGACTCATCAAAAACAAATGTTTTGTTTTCCTTAAGCAATGGGGGTATTTAAATTCCTCGTTTTGCGGAGGACCTACGACGAAACAGTTGTGCAGATTTTAACTCACTCAGAGCGCAATATTCCTTGTGCTGGTCACGCGCAAGACGAATCTTTGACGCTAATTCGAAGAGCTCTGCGATCCTTAGATGCACAGACAGGGAACTAGTAGATCTATCTTCCAGCTGCCTCCTCAATTTATTTTGTCTAGGCAAAAGAAAATGGGGGACGGTCGATTGTGGTGTGTAGGGTTTTGCAATTTTTATTGGGCAAAACTTCCAGAATTTTATTAGAAGCGATCGACATGAGTTCAGAAAGATATGCAGCGTCGTTAATGGAGGAGAGG
Source organism: Ligula intestinalis (assembly GCA_036362985.1). Lineage (NCBI taxonomy): Eukaryota > Metazoa > Platyhelminthes > Cestoda > Diphyllobothriidea > Diphyllobothriidae > Ligula > Ligula intestinalis. Next base: position 82,057,398 of record JAYGXS010000003.1, read on the forward strand.
CTCTGCCAATTTAGTGAGTCAAGAAAATTGTTGATTGAGCTAATATCTGCGAGGTCATACGCATGATAGGTATGACTAGCACAAGCCTTTTCCGTAGAAGGAAGCGGAAGGCAACAGCGAATTAATGTGTAATCACTTTGGAAGATATTCTGCTTAAAAACAACGAAGAGAGGGGCAATACCATTTGTGAAAATCAGATCTAGGATATGATTATGCCTTCTTGAAGAACTAACCAGTTGAGACCAGTTAGAAAAATTAATGGTATCTAGGAAAGGCTGAAATCTAGGTGGACAATAGTTTGAAAGCCAGTCGATTTCAGGAAAATTAAAATCTCCAGCAACAATTTCAACTTCAAAAGAGTATTCTGAAATAAACTTGAATATTTCACACAAATTTGCATCTTCTTCAGATGAAGAGTTAGGAGGATTATATACGCATCTGGTAATCGCCTTTTGCCGGGGCGACAGGATAATAGAAGCGAAACAGTAATTTTCAGAGAAGGACGTGCTATTTAGATAAAACGGAAAGTGCCTAAATTACGTTCTAATATAGAGAAGACAACCACCAACACGCTTGTTAATGCGATCATGACGATAAAGATCATACTCGTCTATGATAAGAGAGGAGTCAGAAATGATTGGATGGGTCCAAGATTCTGTTATGCATCTGACATCGGGCGTCATCTCAAAATCAATAGCTCGCAGTTGAACCATTTTATTCATAACAGACCTGACATTAAGCAATATGACGTCAAGTATATTTTGAGTGGCAGGACTATGGCTATCGTTATTCATAAAAAAAGAATTTGAGGGTGGGTAGGCAAACTGTAGGCCGTTTTTTATTTGAGGAATAAGTACTGACGGGTATGGAGCTGTTAGCAAACGGCTAGCCAATAATGGATGGCTGATAAGGTCTGAGATATCTAGGAACCTCGCTTTCTGGCAGGGAAAAATGAGGAGAGGGTAAACCAAAATAAGCTTCTAGGGCGTTTTGGAGGAATGGGGGGAGGCGAGAAGGCAAGTAGAAGTTTGCAGGTATGGGTGGTAGAGGATGGGTAAAGGAACTGAAAGAGGGGAACGGTGACATAAAATTAGTATTGGGGCCGCTCGCGTAAGGACTAGTGGTCTTAATCAGTGAATGTCCTGTACGGTAACTCCGATTAGATTTAAAACTATACCAGTTGGGTTACTGCCGTGCAAATTAAATTTTTCGTAGTTCAGGCTCGGCGTGTTCAAAAACGCATTATGAGGGGGAATAATATGACTCCCACGGTCGAGGGAGGGGCAAGGTTGTGGTGGGGAAGCGTTCGGCATAAACGCTATCGACGGTGTTGGCGATATTCTTGATGAGTTTGTTGCCGAGTTAGAGGCAGCGGACTTTATCGATCGTTGGACAGCGAATGTATTTAGACTCGTATTAATCGTAGTAGATGATGGAGCGATGGGGCTTGACGGTCCCGATATCAAGAGGGATGGGCTAACTGGTGCACTGATGTTTATGGGCTTATGACTAGGCATGCGGGAGGTAGCGATAGCAGCTGTACTGAATGTTGCGGGACTATGAATAGACATCTGGGAGGCAGGGGTAACGGGTGTACTGATGTAAGTGGGTGCCTGCCCAGGTATCCGGGGTGGAGGATTAGCGAGTGCACTTACCCTATCGGGACTACGAACAGATTAAGGAATAGTAGGCTGAGAAGTCATTGGTCTATTGGACTGGAGAGCCGCATTTCTTCGCCCCATTGGTGTTAGATCTCGACAGAGGAAACTTTTATTCATTTCTTAATATCGGGAAATGCGAACTCGTTGAGCGAAGATTGAGTGCACCTCGATCGGTGAAAACAATTTAACTAGGATGGGCGGGTTTTCGCTACGCAATTGGAGGTGCTTTGCTTCTGCAATTTCGTAGTTGAAACCACCTGAACATAGAAAATGTTTGCAATATCTAAAGGGCAACTTAACAGGGGGGCATTTTTAGCATAAAGTTAAAGTTTTGCTTTTTTCTATCAAAAGCTTCCGTGGTTATAAGATGGACGAGGGAGTCTTACATATTACAATCTTGCGAGGGCACATCTGATAACTTACCATCAAACAGATTGCCTAGTATTGACAAAACAGAACCAAACTTCATCATGAAGTCATTACAGTTCTGTAATGCAGATAAATCAATTTGCTTAGCCTTGACAATGAGCTGTATGTTAATATCAAGGGATTGACTAGAAGGCGTGGTCAGGCACCGCTTGGGTCTGGGGGCAGATATCTTACAATCAGCTATAATTTTCGTTCTCATAATTTTGATGGAAATCTGATTCACCTGTGAGAAGATTTAGAAAAATTCAGCCTATATGGTTTTACCGCAGCTGGTTGTCAAAATCCATAAAAATTGTTTAGCAAATTGTATTAGTTATGACGTTCAGAAAAAACCAGTTGATTTGATTTTCAGATTAATACTTACGACAAATAATCAGAGTTAACTTAACAAATACTGTAGCAATTTTTTAATTAGCACTTTAAATTTATGCGGAAAAGTGTATTCAATACTGGGAAACGACTCAACCTTTGAAGGTCTCGATAATATTCGGATCTTGATGATTTCCGTTACTAGGCCGTGAATTTGTTGGCTTGAAGAGGTTGCCTTCGGTTTGAAGAGGTTGCGTCTCGGTAGAATAGGTTGGAAAACAAAATCTTCTTAAATTCCGACTTCAAAAGATCGTCCACACAAGAAAAATAATTCCAGAGACGCAGGAAAAAATTCTATACGTACGGTTGCAGCTTCAATGTCCTAGATCGTAATTGATGGGGGATATCGATGTAGAACTGTCTTAGGAGGAGGGGGAAAATATTGACTGTGATCTTGTAGGGTCTTGAACTCAAGTACGTAGAAAGATAAAAGAACCCGCGCTCCGCTAATGCACGTGTGATTATTTGCGTTCAAGACTTTTCAATGATGCATACAAATCTGTGAACCAAAAATAAAGGCGCCCAATGACGTCTAGATCACCGCTTTCGCCGTCAAAACCTGCTGTTATCGGTCGCCTTACAACAAACGAGGTATAGAGAGAGGACTTGAAGGAAGCAGGTGTAGGATAGGCTGATAAATTATAGACCTAATAGACAATCCGTGCAGTGGATATAAACATCGGCTTTCGGCGAGTAATGTACATCCGCACGGGACCTCGGAGGAATGGTTTCTGTAAAGGTTAAAACACACTTAATATACGCATCGTCCAGAAAAATAAAGAGAAAGGATTCCAACCGGCCCTCAGCTGTTACAAGAGAAAGCGATGGCACCTAGAATTTAAGAATTCAGAAATCTTGCAGTAGTATTTAGGAATTTTTATTATGTGTGGGTAAGAAGGCAAAAGTTCGTGCATGATTGTTTATCACTGACCTAGAAAAAACTTATAACAGAACAGTTGCTACAGTGACGAGCACAGCCGACAGAGTATGCATGGAATCAGAGATCAGTGATGCTACTTCTTCAAGCCTGGCGAGTGATATGCCAACAGAAAGCGCCGTAATCATTGTTTCAATTTAAAGTCAGCGGTCAAATATCAGAAGCTTCGCCCAAATATTCACTGGCTGAAGAAACAGTGGAGCGACTACATTTTAATTAGCGGATGTAAAAAGAGTTCTGGTTCAGACCCACACATCACAATATATTAATTACTGAAACATTTCTCGCTGTCTTAGTACCACAATGAGGGCTACAAAAACGTACTTGAATTCCGTTATCGATGCCCATTCGAGAAAATGTTTTCATTGTTAAAAAGTAAAGAAGTAATTTTCCAACCAAATGAAAATACCAGTCCGAGGAAGTGATTAAGAAGAAGTTACCGCAGGGACAAGAAATGTATTCGTCCGACGTTTCGGACTCTGTTCTGGATCCATCATAAAAGACAATAGCACCAAAGACTAATTCACACAAATGGAGTTTCCGTATTTGTAGCATTTAATGGCTCTGCTATTGCATACCCATCGCAATTAATGTCATCCACTATCGTGAATGCTTGTCTGATTTTGCGCTTATTGCTTTATAGCTGTTGTACAGGTTGTGACCTATTGCACTTCCATCATCCGTATTGAACTGGGCCTTGTTGACTGCTCGTCTATCTATTTCTCTAGAGCTGACGTTACGAAACATGTTCACCTGTGCATTCCCCAAGTGGCGAAATGCATTGGCCAAAGTCAGCCACGGCACCAAACATGGGTTGGACGGGTTGCCATAAGTGCTTGTGTCGACAATAGGAAGTTCACAAAAACACAAGCCAGGGGACAGAGAGTTGGCAAGAAGATCTTTACTGCGCCCCCAAAACAATCGTAAATACTGCGTCTTCAGCCAGTTGTATGGTAGTGTGAGTCCACTACTGCAAATCTTTTATTGCGGAATGTGTCCTTAGCTAATTAGTTATGAGAGCGTGCATCGATTGGCTCGAAGTAACTCGCACCTCAGGACTTGAGTCGCCGGGGAAAGAATAGGACGGACAGAAAGCCGCAGGCGTCATTCAAGGATTAATAAAAGACACGCGGTTACCCAAAGTCTTGGCAAGCTCAGAGACGACGGGTCAGCGCTGCAAGATGGAGCGCGGCCTACTACAGCACTTCCGGCAAGGCTGAAGGTGGTATGTCACGACATCGAAGGCATGGTTAATGCCTAAGGTATATTAGTTTGGAATAAGTATTTATTTTAGGGGTTTTGGCAGATTTATTCAATTAAGTTGACCCAATTGTGGAAATAAACTCGCGCCGTCGGCCTAGGAAAGATTGCTTAAGCAGTCAGCTTGTTTTTCCATAATTTTGGATTCCATACGAGTGGTAAGTTGTGCGGGTAAAATCGACCCAAATGTGATTAAATTCACGGCACATGGTGTGGCGTCGTAGCTCAAATCGTTGGCTGCGTAAAGGCCTTCCCTGTTGTGCGGGCTCGTCTCCCATCTATATCGCGAGTTTTTTCACAATTGGGTCAACTTGATTTATAATTTATAATTTTTAGCGCCAGGAGGCACTTTTCACACAAACGTAGTAGCAGAATAAAATTATGAAAAAACTCGCAGACAAAATTTATAAGTTTGTAATAATGTAAACAGAAATTTTCCTTTTAGGGCAATAGTTAGCGAGGTTTTGAAATTGATTGTGAAATAAGAAATAAGCACTGAATAAACTGCTACGCCGATGATGAAGGCAGCGTTCCAGGTGTCTTCCTGTCTAAGTGCAACTCTTGCAGCAACCACGTTTTGAACCCGTGGCCTGATAGCAACAGTTTAAGAACACTATCAACTGCGGCCTGGGATCCATTCATTGATTAGTGCTGATCGACAGTACTATGAATCCAAAGTGGACTCCTTAGAAGTCTTTATGGAACACAGTTGTCTCACTGTGCATTGGGGGTCACCCTGAGTCTCCGCAAGCAGCCGCCTTCTGTGGTAGCAGACTGCATGCCGAAGGTCATTCCCGACAAAGCAAAGGATGACCGATGTTGCTGCATCTGTCTTATTAGCCCTCAAACTACCGGGTATATTCTCCGACAAGTAAAAACGAAACATTAGAACCAGTCTCTATATACTGTACCATATGTCCGAAATTAAGTACCTGTTTGGTACCTTTTAGACTTCCGCGCGCTATTCACTGAAGTGAACTCGAATCCCTCCATCAGTTCTGAACTGAACAAAGTTTCTCTTCAAATCACTCTACCTGATTTAACAACAACGCTGTGGGCTTAAAAATGTAGTTCTGTTGTTCTTCGCACTTAACAAAACGGTCAATTTTTACTGTTTTAACTGCTAATCCGTCATACCTTTAATCTCGTTGCTACTCTAACATAGACTGACCACCATTAAGGTGGCAGTCAATAAAATCACTTGATATTTCGTCTTCTGGCACGCATAGGTATGTATCGTCAGTCCCTTTTTCAGGTAACGTCATTGCAATCTGCTACAAGCTATCCAAGATGTAAACATTTTAATAAAATATTCGTGTAATAAAACTATTACATTCAGTGAATCTTTCACGCATTTTGGGCTTTGATTCGGCGTTCGCTGAATCCAATCCATATGCCAGGCTTTTTCTAGAATGCAATGGTTCTGACTCTGCAGTCTTGAAATAGCTTTAGCTAATACCCAGCAACCGTTCATCGGGCAGGTATTAGCGATTCATAAAACAGAACTGAGGGTGGCAACACTGTACATTTGCGCCAACCATTTCCGGTCCCGAACTATTCACTTTCAAAGAGCTGCCGTTTCTTCTCCTAAAAAACTAGTCAACGGCAAACACTAGTTAGAACTTTGAGGAGATTTTTATTCACTGCCAGCCGGACTCCCTCTATTATTATATTATTATTATATAATCATGTATATAAATAGAATTGTTAACGATTAAGTCCTTTGGGATTGTGTGTATTGTGTGAATCTTTGAGCCTGGTTTCCCAGCTCGTCGTCAGAAAAGCGAAAGTGTGGCAAAAACAGCTAACCAAAAACTAGGACTAACACAAGATTCTACGGTGGGTCAACCTGTAGGAAGATAATCGTCACCCACCTTTTATTATGAAGTCAGTAAGGAAAAATAGCGGTCATCCGCATGTCAGTATGCGGCCAGGGCGGGGAAAATAGTTTTCACCCGCATTTAATCATGTGGTCGGTGGTGGCTGTTTTGGCTTCCACCTGATCTTGAGAGGTTTGTAGTTCACATCGAAATCGATATGTCTCTTGAAACAGGCCTCGTCTGAGTGCGTTGCCTCCAGGAATTCGTGGCCCTCCCTGGTTGGGCAGGCGCCAACTATTTGGGGTTTGCTCCCACACAAATGCGTGTCCTGTGCCTAGTGTGTGTATGAGAAATTTACATGGGTGGTCTCGTCTTCTCACCGCTAACTGGTATTCATGCAAGCGGGTGGATAGAGCTCTTCCGGTATGACCACAATAGACTGCATCAAAACAGGTACACGGTGTTTTATAGAAGACTTACTTCCTGGCGAAATGGCTAACCCTATCCTTAGGGCGTCCAAGCTGGGCTCGCAAAGTAGTTACCGGTTTGTACGCAATCTTTATCTGGTGCTTTCTTAGTTATCTTTCGACGAGCTCAAATACATTCTTTGCATACTTTCTTTTTTACTCCACTGAATGCATTATTAAATGCGGGTGACGATCAATTTCCTACACATTTAGAGCACACTGTCATCGCAACACTCTTTTGTCTGACGACGAGCTGGGGAGCCAGTCGGGAAAATTCATGCAATAAATATTATTCTTTCCCAAAGGAAATTTATCAGTAGATATATATGCATATATAGCTGAGGGGGGGGGGTGACTGACAGTGTTTGAGGGTAACTTGATACAGAACTGTTTCGGGCTTATTTGCCTTATTTGCCTGTGAGTGCATTTGTTTGTGTTGTCCGACCAGTTGGTATTCAGGGTTATGCTTGGTTGATGAAGGCAAATAAGCCCGAAACATTTCTGTATCAAGTAACCCCCAAACGCTGTCATTCCCCCCTCTCTGCTATTATGACTTGGCCGGCATCAGCCTGGCAGGTGGTCACCCGTTGGGGACCTCTGACCACCACATGAACTTTGTTTAGTTCGGAAGCCTATTGGATCGGTGTTCGCAAATTTCTGAGTGTACTGTGTACTGTATATTCCCAATCTTATACCAGCGAGACCGTGGGCTCGTAGCTCAACTGTTAGGACGTTCGTCCTGAGGGAAGAGATAGCGAAGTCAAATCTCGGTGTGGCGGAAATTTCAGCAGGCACACTTGGGTTTTGTTAGAGGAGCCGAAGGCGTCACCCAGACTTCAGACGGTATGAGGTCACGTGAGGCCAATCCGACGCTTACACAACGGTCGTGGTCGTCTGATCTTCGAAGGGCCAACTAGACTAGGACAAAAAAGCCAGGCAGCCGCTGCTGCCGGAGCCGAGAGCCAAGCCTACAGTGAGGTCACAGACGCACAGGCGCGCGCTAGCGGAGTGCGCACGACCACTTGGAGAGCCAATGGGGAGCAACGATGACTGCCCCTTAAATAGCCAGGCTGCCAGCAGAACGGGACTCTGTTGTGGACACGCTACCTAGACGAGACCGACGACAGAAGACTGCTACTGGACACGCGACGACCAGACGAGACTACTGGACACACGGAACAGTCTTGATGTACTTGTACAAGTGACAGTACAGAAGCATCAGTTATCCTATCCTGTCGTCTCTTCCTAACACGCACAGGAGGAACATAACCGGCGTTGACACAGGAACACACGCGGTTACAACAGTGGTGACGGAGGTGAGATAACCGGTGTGCACACAGGAACACACTCGGTTACAACAGGTTGGATATCACTAACCGATGACGCCTAACAAGGCAGAAAAAGCCTTCCTAATATCCCCTGTCTTTGCTGGTAATGCCCTTCTGCCTATATCCTAGCCACCCAGCGGTGGAGGCTTGAGAGGGCTCTAATGGCAATGTGGGAGGATGAGCGGATCCTCTGACAGATCGGTGTACGCGTCTATGCCAATGTATATATGCATCTGTATACTTAACAAAAGTTTTGCCTGCCTCTGTGTAGACCTCCGTTATCATTGGTGGCTGGCATCTGTTTCTAAGTCGATCACGGAGTGTGGACACACACACACACGCGCGCAACCAGGGCATGCGCTCCTGTCCGTATATTAGTCACGCGCGCCGCCCGCCTTTTGCGCGCCAGTCTGTACGTCGATCACAGGGGACAGCGCTGGTGTCAATGTGTCTGTTTTTGTCCCCTTTATCATTTATGGCAGGCAGCTGTTTCAGACTCGCGATTGACATCCGACGTGACTGGCGGATGTGAATACGCCGCGGGGAGTGGTGGGGCAGGGGTTTCATACTCACTGACCTAAACCCCTTGACCTACTATAATTTGGAACCCCCTTTGCGTACGCCTATGTTGTCGCGGGCTAGCTCTTAGATTAGATTGAATGGCCTTCCACATAAATCCCTACACTTTCATTCTTACCTTTACAAACTATCATCATTGACAACAGTGATGCCGTTAGAAATGTTCTGAACACAAACAACCCAACAATCGATGATGGGCCGGTGACTGAAGGTAACGTTGTGAACTTACTTGTTTTCTACCCAATGTTATTTTGTTCAGAATAATAACCTCTTTGTAGATTCTACCTCATTAGGTAGAAAAGGAATTAGAGCAGCCGCGAGAACACAAGTTCAGACGATGGAACAGAAGAGATTTGCCAATATTAATAGACGTTCGCAAGAAACACAAGCAGAAAGACGGCTTCGCCTGGAGACTAATGCTATGCGTCAGCGATATCGACGCTCCAAAGAAACCGAAGATCAAATGCTGCAAAAAAGACATAAAGATACGATTCGCCATCAAACTAATCGCTCCCAAAAAAGGACGTCCAAACTCTGCAAAGAAGAGAGCTAGGTAGGATAAGAGATTCACAACGTCGGCAAAATGAATTACCTAGATGTAGAAGTGCACGTCTGGCTATGCAAGCATCACAAAGAGCGGATCAACGGCCCACCGATGCTGAAAACTCAAGTTCGCAACCACTTCACATGCGGTTTGGCGACCCTGGCCCGTGAATCGCTTTCATAAATGCTCAAGTACAACCCAAGTCTTGGTTATGCGGGAGATGCAAATGTTTCCATTGGGAAGATGGTGGAAGTTTGCGGGCATTGTCAGACGAAAAAAATTTACTGGTGAAACAAACAGCATGCGCTGTTCCAACGGCAAAGTTCTCCTGCATAACTTCCCCCATCCATCAGAAATACTCCAAACATTGTTTGCTGGTGAAACCGACGACCCAAAAAAATTTCTCTCAAACATTAGAAAGCACCACGGGGCGTTTCAAATGACCTCTTTTGGTGCCAATATTGTTCATAAGGTTGGATTTATACCAACCTTCAAGGTGGAAGGTCAGGTTTGCGACCAGATTGGATCGTTACTACCTTTTCCTGATGGCGAGCCGAAATTTTTACAGATATACTTCGTAGAAGACATCAACCTGCAGGCTTAAATTTGATCCTGAGTGTACCCAGACGTGAAGCATCACAAAATATTGTCCCTTCAAGACATGCTACACCGACGCAACAGCTACGTTAACAGTTTCAAGTCCGCCTTGGAGATGCACGCTTCCATTGACTTAACTATTGTCATAGATGCCGATAAAAGTCCTCATGGAGAACATCAACGGTGATTTAATGCTCCCACATGTAACGAGGTGGCCGTCATCATGTCAGAAACACGGCGTGGCAACAGGGATATTGTCTTGAGAAGGAGAGACGATATACTGCAAAGGGTATATGAGACACCGTTCATGCGACGCTTTGATATACCCTCTCATGCATGTTAATGGTGAAGACGGTTACCACTTCAAATAGGCATCCATAAAACAGTCAGTTGTAAAGCCTTCTACTCATATCACTTTATGATTCGAGAACGATCTTACAACCTACTTTGTCGATTCAAAACGTTGTTCCTTCAACTTGTTGTTGATAGGTTTGCCAAAATGGAAACAGAGCGACTTTTCTATTTTCGCACACAACAGAAAGAACTTCGCGTGGATAACTACATCCACGTTAGAGGCAATATCCTTACTAATTTTGGTGATAATGCTGGTCACGGTCAACTTTTCATCTTGCCGTCAAGCCACACTGGGTCTCCTCGCTATATGCGTGAGAAATGTCAAGATGCGTTGGTTTGCGTTAGAGATTTTGGACGCCCGGATCTATTCATTACGTTAACCTGCAACCCATCATAGCCTGGAATTGCTGATGAGCTGCGCCCAGGTCAAATGCCAAAGGATCGCCATGATTTGTCCGCGCGGGTATTCCGGCTTAAGTTGAAAACAATGATAAAACACATCACAAAATTCAAAATTTTCGGTGACGTTCAGTGTCATATGTACACTGTAGAGTGGCAAAAGATAGGACTGCCCCACGCTCACATTTTGTTCTGGCTAAAGGAAAAACTGAACTCTTCTGATGTCGACAAATTCATATGCGCAGAGTTGCCTGGCCGGTCCGTTGACCCTGTTCTGCTTGAAACGATCAAAACTCTAATGTTGCATGACCCATGTGGTCAGATAAATCCCAACAGTCCTTGCATGAAGGATAGTAAGTGTACCAGGATATATCCCAAGCGATTCCTAGGTGCAACTCAGACTGCTGGCGATTGTTACCCTCTCTACAGAAGGCGACAACCTGAGATTGGCGGACTCGAAGAAGTTATCAATGAAAGGCAAACCGGTGGGGTGGTAATTGATAACCGTTGGATTGTGCCGTATTGTCCCCTACTGTCAAAAGTATTCAATGCCCACATCAATGTTGAATTTTGTAACTCAGCGAAGTCCATCAAGTACGTCTGCAAGTACATCAACAAAGGTTCTGCCCCCTTTAACGTAGTTCCATTACTGGCTATGCCACATGTTTTGCATCACAGCTATGTACAAAGAGGGAGTTCAGAGGTATTTACCTATATTTCCCTAATAAAACTGAACTGAACATGATAATTTTAAGAGGTTCTCATATACGGTTTACCTACATAAGGGACAACAACATGTGAGGAAGCCCAAGGCGAGGCCGGGCTTTCGCGCTAGTATGCATATATAGTTCTAGGGATACCGGTGTTTGTATGCATGTATGTATGCCGTATTCGTCGTACCCCAAAGATAACGAATACGAAGTTATGAGGAAATGGATCGAAGTGTAGTGAGACTGACGTTTCAGACAATTGTTCGGTTCCATTGTCAGGGTAACTAGGTGATTGCTCTTGTTTGTCGTGACTGTTTCAGTCTTGCCGCATGCCTTATATTATATCCGTGCTCGACGCACGAACTTTGACGTGCCTGTCCGATGTTGATTGATCGTGCAATTGACTGCTGAGGGCTCGCATGACCTCTGTCCCCATTTGCCCGTCATAATTTTTGGCAAGGCGCTGTACTTACCGGCCTGACCCTCTTTGGCCGACAGACTGTTCAATTGTTGTTGCCTGCATGAGTTGATAGAGCAATCAGCAGTGGTATACAGCATGTCATACCAAAACTGCGATGAAAGTTATGCTACTGAAATGGGCAAACGCTTTGGCACAATATTGCATGCGCATCGGCATGCAAAGAACCGCAATGATGAGCTGTCTATAGTCTATGATCACGTACAGCAGTAGAATTACATTTTCGCCATTGAAAAAGCGAGTGTAGTAGCCCTTAGCATTGACAACATGGCCAGACTGTTTCTGGACAGTTGGTATTCGACTGGAGCACTAAATAAATCCAAATACTTTCATCCCGCTTACCAGGCGCTACGCACACGGCTCAGGCCAATTCGAATAAGGCCAAGAGGACGGCAAAGCAAACTCACACGTGGACTACAACTGAGATTAGAAGAAAACAGTAGTAGTAGGCACGACTTCACCGGCGTGGAACTCTACCTCACCGCCGCGCCCGCGAGACTGACACCAAATCATGCAGGCAGCAAAAACTGAACAGTCCGTTCGCCGGCGAGGGGCTTGCTGACTTGCCAACAATTACGACGGACAAAAGGGGACAGAGGTCACGCGAGTCCCCAGCGGTCGATCGTAGGTCAATCAACAGCGTACAGCCACGTCAAAGTTCGTGCGTCGAGCACGGACATAATATCAGGCATGCGGCAAGACTGAACCAGTCACGACAAACAAGAGCAATCACCTAGTTACCCTGACGATGGAACCGAACAATTGTCTGAAACGTCAGTCTCACTACACTTCAATCCATTTCCTCATACCTACTTCTTTGTGTTCCTTAGGGGATAGTTAAGACGCTAAAGTGCCTGAATATCAAATCTTAACCCATACGATAATTTGGCCATCGATTGCACGCACGCGCATCGGTCACGGTAAGAACCCGAGGCACATTAATTCGAGGCCGGTCAAAAAGAAAGCACGACGCCCTAACGATGGGAATTAGCATGTTTATGAAACGTCAGCCTAAATAAAAAATGCTCCCAGCATTCGCCACCTCTAATGATTTTTTCTCTTCTGGGGATGAGTAATGCACTAGTTTATCTGGACGATTTAAACCTTTTAAAGGTCATCACAACGAAGATGATGAAGGAAATTTGCGGTCAAGTTTACATCGACTCGAACAATGGTTTAACGACTAGCTCCTGCCATTCAATGTCGCCAAAAGCAAAATTATGCGTTTCGGTGGAGCCAGCACTTTGCACCTGAAGGTGTATCACCTCAATTACACGCTACTGCCGGAGCAAAAAGCTGAGAAGGATATCGAGGTGTGGGTCATACCTTCACCAACGCCATCACTTCAGTGCTTGAAGGTTGCCAAATCCGCAATATCGACCTTGTATCTCATCAAGCGCGCCTTTGATAAGTTCGATGAATATGCTTTGGTAAGGGCTTTGGGACGTTTGTCCGACCCCAATTGGAGTTTAAAATCCAAGCCTGATGATCTTGGACAGTCAAATAACGAAAAATCCCTTGAAATGGTTCAACGACCAACAATCGAGTTAGTACGAGGCCAAGGATACATCCCTTATGAGACACGCTTGACCAACCTTGACTTGTTTCCTCTGGGTTACAGACAGCTACGAGGTGACCTACTACGGACATTTCGCATACTGCGGGTTCACGACTGTTGCCTCAAATTCTAATTTGAAAAAACCGCGCTCAAGGTCAGTACCGCTCGTATTAGGGGTAAGCCGCTGGCCAGGATCGAAGGCTGGTCTGTCAGAACAAAGAAAAATGTGACCAAGTGTCCGTGACCATGAGAGCAGCGCTTGACGCGCCCCTCGCGTCATGATGTCCTGACACTACGGACGGGCATACATAGCAGAATAGAGGGCGAACGAGTAAACCAGGTTGAAGATGGTGGAATGCACCTTACTTAAAATTTGTAAGTAAGCGATTATTCCCGTAGTTAGTTTTAAACACCATCTTGGTTGTAGTATGCGGCGATCTTCGGAGGATACCTCTGCAGTTCAATACCATCACTCAATCCCTACTGGGTCAACGGCCGGCGTCTAGAAAACTGGAAGATTGTGGATAATTCAACCTACTTAAAATTTTAAGTAGGTGATTATTATACATAAGGTCCTTTCGAAGATCCCACATGGAAAACCCATCCAATTAACATTGCACAGTGCTCGTACAGTTGAAAATTCCTTAAGTGTGGGCACTAACTGGTAGCTGCTATTCATGTCACGCTATGGTGGACATAAATAGCAGTCGCAATGGCGTAGTGTATGATTGGTAACCTTAATTTCCGTAGGTCCGTTGTCAGTCGGAGTCATCCGCTGTGGGTGCTAACTGCGGTTCATGTTGGTCCATAGTTATCGGTTGTAGTTTCTTTCAAATTTTTATGGTGTTTGTACACTCCAGCCAACTCTATACACCCGTTGACGCATGAAGCATCGGAGTACATGTCCTCAAGGAATCCTCGGCCTTTTTGGAGCGGCAATCTTCGACGATGCATGTTTTGTCCCATGCATAGGTGTGTCCTGTGTCAAGGTAATGCATAGCCACTTCGGACAAATAGTCACGTCTTTCCACTGCCAATTGGTGCTCGTGTATGCGTGTGGAGACGTACCTTCCTGTTTGGCCGCAGTAAACCGTATCACAAGCTTCGCAGGGAATTTTGTAGATGAATTCATTCTTAAAGAAGCTCTCGAGTTGTGCACCATTACGATTGCTACTTATGTCCACCACGGTTTGACGCAAATAGCAGCTACCAATTAGTACCCACACTAATCGACTATATAAGTGTGTACGAGCACTTTGAAATATTAATTGTGCGTTGCACATTTTCTCAGGTCTGACGATGACCTGGGGATCAAATGTCGAAAATTTACTGAATGAATTTTCCTTATCTTTCCAGAGGATGCATTTCCTTGAAAAAGTTGGATATTTTCACTGACCAAGTCATTCAACTTCTTTGCGTTTCTGTTATGCTGCCCTTTGCTTTGCTTCTGAGCCTGCACTTTCTACAAATAAAGCCGTAGACATTGTCATTTGTTCAAGTCACTTATAATTACCTAACAATTACTTTAATAACCATGCATATTAATTATCTATTCGGCAACAGTAGCCTCCGCTTGAGGTATTGAAGGTGATAAGGGGACGAGTATGGCGTCATGAATGTGTAACCGCCTTTGCATTTTTTTAAAGCAGCTATCAACTACGAAGTGATTACTTCGATAACGATTGAGGTTCTGATTGTTCTCAAAGAAGTGATGAAGAGTCTACGATGTTCACTGGTTTAATTCGAGTGCTCATGAATGCAGATTATGTTCTACCTGATTGCTGAAACCTTCATAGTACTATATGGCGAGAGTAGCTTATGTAGGCCCACACATTTATTCCTACTCCCTGCATGTTCTCCTACGAAAACGGTGTTTATAAGGTTTTGTGGGTAGGGGAGTAGGACACGCAGTGGAATATATCGTAATAACTGTTACGCGCATTTTAATGTTATTGTATTTAGAAATTTTGTTAATTTATGTCCGTAGAGTTTCCTAATCTGTATCATCGTTTAACCTGTTGCGGAAAAGCCCGATTATCCAATCGCAGGTTTCTTGGAATTCCCGAAAAAAAGAAATGTTGCTTAGGAGGTCATCTTCTTCAACTTACCTGAGGTCCATCTTACCATTCTGGAGATACATTTGTAAAGTCCGTGGCACGAAGCGCCGCGCACACCTTCAATTTAAATGCGGAACAACTTATTCCCAGCGGCTGCGGGAAACAACTTCGACTACGTTTTTTTCATTTGACACTAACGTCTAAAAATAACCTCTGCCTATCCTATCACCCCCTCCCCCCGCAAAAAACTCTAAACCATCGTTTTTACAGGACAAAATATTGGGATTGGGGAATTTGAGGGGACGACATAAGCTACTTTTAATTTATTCTTTCAGCAAAAATGCTACCTTAAGTGAACGGAAATGTATTAAATCAGCTTTCCCTTTTTATTTGCTTTGCAAATTAACGGATATTCCTAAATTCCGAGGCCCAGTCTAGATCCATCTAGCTCAGGATACTCGACGGGACCACGCGGGGCTGGTACGAACTGTCACTATTTTACACCTGATGCTTTTTCAAATAACCCTTATTTCTTCAGCGTTTTTTCGTATTTTTTGATTTACGCAATTTACACCGTCGCTATAGAGGGGCTGAAGATAAACGAATTCGACTTAATTTTACACCATCTTCTACAACTTTCCTTCACTGTCCATCCTTATTTCCCATTTATGGATCCCCGATTTCCGCCGGTCCCATAAGACCATCCTGATAGATACACCTACGAATTAAGCAACCTCCTTCCTCTTCATTCCGACATCTATCTTACCTACAGCTCGGTCTCTGCCTTTGGAGCTTCGTGCCATCAGGATAACCGAAACTGCTTTTTACAGTAATTTTTTGGTTAGGATTCCTTATGGGGTCTTCGAAAGATCCTTATATATTACAGCCACCTGCTTACCAATTTTAATAAGGTTGAATTACCCACAATCTTCCAGTTTTATGCACGCCGGCCCTCAACCCAGTAGCGACTGGATAATAGCACTGAACTGCAGAGGGGGCCATGGAAGCTAACCTCATACAACAACCGCCTAAGTCAGTATATTAAGCAAAAATGGCTCTTCAAATTTACCACGGGAATAAGCACCTGCTTACAAATTTTAAGTAGGGAGAATTCCATATTCTGCAACCTTCTTCCCTCGTTAACCCTTTGTTCTATTTTGAGTTAATGGTACTATTGGAAAATGCAATCCAATGACCTCGCCCGAGGTTAGGCCACACTCCCCCGACACATTTGCACTCGCTGTTGGTCCGGTGGGGGTAGATATGGTATAACAGCGTCCTTCAGTGTCCCCACCCGAGGTTTGAGTACGCGCCCCAACTTACCCCGCTACTTTTTCCTTTGACGAGATTATTACGATCTTATTAGTTCCCTGACATACTCCACCCGTCCTCTTCCCCAAAATTAGGAGCCCGTAGGACCGAGGGGTGCGCTTCGCACGCACCTTATGCGGCCCCACGAGGTACTCCTACCTTTTTTTAAAATCTGTACCGCTGTAAACTATACGTTGAGGAATGCTTACGAATTATCACGGAATATTTACTTCTAAAGAAATTTTTTACCTCGTAAAAGGCGCAGATAATTTTTGGAACCCTATATTTGATACACAGCTATTGTGCAAACTTGCAGTCTCAACTTTCCAAGTTCAACAGACAGTTTGTTGACTTTTAACTTGGCCATTTCAGTATTCGCAAGTTATGGGATGATAAATTTACTGTCTCGAACCTACCAGGCAAGATTTGAACGCAGGGCTGATTGAGGAGCATTGGTCAGCATTCAAGATTTGAAAGCATACAGGTAATCCACTTCCGAGTACGATGCAAAAAATCATCACAGTTTTTGCTGCCGTTAAAAATTCAAAGCGTTCATCATGGTAGATTGGGGAAGCTATGAAATTTGAATTTCTAATAGGAAAGTAACGATGTCATACGTCAGTGATCTACGCGAATTGTCATTCATCACATCTTGATAGTCTTCAATGACTAGACTCAAGGACAACAAAGAGAGTTCCAGGGAAGCCATTGTATTTTCAGCCAAATTACAACCAAAAATCTTCATTCGTCGTCTTTCGTCAATCGGCAGGAACTGAAAAGGAACAAAAATTTATCATTGGAATTTTTAAAAAAGTTAGACTGGTTTCTTAAAAGTACATATGTTTCATTACGAGCATACTGCATGAAATATTTAAACAAGACGACAAGTTTGGGAGGCAAAACACGCCAATGCAAAATGGGCTCTATCGTCAATCAGGGTGGGAAGAGGGTCTAGGTGATTTACGAGAACTGCAAAAGGTGAAAAATTTATCACAGTAATTTGAAAAACGTAAGATGCGTTTCTTTAAAATATGTATACCTGAACAAGAGAAAACTGCATTGAATATTCAAGCAAAACGACAAGATAGGGAAATTTAACGAGCTAAAGCACAATGCACTCTGTCGTCAATCCGAGCAGGGTGAGCTGCAAGGTCATCTACGGAACTACGAAGGTAAAGCATGCATAATCGTAATTTAAAAAACGTTAGATATGTTTCTTCAAGAAATATATGTCTGAACACGAGCCAAATGCTTTAAATATTCGAACAAGATGAAAAGTTCGGGAAACAAAACATGCCAATGCAAAATGAACTCTGTTGTCAATCGGGGCGAGAGGAGTGACCGGACGTTCTTCGTCGTCTACAGGAACTGCAAAATGGGACATTTCAGCACTTAACTTTGAAGAAATCAGTTATGTTTTAAGATATACATGTGAACACGAGCTAACAGTCACTAAACTGCCCACTAATAGTCTGTAAGCCTCGTCTTTTGACATGCTTCCATAAATTAGAAGGAAGCAGTCGCACTTCCTCTGAAAGGTGCCTCCAAGATCAGGCTTGAACATGCGTAACCCTATCGTAGCAGGCAAATCTGCAACGCGCGTTAAAAAGGATAAAGCCTGTTTTAGATTACGGGTCAGGGCTTCCAGGTAAGCGGTAAAAAAATTTTGTACACACTGAGGTCTCTGATCTGATTCAAAGTGAGATTTTGCGTATATTTTTTCACGTTTTTCGCATATTTTCGACCATTCAGTTGCTTTATTTGAATTGAATATTCGATTGTCCACCAGAATCTCTTTTGTTTAAGTTCAGCGATTATACTTATTTAAGCATTCAAGAAGTCAAGTTAGGTGAACGAACGTTTTCGATTAATTCATCATCAGGCGTGTACAAGAATATAAAGGGGTCGAGTTAGCAAACGTTTAAGCAACCAATCAACGGTATTTAAGGGGGGAGGGGGGAACTGTTAATAGATCAAAGGGGGGGCAGGGGGGAGGAGGGACGTGTCCCACAATTATTTCATATCAACAGGTCGTCTCGTCGCTTCACGGCGTCTTGATACCAGTTGTCACTGTCTGCCCATTATCTGGCAGCATGCTAGAAGGTGTGCGGACGGATGTTTAGTTTATTCTCGGCCACGGGAGCCGTAGGGCCACTCCGAAGGCCTTCCGCGCGCATAAGATCGGGTTTGTGAGTCGTAAGGCCACGGCTTCTGCCATCGCAAGTATCCGTTGACGCAGAAACTTGGTGTTTCACTGGTACTTTATATATACCTTCTAGCATGCAGCGAGACGATGAGCAAACAGTGAAAACTGGTGTCAAGACGCCGTGAAGCGACGAGACAACCAGATGATATGAAATAATTGTGGGAAACGTCCTCCCCTGCCCCCCCCCCCTTTTTATCTCTTAACTGTTCCCCCCCTTACATACCGTTGATTGGTTGCTTAAACGTTTGCTAACTCGACCCCTTTATATTATTGTACACGCCTGATGATGAATTAATAGAAAACGTTCGTTCACCTAACTTTACTTATTGAATGCTAAAATGAGTATAATCGCTGAAAATAAACAATAGAGATTCTGGTGAACAATCGAATATTCATTTCAAATAAAATATTTGAATGGTCGAAAATATGCGAGACCCAGGTAATAGAATATAAGGCAGGAAGACGCTCTCTCTGTATTTGCCCGGACTAAACTGAACTTGCAGATGTACATATTGTCTACGTATATCGGTTTAAGCGACAACAGCAACCTACCTCAACTGCTGCACGTTGCCAAACACTCCGCCTCTTGATCAAAATTGTTCTCGTTTCCACGGCATCCAGTGTAGATGAAAGACTTGCAGGTGCCATCACTTGCGTCAAAGTAGAACCGGCGCATGCGGGATCTGCACTGTCCCTTTTCGACGGGCAGTTTACAGACGCCGCTGTCTTCTGCAACACCAAAACAGAAGGTACAGAAATGTCGTCGCCGGTGTACAAAGATGGTTTAGATTGCTTAACAAGTCAGCGATGGAAAATAACATAACTCACTCAGGACAGGATACTTAAACGCAGGAAACCTGACTGGAGGTTTTCGGGCACCTTTAAGGTATGCTGAAATGAAAAATTTGACATTCAACTTCAATAAATTTTAATCATCCTTCTTTACAGTTGGTACATATATATATATATATATATATATATATATATATTTATATGTAGTGGCAGATACGCGTACACCGATAGGTTAGAATACACACTCCTCCGTCGACGGTGCCATTGGAGTTCACGCTCGAGCTTACACCGCAAGGCGGCTAATGATGTAGGCAGAAATACAAGTGAGACAAGTGAGACTAGCATGGCCATTTCGGATCTATTAGCCATCGTCAGCTATTTATACACAGATTCAAGTAGTATCACACCCGATCCTAGAAATTAAAGACCCTCTGATCACAGTCAAGCGCTCCAAATATTGAGCTATGAGCTCGTTGTCTTGCCAGCATTCGATCGGGAATATATGATGACTAATAAGACTGCAATGGCCCACCCTAGAATCCCTTGTCTCTGCCGGTAATGTCTGTGTGCCTTCATATATATGTTAGCCTGAGTACGAGCCAACTGCCTTAAATCATCAAACAAACAAGTAAGCTAACGTAAGAAGACAGTTTAAAGCATGCTGGGCAATAACGTTTAGCGCCGGAAGCGTGACCGAACCACCATAAAAAGGCACATGGAGACTCGCGTTTTCTCTGAAAGTTGACCTCAAATTTTTTGAGTTACACATAGTTGTTTCATGCAAATTGCATGCAAAAAACGAACCATACCTGAACTGCTGCACGTTGCCAAACACTCCGCCTCGTAATCAAAATTTTTCTCGTTCCCACGGCATCCAGTGTAGATGAAAGACTTGCAGGTGCCATCACTTGCGTCAAAGTAGAACCGGCGCATGCGGGATCTGCACTGTCCCTTTTCGACGGGCAGTTTGCAGATGTCAATGTCTTCTGCAACACCAAAAAAAAGGTACAGAAATTTCGTCACCGGTCTACAAAGATGGCTTATACTGCGTAACTAGTCAGCGATAGAAAATAACATAACTCACTCAGGGCAGTATAAGTTAATGCAGGAAACGAGACTGGAGGTTTTCGGGCACCTTCAGGGTATGCTGAAATGAACAATTTGACATTCAACTTCAATAAATGTTAATCATCCGTCTTTACAGTTGATACATATATATTGCTGATTGAAGCGGAAATGCGTGCCCGCGGACAAAAATGAGAAGAAGAGGCAATCTCGGGAATAGTGGGTATAAGATCCTGACTTTTCGAAAGCGTACAGGCTTGCATCGTCGGAGTTTGGTGTTTGTACACGCCTCACAGTCTTGTAAAGGTGTTATAACTGACTTCTAGTTCGCTCGTTTCGGTTATCTGAGAGGCTGAGAGGCTAAGAGCAACAATCAACTTGCGTTCCTAGACGTCCTGGTCCACCGCAAGACCGACGGGAGTCTAAAGACGACTGTATACCGAAAGGCAACCGGCACACGTCAGGTACTCAGTTACCAAAGTAACCATCCGCTGAGCCACAAACGCAGCTGTGTGCGAACACTTTACAAAAGGGCAGAAACACATAGCAACGAGGCAGGTGACAAAGCGGCTGAACTTAAATATCTTTGACGGATGTTCATCTCTAACGGTTACCTCGCAGCTTCCTAGAGCGCAGCAGACAACCGAAACGAGCTGCAAGACCGGCGGCGGAACAACCGACATTGTGGAGAGCAATGCCATGCACAGAGCATGCTTCTGAAGCAGTCGCTCGTCTGTTACAACCACTGGGTATCGGCGTAGCCCACAGACTCGAGGCAACAATAAAACGACTGGTCCTGAGACCAAAGGCCCCTCTGTCCCGCGGAGAAACAGCAAACGTCGTCTATCGCATCCAGTGTAGTTCCTGTGAGGCCAAATACATTGGGGAGACCGGAAAGCGACTACCGACGCGTATGAGCGAGCACGCAAGGGCAGTCGACAGGATGGATGCACGCTCGTTAGTGGCGGAACATTGTTCGGCTCCTGGACACACCTACGCTTTTGATGACGCTGAAATCCTAGCCCGGACAACCAGAGAAATACTTGAAGCATGGTACACTGCACCAAATTCCATCAACCGCTGTACGATTCTCCCGGCGGCTTACCAGGCGTTATGCGTGCGGCTCAATCAACGAAATCGCCGGCAGGAAGTCAGACGGGTCGCGACGACTAGCAACCCCACACCGGGCCAGAATACAGGCGTCCGGGAACCTACCCCAGACACCAATGCAGCCGTCAGCGACGCCGCAGGCAATGTGAACCACCAAGACCTCCTGTCGGGCTTGAACGCAGTTGCACATGACAACGGTCTCTGCATAAACACTGATGGCGGGGTTGGATATTCCGCCGGCGGGACGAACACGGGAAAGTGCCAACGGGGGAAGCCAGCAGGACATGCGGCACCGACGCGATCGATGCAGACGCGAGCAATGACCGCTGGCAGGCGAACACTGCCCTCCCCCTCCGATGAGGTGACGGCAAGAAACCCTGGTCAGCAGGACGATGACGGAGCTCCAGCCCCGCCCCCGCAGAGGATCTAGCGCCATTAGACGGAGAGCGAACGAGAAGTCAGTTGTAACACCTATAAAAAACTGTGAGGCGTGTACAAACACCAACCTCCGACGATGCAAGCCTGTACGCTTTCGAAACGTCAGGATATTATACCCATTATTCCCGCGATCGCTTCTTCTTTTCATTTATGTCCGAGGACACGCATTTTCGCTTCAATCAGCACTATATATATAGATATATAGTGGCAGATACGCGTACACTGATACAGTAGGTGCACTATCTCATGAAATCCAACGATTTTTACAAGTAACTCCCTCTCACTCAAACGCAGCCCAAGCTGTGGCCCCCAAAGTCTTACAGCAATTAAGTTATGATTGTTCTTCACAATAGGGCGCATTATGAATTATTAAGGAATATAACGTTTTATAGAAACACCAGCTTTTTTAACAAAGCGGAAAATTCCGAAAAAGTGGAAATCGGAGGTACTAGGTAAACTTAAGTTTTACATGTAGAAGAAGCCCGTTCATGCAAAACCACTGAGTAAATCAAGCAACAGAAGAAAATTACGTTGGAAACCAATCGTATTTCAATTTTCGAATTCATATGCTTCAATATTACGTGCACTATAAAGAGCTTAAATGTCGAATATGTATTCTTACACGTTTTCACGAGAACTGCTAGTTGTTTCTTTCATTTATGCATCGCTTGACTTATGTTGGACTAAGGCAACCACGTTTTCGCTTGATATGCCCCATTGGGAGATCACTGGAGTAATATATTTCTTAAGCTCACTTGTGGACACAACGGTCAGTGACTAATAAATTTCAGTAGAATTGTAGGGAACAATTGTAAACGTACCATTTTTTGTACGCTAAGAGTTATTGCCTTCCGCTTTATTTTTTGTAATTATTTCGATACTTCTATTGCGAAGAGGTTCAGATCATCCATGAAATTCTAATTAAGACTTTACGATTTTCATTGGCTTAAGTCACTTGACCATAAATAATGATCATATTCTATGTGCTTACCAAAACCTTCAAAATAAGATAAATCTTGAAAGCTTTTACATAAATAACTAGCTTTTAAACGGGTTTCCTTATGCAGCTGTCTTTGTGTGTCATAGTTTCAGAACAGACCAATCATGTGAATTCATTGCCGAGAAAATGAACGTTCACTACAAAAGCCGCGAATGAATATGCTCAATATTGATTTAGAAAAATTCTACAAAAAGTTAGCTCTTGAAAACAAGCTTTACTGATATATTTTGGTGTCTGATGTCTGCCTACTATAATTTTTTTGATGATTAATTCAAGATCAGAATGGGACATTTTTGCCAGTTTATTCATTCCCCTAAGAATTATGGAAAAATCTTCCAATGTAAATGAAAGAACTAACTCTTTTATATAAATCGGAACAGTTTTGAGTATATTTTGTTAGTTCTACGCTCAGTTCTACAATAACAAATAAAATCCATCAACGGTGATTTTTGAGAAAACTGTATCGCAATAACTCGTGACAAATCACTCAAATGTGTGTTATCTTAACTGTCTTCAACTTTTTATTGACTTTACAATTGATTTAATTACTATATACTAATAAAATCCTCATTCGCATTCCTTGCCTGCAACCCTTCAAATGGGCAATATATATTTTCAATTAATTTTAGCAAGAAAGAGCTTTAAATATTTATTAATAAATTTTACGGCACAAAAATTGGAAAATTTATCGATAGATATATATGTATATATAGCTGAGAGGGGGGAATGACCGCGTTTGAGAGTAACTTGATACAGAACTGTTTTGGGCTTATTTGCCTCATTTGCCTGTGAGTGCATTTGTTTGTGTTGTCCGACCAGTTCGTATTCAGGGTTATGCTTGGTTGATGAAGGCAAATAAGCCCGAAACAGTTCTGTATCAAGTTACCCCCAAACGCTGTCATTCCCCCCTCTCTGCTATTATGACTTGGCCGCCTTAGACTGTCAGGCAATCACCCATTGGGGACCCCTGACCACCAAATGAACTTCGTTTAGTTTGGAAGCCTATTCGATCGGTGTTCGCACATTTCTGAGTGAATATATACCCGATCAGCAGGGACAGCAAATGGCAGATGGCGAGGCGCTGATGAACTGCGGTTCGATGAAGTGCTTATGAACCATCTGATAGACACCAGTGGTTGACCAACTGCGCCGTCTGTTAGAGCGTTTGTTTGTGTTGTCCGACCAGCTGGTGTTCAGGGTTATGCTTGGCTGATAAAGACTAATAAGCTCGAAACATTTCTGTATCAAGTTACCCCCAAATGCTGTCATACCCCCCTCTCTGCTATTATGACTTGTCCGGAATCGGCTTGGCAGGAGGTCATCCGTTGGGGACCTCTGACCACCACATGAACTTTGTTTAGTTCGGAAGCCTATTCGATCGGTGTTCGCACATTCCTGAGTGAATATATATATATATATATATATATATATGTTAGCCTGAGTACGAGCAAACTGCTTGAAATCATCAAACAAAAAGTAAGCTAACGTAAGAAGACAGTTCTAAGCATGCTGGGCAGTAACGTTTAGCGCCGTAAGCGTGATCGGACCACTTTGGCCACTTTCAAGGCCTGCAGAATTGTATAGGCCACAGTGCCTAACGCTCGAGCATTTCCATCATAGAGAAGTCGCCAGTTTTTAAGCCCACGGTTCATAGGCCCAGCCGCGTGTTAAGCCTAAATCAGCTTGGGACGTAATTTTACATAGAAAAATCCACCGGATAATATGCCCGGCTTCAAAGCCCAGTTTGCCAACAGGATAGAGTGAGATTCTCACCTCTCTGCGTGCGCAACTGGTTGCATAATTTTGACCAGTCTTACGCAAAACAAAATGCCGGATGTGATTTGTTTTCCTTTTTCAAGTTACATTTTGCGACACGCTGTTCGGACGGCATTTGTTGATGATGATGATGATGATGATGATTATGATGATTATGATGATGATGATGATGATGAGGAGGAGGAGGAGGAGGAGGATGCCAAAGAGCCAGTTTCCACTGCTGCACAGATAAGAGCTGCACCCTGCAACGCGGTCTACAGGCATCAGACTTCACAACATTTGGCGAATTCTGGTGCCTGGAGAAGGACATCAAAGAGCACGGGTGGGTGAAGTTTCCTCCAAAACAACTGACACTAGACCGCTCTTTTTAAACTTGTCGCAAATTATTTTGTTTTGTTTTTTGTTATTACGTAAAATACAGACAAACAGCGTTCTTTTCTTGTGCATAACCAAGCCCTACACATAATAGAGTATGTATGTTATATATAGTGTCTATCCTGCGCTTACTAATCAAGAACTAGGACTCTCCAGTTAGTACGACCGCCGCTTATTAAGCCCAATTTGGTCTGGGCCCGAGGTGGGCTTAATAACCAGCTAACTTCGTTTGTTGGAGTACATATACTTTGTGTATGCTAGTGCCAGATTAATAAGTAACAAACCTGAACTTTTGCATTTTGCCAAACACTCCGCCTCGGACACATAATTGTTCTTATTCCCACGGCATCCGCCGTAGGTGAAAGCCTTGCAGGTGGCGTCACTTGCGTCAAAGTAGAACCGGCGTATGTAGGCTCCACACGGTCCCTTTTCGACGGGCAGTTTGCAGACGTTGCTGTCTTCTGTAGCATCAAAAAAAAAGGTACAGAAATGTCATCGTCGGTTTACAAAGATGGCTTGTATTGCTTAACAAATCAGCGATTGAAAATAGTTACACGCACGCAGAATATTATCATTCAGCGTAGAAAGCGTCACCGGACGTTCTTGGGCACCTTTAGGGTCTGCTGAAATGAAAAATTTGACATTCAAGCTTTATAAATTTTGGGCATTTTTCTTTACAGTCGATATATATAAGGCTGAGCACGAGCCAAATGCATTGAAGAAGAGAGGGCAACGCATGCAGGGCAGTATCGATCAGCGCAAGAAGCGTGACCGCACGATCTTGGCCTTCTTCTCAAAATTTTGACACTAAAATATACAAAATGTTAGATTTATTTCTTTAAAATATATCTGGGCACGAGCCGGCAGCTTAGAGTCTTCAAACAACACGGCCAGTTAAGCTGTAGTGGTTCGTGCCTGGCCGACTAGCTCGCGTCGAATTGCACTTTCTCAAAGGCTTACCGATGCGGTTTCTCGAGATCTCAATCAGCCAATCATAGTCCATGCATCTACACGGATTGGGCAGATGACGAATTGCATGCTTGCACGCGTTCTCGATGCAAGCTGCCTCTTTGCCCAAAATCTCCAGGCCAACCTAGCCGATGAAAGCTCTCCCTCTCTCTGTCTTCTGGCTCGACTACTTTTAGACCTGACTTGGGATCCGTTCGATCGCCTAAACGTACGGGCTCTCCCGAGTCAATTTACTCTCATCTATTCTCCGTTCCCTTGTGTACACAATTTGTTATTCCAACTACTCTGGCCTTTACAGACTTCTCTCCTGCAATAGGTAGCCATAGTCTGAAGATCCTAGTAGCTGGGTTTAACCTACATAACCCGCTTCGATAAAGCATTTGAAGTAAGTAAACGTACATGGGACAGGATCAATTGGCGTGGGGAGAGTGACTGGTTGTTGTTGGCCACTTCGAGGACCTGCAGCATTGAAATTTTCAAATTGCTTCAGTAAATGGAATATGTTTAGGCTTTAATGAAAAAGTAGTGCTGAGGACTTAAATGGGACTTACAGGCAAATAGAGTTCCTGCTGCACAGAGGACTACTGTCGCCAAAATCGCGCAATACATGTTCGAATTGACGGTTGGTAACCACCATTACTTGGCAGGCTTTTGTAGTTTAGAAGGAAACACGTGGACGCTGACCTCCCAGATCAGGCATGAACATGCGTTAACCTGTCATGGTAGGTATTTTTGCAATACGAGTTAAAAAGGTGAAGCCTTTTTCAAGTCATGGGTCAGGACATTCAGATTTGAGCAAGAATTTGTTGCACACACCATCGGCTCAGACCTGATCATTGCAGGTCGCCTTTCTTTCCCTCCAAAGATCTAGATTGGAGGTTCACATGCACAAGAATAGCTGGCATTTTTTCTCGGCTGTGATCTGAATGTACTATTTATTCATGTGCAATCCCTGAACTATGCGCAGGTATGCACTAGGCGCCAGTAAATCAGTGGGTTCTCGAGCGTTCACTCCACCTTTAGTTAGGCGAGCGTCTAGGCATTCCCTGTTGGTAACAAAGTTGCACTCACAGAATAGCATTCATACTAAACTCGTGCCCCGAATTTGCATAATATCAATACGAATTCAGACTGTCAGGAGACAACAGAGAACAAACATACCTATCCAAAGGTTTCTTGAAGAGCTGTTTGGGGAGTTGCTGAGTATGGAAGCTTTTTTCATCATGCTATGGTCCCTTTCTTAAAGAAATCAGAGTTTAGACACTTTCGTGAACAGCTTTATTGCGTGTCCACTGAAAAAGCCATTAAAGCGCTATTCCTGTTAAAGTCTTTTGGAATAATATAAAATCTGAAAATTCGTGTTGGCAAACAGCTTTTTCGGTCATTCACTTCAGGCTGTTTGCCAACACGACTTTTCAATCGTAAACGAAATGGTAATTTTTGCCGAATATAAAATCTCTCGATGTTGTAACTCACTATACTTACAGGTAACTAAAAGGCCCATACGCGTGCTTTGTGGGCATTCCACCGCTGTTTGATAGAGCTGCGAGGGGTCCGGCTCATCAGTGGGGTCCCCAGTTTTCCCTGTTTGCTTTCTGGTTAATATACCGGTTTCGAAAGTTCAGCTTTGTAACTTCTGTTCGCGATATACGTAAGTATATGCAAGGTCTATAGGCAAAGACCGAAAGTTTAAGCGTATTTTCGGCTGAAACCCGTTTTACTGCATCGCTGACGTGGCACATAAGCAAAATATCCATATAGCTTACCGAGAATTTAATTTAAACCAGGCTTGATTAAATGTGTGAGAGTCTGAGAATAAACTCTTCCCGGAAATTTCAAGGGATATTTTTATGCTCATAAAGATCTGGAGAGCCATAATCCTTACATCAACATCGTGTACGTCAACCTGAGTTGGCAGAAAACACAGAAAAATTCAGAGCGGAGAGGTAGCCTAGACATTTTCGTGACCAGCTTTATTGCTTGTTCACTGAAACATGCCCTTGAGACGTAATCCCTGCTGAAAACCATGTATTATCCTCTTAATTAAGATCAAATCACTGGATATTGAAACTCACCGTACTAACAGCTCAGGTGCTAGCTAAAAGACCTAGACACGTGTTTCGCCTGTATTTTGCAGCTGCTTGACACAGCTGCGAGGGCTCCGACTCTTCAGTGATTTCCCCAGCTTTCTCTCTTTGCTCTCTGGTTGATATACCAGTTTCGGAAGATCATCTTTTTACTTTCCTTAGAAATGAATTTCTGTTCTATTCTGAAAATACACCTTCAAGCATCTGAAGTCACTCAATTTAGATCTCAACAACACTACCTGCAATTAATTACCCGACAAGAGTTTGCAGCCCCAGCCAAGTCATTAGTCTGGCACTAAACTGAGGAAAATAGTGAAGAAGCAGGAATTTTTCAGCATGCATGCACCGCGTGTTTGCAACCGGCACCTTTATGACTATTTAGAAGTATGTTTTCGGCTCCTTCCTGCATGCGTGATCGGAGCCTGAGTTTGTGACAGTTTACCAAGAAACGGCGGCTTGAAAACTGGCCAACTGACGCTTTTCCCCGGACCACGCCATCGGCGTAGCGGCTGACCAGTGGATTGGGAAGCAGACGGCGAAGAATCCTTGTAACCGACAAAGTTTTTGGTAATGCTGGTGGGTGCGTCAATAGAGGCCAGTCCTCTTGTGGCGCGCGTAGACGGTTTCACCAATCCAGTCAATCAGTGCACCCATCCGACACCTAACCGAATCAGATGGGGCCCTGATGCTGGCGATGAGGGGGTATTGACGGCCCAGCGCACTTTTTTCCTCACTTGAAGTTATCACGGGTCAGCAAATGCCACGGCATACAAGGATTTCAATTCACAAGAAAACACACATTGCACGATACATCTGGTCTGTTTGTTTGAAGTGACTGACTGGCACGAACGGAGATTCAGGCCACAATGGTTTCCTCTTAATGTGGGCTTTATAGCACCGGCCTCGCCAAGCACCTGCGCTCCCTTCCGTCTTCTTTACAGCGGGTACAGGCGAGGATGAAGTGAAACGGAAAGTGAAGTAGATGCCACGCAAGCCTGCCCTCACCAAAATCCAACATAGGTCATTGCTCCTGCCCTAACTGCATGGTATATCTTCAGTTACTACTAAATACACGTTTCTTTAACCATCAGCTCACCGAAATCCCATAATGGTTACAACCGCATACTAGGTTAAAATTTCCTACATGCAAGTACAGCCCGCATTGTAGCTTACCACTTACTGGTTTAAGCAAGTATGGTTACTAGAACTAGCATCGCTATCATAGGCACAGCACTTCTAACATTAATATCCTGGAAGATTGGCAAATGCCACCTTGTTACAACCTAACTGTTTGCTAGATCTTCAGCTTTTATTAAATACACGTTCTTTAACGCTTCAGCTTACTAAGATCCCCAGAAAGGTTAAGACTGCCTACCAGGATAAAATTTCCCACATGCACCTCCTGCAGCTGGCCACCTACTGGTTTCAGCAAGTATGATTACTAGAAATAGTACGTCTTGCATAGGCACCTCACTTCTAACAGTAGTATCCTTACCCTAGTTTAAGCCGTAGGCAACAACCAGAACAGGCATTGATGTGCTCCAAGCCTCAAACACCTACTCCACTCGAAATGGCAAAAAATTCAGGTCACCACTCCTAGTTAAGATCGACGGAACACGGGCCCAGATCTGACTCCAATCAGTGTCATTTCTGACCAAATATTAGCGTCAGTAATAGTACCAGCACTACGCTCACTCAGATACACCGCTAGAGAGCAACATTATAAACAGTAGCTACACTAGTCGACATACGAGACTCAGGTTCCTCGCATCTCTCCGGGCACCTACTATAGGTGAGTGAGGGAAATTGGTGCGGTAGTACCAAGGCAAAAGACTACTGCCACTTTAGACTAACTTAGGTGATGTTCTGGCCTGCATTGGTGAAAGCGGCCTCGGCCCGATTCCTGCTCGGTCATCTTGACTTTTTGTCTTGTCAGAGGTTCAAGCAGGGAGAGGGTTAAGAGTGAGGTAGATAGCTGTGCGTCTATCTCAGCTAACTGGCGTCCCTGTCTCCAGTCACCGTCCCTGCGCCTGGAGAAATGGTGGACATCATCAAAATCGATATCCGGACTAGCACATCGCCATGAAGCGAAACTCGTCGTACATTTAGTCGCCTTCCCGATGTCGAAGTTTTCGCCAATCAAAAGATACGAAAACTAAGTGCTGAGCGCAACCTACGTACATTTTTGCCCTGGTGCGTCCATGTAAGTTACGTTTATAAAAATGCACGCCGGCCCACTGGCATGAGAGAAAGATAGAGAGCAAGAAACACCATAGGCCCTTTATTTTGTACATAAATGAAAGGAAACGGGTTGCAGGGGATGGAAGAAGCGAAATTAGTAAAACCAAGACAGTTAAACCCAGATTAACCTTCCTTTTTCAGATCAAGGGTATGTAAGCCCTATCAAAGGCTTAGTCAGCGACAATGCTAAAAAATTGTGGCAGTATTAATACAGTAGTAATACACATCTTGTCGAGATTGAGGGGATATGAACCCTGTGCTGATTTTAACCATTACCACTTCTGATTCACAATACAGACTAAAATAGTACCAGCGAAAATATCACCCTATTCTAGCTGCTATTTCTTGTGGTTGTTTAGCAGAACGAGCCCTGCTCCCTTAGAATCAGGCTAGACACCTACTATAGGAGAGTGACGATAGACAGTGCAGTAGTACCGGCGCAAAGTCTACTGTCACTATATACTAAGTTTAGGCGGTATTTACGGCTGGGGGCAAACAGCCGCAAGCATGAAAATGAAAGAGGGTGGGTACACCCCGAAACAGATTGGAGTAGAATTACCCAATAATTGATTACTCTTCCACGTCCCGGCAGGCAAGGCTTGGCTGCAGCAAAAACACAACTTCGCAGACACATCTGCACCGTCCTCCTTCACTTGTGATTTCGGGGGAACCTTCTGTTTGTCGACACTACTAGCTGCGAAGGATACGTTTTTAAATGCACGCCGTAGCGCTCGCGTGAGGGAGAATAAGAAACATCAAAGGCCTTTTATTTTGTACAGAAATAAAAGGAAGCAGGTTGGGGGAGAGAGAGAGTAGCGAGATTAGTAAAACCAAGACAGTTCTACTAAATCGCGGCAAAAAAAGAAACAAGGAAGACAAACTGAAAGAAGCAGCAGGAGGCAAATACCCTGGGCAACAATAGGCTGGCTTTAAATTACTACACGCTCTAGACAAATCTCGAGGGATGCAATTATTTGCGTCTGTTGTAGCGTCTGCCGATGGGGACAAGTGTCCGTTCAGGAAGACGCCTCCTCCCCGAGTTCGGCCGCGACAACAGGCGGTGCTGGCAGGGATTGGAGGTTTCTAGACGATGGCAGTTCCAGAGACGCGGTGGTGGTGGTGGTGGTCGCGGGGCTCGCAGCCGCAGCCACAAACGGGCTGCCAACGCCACGAGCGGCGGACATAAAGGCATGATAGTTGGAGACGATCGTGCAGGTGGGGTGGCTAGCACAGAGACAGAGGAAGGCACGCAGGGAGATGGCGGGACAGTTGGAGAGATCGAGAAAGCGCAGGTTCTTGCACTGGGACAGCAGGCTCTCCACAGCGGTTTGAGTGACCAATCCGTTGCCCACCAGTTCCAGGCTCTCCAGGCTGGCTGCCAGACCCTCACCGAAAGCCTGCAGGTCCGTCTCACAAATGGACCTGGAAGAAGAAGAAGAAGAAGAAAAAGGATGAGGAGGAGTCAAAGGGCGGAAATTAGGATGCAGGATCAGAGGGGGGGAACCAGGTCTTCTGCCCTCGACTCTGGGTCCTATTAAGAAGTTGGCAAATATTTCAGCGAAGAGACCAATAAAGGGCTCATTCGACGAGAACCGGTCGTGCATAGAAATTTGATGAGGCCAACATTCTCATGAGAGGTTACAATTGTGTGAGCCACAAATTACTTGATTCATGGTGCAGGTGCCCCCACAAGCAAGTGGAAGGATCTCCCAATCCATATTCAGTGTTAAGACGCAATTTGGTCAAAACACTTCGTCACTCGGGGAACGCACCCCAGGCAGCCAGGCAGCCGAGCAATCCTCACGCCCAGATCCAGAACGGCTGATGAAAGTTCAGAAGGTCACAATCCGCACGTCGGCCATTAAGCGACTAATACACAAGCGGGCATCTATACTCAGTAGAAGGGAACCATTGGTTGTCATAGATATTGGGTATCCCTTAAATATTGCCACTGTCTGAACATGAATGACCCTTTTCTGCGGCCTCGGTGAGATTCGAACCCACATCACCAGAGAAGGCTTTAGTACAGGAAAAGCTCTAGCAATTGAGCTATTAATGCACGTCGAAAGCCCTGAATTTAATCACACTTGGATGGATTTGCTTGCCTTGCCTACTGCACGTATGGAATCCACCATTACGGTAAGCTGACTGCCTAGGCAGACTTACCAGTATACATACTTAATTATTATGGGGGTTTGGCAAACTGACCCAATTGTGAAAAATTCGTGGTCTCGGTCAATTGAATTGGTAAAATCTGCCAAACCTTCCCAATCATGAAGTGCGCCTATTAGTCAATCCGGTGGACTCTAGATGATTGCTGAGGAATTCCTGCCTGGGCAATCAGGATGTATTTCTAATGGTGGATGCCATACGTGCAGTAGTCTGAGCAGGCAAATCGACCCAAGTGTGATTAAATTCACATGTTTCGGCGTGTCATCCTAGCTCAATGTTAGAACGTTCTCTGCGCAAAAGCCCTCCCTGTTGTGTCAGTTCGAACTCCAACGAGGCCACAATAATTTCACAATGGGGTCAATCGAAATATTTAAATCTGCCGGACCCTCCTTATATTACCTACTACCCTCACATGTACTGAATTAATCATTAATTAACTATGTGAAAGATTGACAGTGGATGAGAAAACCCAGAAGAGAGTCAAAAAATAAGCACGCACCGAATGGAAGTGAGATTCATTGTCCGGATGTTGGGACACCGGGAGACGAGGTAGGCAAAGCAATTAGAGGGCTGGGACTCCACCCCAGAACACCAGCCCAGGTCTAGGTGCTGGAGGCTAGGTGAAGAGTCGGCTAATCGCACCAGCCCTTCCGCAGTAAGTGAGCGAGAACGCCAAAGGTCCAATGATTCCAACAATCTTGAGATAAAGGAAAGAGGACACGTAAAAGGGCACACATTATTACCTCGAAGGCAAATTCTCAAAACAGTAGCAAATGGGGGGTAAAAACTAACGGTTTATTGGCCGTTATCTGGGCGAAGGACAATGTCGAACGCTTGCGGTAACCAAAACAAAAGCATAAACAAATATAATAAATACTACTACTACTACGAAATAAGTAGACAGTTATGCAAAGTAAATATGGGTCGGCTATGTGTTAAAGGGCACAGTGTTAATTCGAGGGCATATTTTGAGACAGCAACATTTCATAGTAGCAATGAGGGAGAATTAAGACTAACGGGTTATTGGCGGCAATCTGGGCGATAACCGAGTCCAAATTTGTGATAGATCCACAAGAGCCCAGACTCAGGTGACGCAGGTATTGACACAAGTTGGCCAGATTGGTGAGCGCCTGCTCATCCACCTGGGTTCGATAGAGGCTGAGCCAGCGCAGATGAATCAGACGACCCAGAGGCACAAAACCAGCACTTGTCACTGACCGGCACGAGGATAAGTCGAGTTCTAGGGGGACGCAAATTAATAAAACAAAAAATGCTTACTACTGCGAAATAAGTAGGTGGTTATGCAAAGTAAACATGGGCATTGTGATAGATTGTTACCAAAGGGGATAAAAAAGGACGCATATTCAATGAACAGAGGGGGTTGCGTCCCGTGCCTCACTGGGTGGAGGGTTAGACCCCAACAGCTCAGGATCTATACCTGATGGCTTGCACGTCAAATACAATACAGATGACCAATTACCTGGGAGAGTGGGAGTGGGTTTCGGACGAGTCCGTACATTCCACACTGCCTACCGGGGCTTATCGTATTCTCTTACCAGCATCAGGCCAAAGCCAGTATAGACTGTTTGAACTAGCATGCATTTTTCGTCAACGCATGTCATGACACATCCGGGCTCCCTCTTAAATAACTAAACTACAACATTAAGACCATCGATTCGTACGAGGTCCATCGTGTGCTCCAGAGCAGGGACGTTAACTTACACGAAGATTCGTTTTAAGTGATAGTAGACTTGTGCTGCGTCTAACGCACTCTCGCTCTCTCTCTCTCGCTCTCTTTCCTCGTCCAGCTGTGACCGCTGACAAGACAGAGTCAAGCAGACCAGAGGCACAGGTGCAGCAGGAGCCTGCACCTACGCAGCCCACAATCGGATAATTTGTAGTGGTCCTTTCTGCCCGACGCCCAGCTAACTCTTGACGTCACAGACAAGGTCACTCAGAACAGAAACTTGCGCGAATGTACTTTTCGGGCTGCCTCCAACCAAAGGCAAACTGGCGCATGAGACACTCACCACCCACGCCAGGGTCTACCTTCGTGCGGTCCAACCAATCACCACCAAGGCCGCGAGACAGACGAGAAAAAGGATTCGGCGGCCGCCCCCGATTACTGACGCCAGAAATCACTTGGCATTCGGCCCCCTCACGCGGCGGACACACCGCCGCTGCTCTCTCACAGGGCTCTCACGGTCGAAGGCACGCCAGATCGAGTCAACCCTTCTGATAACTATTCTCCTATTTATTCTGTACAGAATACAATCCTCCTACAGCTCTGGTTTCCCAAGACCGGGCCTGGAAGATCGCAGCCGTTAGGGTTGAACCTGAGTAGCCTTAACACTTTGCGATAAATTCTTTAGCCGACACCGAGCAACCGCACGCCGACACACATATACCATAAACCATATTATTCAAGCGAGACTGGGAACACTGTGCTCCTGTGTCTCAACCCTCCTCGTCTCGAACATAAGTCACTCAAATAGCTGCAGTTTTCTTCCTGCTAAACTGTCAACTCGATCTATTACTGTACATATCTTTCGCTAGTACCGCTCCTTTGAAATCAGATTTTTTCACAAACTCCCTATTTCGCCCA
This sequence comes from Ligula intestinalis, assembly GCA_036362985.1. Lineage (NCBI taxonomy): Eukaryota > Metazoa > Platyhelminthes > Cestoda > Diphyllobothriidea > Diphyllobothriidae > Ligula > Ligula intestinalis. Next base: position 82,093,092 of record JAYGXS010000003.1, read on the forward strand.
CTATTGACCAAGTACAAGACTAAAACAAAGCCATTATTGACGGAAAAAGAAGGAGTTTGTTTTGGTTTTTTCCCCTGTCTTCCAGGTTTTAGAAGGCGCCCAGGGGGTGCATTAACAATTAACCTTATTTTGACCTTGCCTGTAAACTGGCAGTAAATAAACAAATAACCTGTTCAAAAGGCCCTCTACGGCAGCCACTGTATCAGGATATTAAAACTTATCGCGGCGGCAGTAGTTGCTTAGACAGAAGACAGAGAAGCAACAGAAGACTCACCTTGTAAAAGACCACAAGTGTTTATGATATGTAGCAGGCTGTCGTCGGTGACCATTCGGCAGGCAGCGAGTCGCAATGAAGTTAGCTGTTGGCAAGCCTCCGAGAGGAAATGGCAGAAGATGGACGGAGAGATCTAGGGGGCGAACGGGGGCGAACTTGTTAGGTCAACAATGGCGATGTTGAGAGAAAGGGGAGAGGGAAATGAGCCAGCAAGACAAACGACGACGATGAAGAGGTTATTGTTAGTTTTAAGTTTAGCGATAATGCCCATATAGTAAGCATTCAGGAAATCAAGTTAGACGAACGAACGTTTTCGATAAATTCAACATCAGGCAAATACAGGTTGTCTACCGGACACCAGCCAACTTTTCCAAGGGCCTACTCCAACGGGTGCTTGCAACAGCCGAAACAGTGGCTATACACCTAGCGAATCCAGTGCCGTATTGTCAGAAGAAGCTGATAGAAGCCCTTGCACATCCGTGGCCGAGCCCGACGCCAGGTTTTCAAAGGTTTTTGCCTGATGATGATTGACAGAAATACAATAATATAAGGGGGGGGGGGTAGAGGCAACAAAAGTTTAAGCAATCAATCTGTAGTAATTAGGGGGAAAGGGATTAAGATATCAACGGGGATCAGATTCTAGTCATAATTGGGGACCAGAGAGGGGTGAAAGGGGTGCGACAATTAGTTCATTTCGCCCCGTAGTCCATGTCCCGCGTTTTGTTAGAAAGCGTGAAGACGAAAGGTGTCATCGTCTCGTGATCGCATGGGTCTTCGGTCACAGGAGCCTTAGTGCCTGTACAACATCCGTCCTAACATGCCGAGCAAAGGCGAAGAGACAGCGAGGACATGTGTCCTCAAGCCGCGAAACGGCGACGAGATAGCGACAGTAAGCATATCCAGGGCACCGACGCGGTCACGAGACCATGACACCTTTGGTCTTCACGCCTGTCGATAGATCTGCCACCAAGACAGGCTTCCAGCGTCTCAGCTAGAGAGTCGTTGTCGAGGAGAAACTAGGTTACCGTCCCCCGATCCTTTTGGGTGGCTATCCACCTCCAATTGCGGCCTCGGAACGACATCTCCCGAGGGTCACTCGCTGTACCCTGGCGCAGCTACGCAGTGGCTACTGCATGCTCCTTCGCCAGTACCAGCACCGGCTCGACCCATCCATACCCGACTGCTGTCCCGACTGCGGCGTCTCGCCGCATGACTGCCGTCATCTGTTCGCCAGCAGCTCTCGGCCAGGCACCCATCTCACTCCCGCGGACCTGTGGCTCAAGCCGGTCGAGGTCGCGGCTTTTCTCCGTCTCCCAACTACTCCCAGTTTGGATTCCGGCGGGGATTCCTGATCCAACTATGTGCTACGACACACACACACACCTAACAAAACCGGGACGGGGGTTACGGGGCGAAATGACATAATTGTCGGACCACTTCCTTTCCTCTCTGGTCCCCAATTATGACTAGAATCTGACACCCCCGTTGATCCCCAACACCTCTAGCCCTAATCACTAATGATCGGTCTTTTAAACTTTTGTAAACTCTACCCTCCCCTTTATATTATTGTATTTGTCTGATGTTGAATTAATCGAAAACGTTCGTTTGCCTACCTTGACGTACTGAATGAGCATCATCGATGAACTTAAAACTAACAATAATAACGTGATCTTACTGATCCGAGTACCCCCATGATCCAGGCCCTACAAATGGCTGAATCCCCCCCTCCCGGGATCCATCCGCGTATCTACCAGAAATGGCCGAGCAACTTCTTCACATAATTTCCAACTCGAATTCAGCATACTGTTTTTTATCCTGCGTACATCATCGTGTTCCCAAGAATGGGAAAACGCGGTTGCCGACACCCTGTCGCGAATCGAGGTTGAAGTTTGCAACAAAACTCAGCCGTCTATGTCCAGGTCGAACCCCAATCAAGTTATTTGGAACACTCATTCAAATGTGTTGCAATAACATCAGGAAGTCCTGTACACTATAAATCTCTCTCACGAATGCCTTCTGCCTTTTACCTTCAATCTGAGGATTTGGCCTGAGGATCGTAGTGATCCGAGTGTGTGTGTGTGTGCATGTGTGTGTATGGGGTGTCCAGCTGGGGGTTGAACGTGAAGGTTGTGGCAGATCGCATCATCTTCCTCGCGTAGGTTGTGGCTACGCCTAGCGTCCCTGGCTGGCATCCAACTCTCACTTGTGGCTCCCCGGAGCTAGGCTTTGCCTGGCGGCCACCCCCGGCTCCCCGCCTCGATCAGCGGGCTAAACTAAGTGAGGGTCTCCGGTGTGTGTGTCCCCACGCCCGGTATGTCCCCGGGTTGCAGCGGTAAGCATCCTAGGAGATGTAGTTGGTGAAAAGACGCTACTTACTGTACACGGTACCATTGTCCGTTTGTACCTTTCTGCTTACTTTCCTCACTTGTTTACACTCTGCGAAGCTTGTTATCTCTAGTTGCTTTTATCATTATTACCACTGCTGCGATCATTGCCTACCTCACTAGCTTCAGCATTTCAGTACTACCGTAGCATTCCCTTATCTGCGTAATCCACTCGATATCCGTTAGTCTTAACATGCGTATGTATGCATGACTCTAAATCTAGTTTATCTTATCTTAGTACTTTTCTGTTTGCTATTTGTTATATGTCACTTTGCCTGATATTTCTAGTGATGACTCTACAACCATACCTATACCCTTCCATTACCGTGCTCTTAAAGTGACCTTATTCCATCGTAGCGATTCCTTATCAAATAGTAGTCCTACCGCCATGACTAGCACTCTTAGTCCTCACAGAGTTTGCCTCCGCAGTAGCATCAATAACACCTAACTCGCAGCAGCAATTCTACCCACAGTCAGATGCCGTAGCACTAGAACGCCTATCACTTATACGTAAGACACAGTCCCTTTCACCGCTGCTACTTTTAGGATAATTACTGCTGCTCCAACCCCCTACTTCCCAAATTCTCCCTCCACCCCCCTAAAAGTCCTCAGCAAAGCTGTAGGCAGGCTCACAGCCAAGTGGTCGTTCGGCACCAAAACACTCGCGGCCCATGGTGCAGTTCGGCAGCAGTTGTGGGTGACCGGCAGTCCCTTTGTGGAACAGCGCTGCTGCCCCTCGCGAGAGGGTTGATGGACCTATAAAAGGTGGATTCCAAATACGCTGGGTCACGACATCTGCCAGTTGACCGTGGCTGACAGAATGCAAACACGCGGTCGAAACACTGCAAACGCAAATCAAAACTTCTCTCTTCCCCACCCTCCCTCTAACCCGTTTCCTTCCCGCAGGACAGCTCCCAGAGCTCACAGGACGACAGCTCAAGGAGCTCAGGTAAGTCCTATCATCTTCGGCGCTTGGAATGTTCGTTCCCTTTTAGATAACACGAGGAGCATTCGACCGGAACGGAGAACAGCGCTCATCGCCCGGGAGCTGGCGCGCTTCAAGATGGACATCGCCGCACTCAGTGAAACCCGCTTCTCCGGTGAAGGTTCCATAGAAGAGGTGGGTGCCGGCTACACCTTCTTCTATGTGGGCCGTCCGACGGCAGAGCGACGCGAGGCCGGCGTCGCCTTTGCCATCCGGAAGGACATCGTGGGACGACTACTCTGTACGCCGCAGGGTATCAACGAACGCCTGATGAGTCTCCGCCTGCCTCTCTGGGGTGGAAAATTCGCCACCCTCGTTAGTGTCTACGCTCCTCCGATGACCAGCTCTGACGAGACAAAGAACAAGTTCTACGAGGATCCGCACGCCCTCCTGGCCTCAGTGCCGAAGGCGGACAAGTTGATAGTCCTTGGTGACTTCAATGCCCGCATCGGCACAGACCACGCCGCCTGGAGAGGAGTGCTCGGACCCCACGGCCTCCGAGGACTCAACGACAATGGCCTACTCCTCCTTCGCACCTGCGCGGTGCACCGTCTCATACTGACCAACACCTACTTCAGCCAACCGCTGCAGCACAAGGCGACCTGGATGCACCCCAGGTCTCGTCAGTGGCATCTTCTGGATTATGCCCTCGTGCGGCGATGCGACCAGCAGGACGTATTGGTGACAAAGGCAATGCCGGGTGCCGACGGTGATACCGATCATCGTCTCATCATCTCCAAGATGCGGATCCGTCTTCAACCACGCAGGAGACCTCAAGTTAAGCGACCCCCAGGTAAGTTGAATACTGATCTGTTAAACTTACCTGCCAACCGTTTGCGTTTCAGCAACGAGTTGACCCAACAGCTGAATAACCTCCAGGTCGCAGAAGAGAAACCTTCCGTGGAGACTCGATGGTGTCATCTACGGGATGCTGTGCAATCCACTGCCAAACGCATCCTTCGGCCCGCGCCCCGCCCACACCAAGACTGGTTCGACGAAAACCATGCAGCTATCAGTACTCTCATCTCTGAGGAGAATCACCTCCGCAACGAATATGTCGCTCACCCTACCGACGTCACGAAAGCAGCCTACTACCAAGGTCGCCGTCTTGTACAGCAGCGGCTGCGGGAAATGCAGGACGCTTGGATGGCTCGTAAGGGTGAGGAAATCCAAGGCTATGTGGATCGCAATGAATGGAAGAACTTCTTCTCTGCGCTCAAAGCAGTCTACGGCCCCGTAGCGAGGGGCACAGCCCCGCTTCTCAGCGCGGACGGTACCACCCTCATCACTGAGAAGACCCAACTTCTGAGCCACTGGGCCGAGCACTTCCAAAGTGCACTCAACCGGCCCTCTACCACTTCTGAGGCTGCCATTGAGCGGTTGCCCCAAGTCGAAATTAATGCTGATCTCGACCTCCCACCAACCCCTGAGGAGACCATCAAGGCTGTACAGCAGCTGTCCAGTGGGAAGGCACCCGGGTCCGACGGGATCCCGGCGGAGATTTACAAATATGGTGGTCACCAACTCATAACTCACCTCACCACCCTGTTCCAAGAGATGTGGCGACAGGGCCAAGTTCCCCAGGATTTCAAGGACACCACCATCGTCCACCTCTACAAGCGTAAGGGGAATCGCCAGGTCTGTGACAACCACCGCGGCATCTTACTGATAAATATTGCCGGAAAAAGCTTCGCACGCATTCTCCTCAATCGTCTGAATAGCCACCTGGAACAAGGGCTTCTGCCTGAAAGTCAGTGTGGTTTTCGACGTCACCGCGGCACCACTGGCATGATATTTGCCGCGCGTCAGCTGCAGGAGAAATGTCAAGAGATGCGGACCCACCTCTACACTACGTTCGTAGATCTGACAAAAGCCTTCGACACGGTGAACCGACCCGGACTTTGGAATGTTATGCAGAAGTTTGGCTGTCCGGAACACTTCACCCACATGGTTGGACAACTTCATGATGGGATGATGGCGCGCGTCACGGACTACGGAGCGCTGTCTGAAGCCTTCGCAGTGACCAATATTGTGAAGCAGGGCTGTGTCCTCGCACCCACCTTTTTCAGTCTTATGTTCTCTGCCATGCTGATGGACGCCTACCGTGACGAGCGTCCCGGAATCCCCCTCAACTACAGAAAGGACGGAAACCTCCTCAACATTCGTCGGATGCAGGCCCCCACGCGCGTCTCCACAACCACAGTTCATGATCTGCTGTTTGCGGACGACTGCGCTCTCAACACCACCACCGAAGAAGACATGCAAAGGAGCATGGACCTCTTTGCAGCAGGTTGCGCCAACTTTGGCCTCACCATCAACACGGACAAGACGGTGGTTATGCATCAACCGCCGCCAGGTGTTGACCTCAAACCCGCACGCATCACCTCAACGGAGCCGTACTGCAGAACGTGGACAACTTCACTTACCTCGGCAGTACGCTTTCCCACAACGCTAAAATAGACGCCGAGGTTGCCCGCAGAATCTCCAAAGCCAGTCAAGCCTTCGGTCGGCTACAAGCCTCCGTATGGAATCGTCATGGTCTTCAACTGTCAACGAAATTGAACATGTACAAGGCTGTTGTGCTGTCAACCCTCTTGTACGGAGCGGAGACTTGGACTGTCTATGCTAACCAAGCGCGGAAACTGAACCACTTTCACATCAGCTGCCTACGCCGCATATTGAAGGTGAAGTGGCAAGAGAAGATTCCGGACACGGAAATCCTGGAGAGAACGGGAGTTCTCAGCATCCAGGCCATGCTCAGACAGATACAACTGCGCTGGAGCGGACACGTGGTACGTATGAACGATGAACGGCTACCCAAGCGACTGTTCTATGGCGATGTCGCCATAGGCACTCGTCGCAAAGGAGGACAGAAGAGACGTTACAAGGATACCCTGAAGAATTCCCTGAAGCGTATCCAAATCAACACGACGAACTGGGAGGAGCTAGCACAGGACCGATCTGTGTGGCGAAGAGCGGTAAAAACAGGCGCCGCAATCTACGAAGCTAGTCGGATCGCCGCCGCCAAGGCAAAACGGACGGCACGCAAGTCTCACAATCCACGGACGCACACTGCCACCACCCAGGCCCTTCCAACGTGTCCGCGTTGTCAACGCACCTCCCGTGCACGCATTGGCTTGGTCGCTCACCTCCGGAAGCCGTGCAACCCTCCGACAGCATCCACGTCTACTGCACCAAACACTCCAACAGACCCTACTCCACCCTCCACCTCGACGGCAGCAATTGACGCGAGAGATGCCTTGCTCTTATTCACGGACACCAACCCACCCACAATTTCCTCCACATCATTGCCCGCCACAACTCGCATCCCCACACCTGAACCCCCCACCAGCTCTGAGGGCCTGATATGCCCTCACTGCAATCGCACATTCACCTCAAGCATCGGTCTAGTCGGTCACATGCGAATCCATCGCACAGAGACTGGTGAACTAGTGCCTGGAGCACCAACACACAGACGAGACCGCCGTCTTCACTGCCTATACTGCCCCCGATAATTCGCTCATCGCATGGGCCTACTAGGTCACATGCGCATTCACGACAGCGGCACTGACCGTGATGTCGGCACACCCAGCACCTCACACATCCCCACCACCAGCCTCAGCCCCACTCACTAGTCGCCTCGCGTCACGATTGCGTAGTCAAGTTTGTCGGGAACACAGGTGAGTGCCTCCTCCCTCAGGTAAAAGGAGGCCGTTCTTGCTGAATTTGTCGAATACTGTCTTGCCTTTTGGTGCCCCATAATAGCTCCTGTAGTTATATTACTCGCTCCGTTACTGCAATCATACTCATAATATCGGCACCTACAGCTCTGTCTTTAGCACAACGTCAGTTTCAGTAGCTACTGAAGATTCTCTGCTGCAAGGTAAGCTGAGATTTTGCTCTCATTGTTCTTTTCTATACTTCATTTTCTCCCCTCTCTCTCGGCCTGTCTGCGTTCCCCCCCTCGCCTCTTCTCCCTATCTCCCACTTGCACTTTCTTCTTCTTCCTATCCCTTTTTCTAGTTTTTCACGTTCGTCCTTACCCCTCCTCCTTCCTCTTCTTCTTCTTCTTCTTCTACTTCTTCTTTTTCCTCCTCTTCTTCTTCTTCTTCTTTTCTTTTTCTACTTCTGCACGCTGACAATTGCAAAGTTCACCAGTTGTCTCTTGCTCTCCTTTCAGACCCGCCCACGGACGCCGACCAGCAACGGAGCATGGGTAGTGCCTTTCAGTCGTTGACTGACTGGTTACCCCTCTCAGGAGGGTGTTGGCCCAGGCTTCATGCAGGGCTGCTCTCACCCTTCTGAGATCCAATGGTCTGTATGCACATGCAATACCAGTCTTCAGCCAACCACGGTCCCTGCGGCATGGAAGGCGCTGGCGCTTTCTCTCACTTCTGATTCCCTGTTGGTGACTGCGCTCGCGCTCCCACTGGGTTTCAGGCCCCACTGCAGGTGACCGAAAAGCTCGACGGTCACTATGCGGTGGGAAAGAGAGTGAGGTCGACCTCGGCGCGTTTCTTCCCTCACTATAATAAATCTGAATGCGTCTGAATCTATCACGGCGCGCTAAAAGCCGTGGCTTGGAGGGTCTGCCAACTGACGGGAAAACTCGGGCCCCCACGTAGCTGCCCCTTTTGTACGCGCGTGTCTATGTGTGCGTACGGGAGGAGAGGGAGGACTGAGAGTCAGGCTGCAATGGCTCCCTCTTAATGTGGACTTTATGGCGCTCCCGCGCACGCGGGAGCATACCTAGCGAGATGGCTGTGTCAAGTGTGCGCGTGCTGAGTGTTTATCACGCCAGCCATCTACACCCTCTCTCATCCCCGGTCTTATTGACTTTGTCATTACAACGGAAACGGAGGTGGGAGTGGCGAGCGAGTGGGTAGATTCTGTGCGAGTCTGCCTGAACTCCTGTTTTCACTCGCGCCAGTTCTCTGCGTTGCTCCTCCTTGCTTGCCCAGCTCGCCTTTGTGTCAGTTGCGGCTTGCTTCAGCGTTTGCTGCGGCTTGTTGGAGCGCGTGGTGCCCATCGTCGAAATCGACGGGTGAACTGTCGTGTGTGTGTGTTAGTTCGACCATCGAAATCGATTATGTTGAGCATATGCCCAAGAGCAGGGATGATGAATGTAGTCAGGTAAAGTGAAAGTAGACGAGTAACCATCTACCTCACTTTAAACCTTCTCCCAGTTTTAACCGGTGACAGAATAAAGCCGACATGACCGAGGATTTGGGCGTAAGCTGCTTTTTTCAATGCAGCCATAAACACAGTCTAATTTAATCTTGAGTGACAGTAGCCTTTTTCCACTGGTACTACTGCACCATCTACCCTCACTCACCTACAGTAAGTGCCCAGAAAGATTCGAGGAATCCGAGCCTCGCATTTCTACCACTGCAACTACTGTTTACACTGTTGCTTCTAGCGGTGTGAGTGATTGTAATGCTGGTACTATAACTGACACTAATGTTTGGTCAGAAAGGACACTAACTGAAGTCAGATTTCGGCTCCTGCGCCCTCGATCTTAACTAGGAGTGGGGACCTGGATTTTTGCTATTCCAAGTAGAGTATGTCTTTGGGGCTCGGAGCACATCAATTCCTCCCTGGTTGTTTCCTGAAGTTTAAACTACTAGGGCTAGGATACTACTGTTAGAAGTGCTGTACCTATGCTAGAAGTGCTCGTTCTAGTAATTCGAGTACACCCACAACTACGACTCCTACAAAGTGGTGACCCCGACGTGATTCGACAACGCAATCAATATCCTTTTCATATGGCTCAAAATTTTTTAACAACATTCTAACTCGGCTTTGCTAAACCCTTTTCCTGCGTAAAGAGAAGGGGAGAGAGAGAGAGAGAAAGCGAGAAAAACTTTGAACGGGAAGGAGGTGCAGTTCGCACCAACAAGCAATTGAAACAAGCGAATACTCACACATCGGTAATTGCCACACCAGGACATATTCAGCCGACGCAGCCTCTGTGTCGAGGCTACCTCTTGCTGCTCCTTATCAGGCTGCCTCTTGTGCTCTTCGGTGGCATCCATCTGCCCTGCCGCTGTCTCTCCATCCTCCTCCGCCTCATCCCAGGCCCCCTCGTCAGACTCTAGCTTGGGCGAATGGCCGAAAGTGGCCGACAGACCGCGCACGCGTTTCGAAGAGGACGCCGCCGAGGAGGGTGAGAACAGACCGGAGAGCACGGTGGCCTCCTCCGCGACGCCCTGATGCCGTGCGTTCCAGCTGTGGTAGCGGACTGAGGGCGCGCTGGCCGCCGCATCAGTCTGCTCCCGCAGGACCTCGCGCAGGTAGATACGATGGCCCGGCGACGAGGCGGTGGCAGTAGCGCCGCCTGCCGCGGGAGATGACTGGTGGCCAAATAGCGTAGGTGTGCGAGAGCAGGAGAGGCGTTTGGCCAGATGCAACAGGTGGTTATCGTTGAGGCTGGACCAGAAGGGCTGCAGGTTGATGGCAGTCAGGTGGGCGATGCTGTAATTGGCCAGGTGTTGAAACAGTCTGCGGGGGTGGGTGGAGAAGAGAGAGATAGAGAGATGGGGCAGATTAGATTAGCAATACTGTACTACGTGAGGTGAAAGACGGATTCTTTTCCTTATCATATTTTACTGTTTCTCTGATGATGGATCTGGGACGGATTTCGAAACGTCAGGCAAATAACATTCTTGGCCTAAAAATCACATCTGTTTCTTCTAAATCATGACAAGTAACGGCTCAGATACAGACTGACAAGCCATCGTCGTTTCAAACTGCGACCTTCAGCGTAGCCGTGTGATCGCCTGGCCAAGACTTTGTGTAAATACTTCAGCCCCCACCCTTTCCTAAGACTCTCTTCACGGCATCAGGCTCATTGGTATAGCCGCCAAAGTGTTTGCGACCACCCCTCCTCGTTTATGTTTGATTGAGCGCAATCTTCGTGCTCGTCCTAACCTAGGAGGATTTCGTTCAGGTAGAGGATGAGTTAACCAGACCTTCATTCTACGCCGCATACTGGAACACAGATACCAGAATCAACAGATCATCACCATCTGTTTCATCGACTTCAAGACTGCCTTTAATTCCATCGACAGAGAAGCCTTATGGCAAAGCTTGCTTGCTGACGGTCTCCCAATGAAGTTGCTCCACCTGGTCAAAGCCTTCTATAACACAATATCAACCAGCGTAAGAGCCCTTTGTGAAGAGTCAGATTCTTTCTCACTGTCTTGTGGAGTTCGACAGGATGCCCTCTTTCCCCAGTTTTCGTCAACTTTTTGATGACTAGGTGATGTAGCAATCAATTCTACCTAACAGTGGATATGAAATCAGCCCTGGATTCAGATTTCCTGATCTGGAGTCTGACGATGACATTGTCATATTTAGTAATAGCTCCTCAGTTACTACAGCCAATGCGCATGTCTCAGAATTGTTTACTACAGCCAATGTTAGACCGAAGCACCAGCTCGGCGCAACTGTTGGTCTGACGATTAATATACGCAAGACTAAGTTCCTGACTACGCATCTTGGCACAGCACAACCATTGGTTATTAGCGGTATATCAATCGAAGAAGTTACCTGCTAGCCAACGAAAAGGCCAAGGAAGAAACCAAGAGCCACATGGCGCAGGCTCTAAATGCATGTAGGCTCCTAGCCAGACCACTCTAGTCTCGCTCATACATCAGCTTACATACGAAGCTGTTGATACACAAGGCATCAATCAGATCAGTGTTATTATATGGTTGCGATACATGACCTGTCAAAAAGGCAAACATCTTATCACTCGAGGTCTCTGATCGTTGGTGTCTTCGACGCCACTCAAGAGTCTTCTGATAAGATTGCATTTCTAATTTCAAGCGATACCGCAGGATTTCAAACTACCAAGTCTATTATCATACACCTAGTATAGCCGATTACAATGGTCTTGCCATGTCCTGCGCGAACTATCAACGGATATTTACAGATTGGCCGTGAATCCCTCACTTAGTGCAAACTGGAGATACCGACATGGCGGTCAACTGAAGATGTGGCTCAACACGGTCAAGACGGACGTCGAACGGATGGGCCTCGTAATCGTTTACGGCTTGCGACACTGGAACAAACACTGGGTTAACATTTGCAAGGAGCTCGCTTCGGATCACCCCCATTGGGCCGCCGCTATCCGCCGATTCATCCAAAAATAGGAGTGAATCGTATCAAGTAGAAGTAGTTAGTGCGGTGAGGAGTGTGGTTCTTAATATGGCCTTTATGGCACTCCCACATGGCTTTCGGTCCTAGTCAGGTGCGGTTGCAGGCATAGGAGGGGCGGCCCTGCGCCCGATCCAGCCTCAGTCTCGTTAGTTCAGGATAGTTAAGTATATTTAGGGAATTAGGCAATGCCTTTAAAGATCCCAGTGAAAATAGTTTACATAAAATATTTTACTATAAAATAGTGAGTAACATATGCACATGTACAATTTTGTTATTTGTATGTGTGGCCAAAGTATTCGTGTCTACTAGCAATGCTTTCCTGTGCGTATGAACGGTATCTACCAAGTAAATATGCATTCAGGATGCGTTTGAATGCACCTGTCTTGGCACCGGGCAGAGGTGAGAGAAAGGAAAGAAACCTATATTTGTTTCAATGTACTAAATTGAATAAAATCCATCGACATAAACTACTGTTGCTCAGGAGACCGATGCCAATTGAGGGAAATTCAACCTTTTATTGGCGGAGTTTAACGAAAAAAAGGAAAGGTCAGATTACTGAAAATGTCAAAGTAGGTTATAGTTATAACTGAAAGGCAAAAGGAGCCTGGAAAGATAGTCCTGTCGAAAAGTATTTAACCGGTGGAAGGTGGAAGCAACAGTTTGCTCGTGGAAGCAAAAAAGGTAAAAATATGGATTTGGGTTAGGACAATAACTTACCGACACACACTTGATACGCGACAAAGGTGTCGGAAACCGAGAAAGGAGAAGATTCGTATCAGGACATCATCCTAGGGGAGGGCGTGAAAGGAACATAAGGAAACTGAGGGTGCATATTGTGAACCGATGGTACAAAATTACGGGGGCACGCGGAAGCCTGAGAACTTGAAATAAGTGGCGGCTTTCGGAGGAAAATCTGTCCAAACTACTCTACTCGGTATGCCGAAACCTGAAGAATTATATAGAAGAATTAGCTAAGGGAAAATTCTCTGAATAATAAATATATCAGGAAGAATTGTGTACCTCATGGCGAAATTGAAACATCAAATTCCTCTAGATTCCCTTCACCTAGGCCGGGGAGCTAAACGTCAGGTCAGGTCGTGACCTTGAGGATCGCCAACTGACGGGATATCACGTTCCGACCCAGGACCAATATTCAGACTATAATGACTCCTTAACGTAGTCTTTCTAACGCTCGAACTTATGCGAGCTAACGGAGGAATCGATTTATGCACAAATGAAGGTCAGTTGATTCACTGAGATAGCTCCCTATAATTTTCACGAAGAATGACCCAGCTGACAGTTAAGGATAAAGCAACGCCAGTGCATCACTTTGGTTTTGTTGGCTATTTACTCAAGCGTCCCGTAACTTTGCCTGGGTTGGGAATCACTCCTGTCAGAGCAAGTGATCCCCAGAAAGCCCAACTCTGTCGCACGAACCTTATTTCCCCAGTGGTGAAACAAGATAGCGGAGAAGTGCCTCCCATTCTTTTGTCGATTCGAAAAAGTACGGCTCTGTCAATCTCTCCTGTATACTAGCCTCAGCTTTACGGATTGTGCTGAGAGGTGAAGCTTCGTGGGTAGACGAGAAGTATTCGTCATGGCGACAAGGCTTATAATTCTTGAGAAGCGAACAATAAAAAGGCACCTAGTAGTACCTTATAGTGTTGTTAAGGGTGTTCACATCCCCCAAAAAGGTCAGCCAATCTGACTGGAAAGCAAGCGCGTGCTTCCCCTAACTTGCTGACTGCATGCTATTCACAGCATCTTGCCAGTGGCCGCGGTCACAGTGTCTTCTCAGAACCTGAATGGTTAATAACTCGCAGGAGCGACTAGAGCAGAGGTCGGGAACCTTTTTAACTCAGAGAGCCAGGAAAGCAAATATTTGGAAACATATCACAGTGAGAGCCGCGTAGCTACGCAAGGGTACAGCGAGCGAGGGATCCTCGGGAGTTGTCGTTCCGTGGCCGCAATCGGAGGTGGACCTTGTCTTAGATGCCTTCGGTGAACACAAGCCTGGCGAAACGGTGGTTTAAAGAACGTGGCAGACGAATGATTCGAATGCTCCGCCGGCATTGCCACGTTCGCATGCGCAAATAAAACAGGGTTTTGAAGCAAGCGATTACACAGTGCATCGAGCTAATCAGTGAAGGTGGAGAGGTGACAAGAGATTACTGAACAATTCAGATTCCTACGTACAACAAGAGATATCGAGCTGAGAAACAAGCTGAAAATTCGATCCCTATCAGCGCAGTAGGATGAAGAAGTCCTTGTGCACAACATATCCTCCAAAAAGCTGACGTCTGCACAACTGAGCCATGAAGCCTGCTTCAACACTCCAAACGCCGACCCGATCAATGTCGGAGCCAGGGTCGAATCGATTCTTAAACAAACCGAGACAAAACGCCTCATTCAGCAACAGATAACTGTCTTCGTGATGGCGCATAAACCACGCGCAATCGTTACCAGAGCGAATGAGGATTACTTCATGACATTGAAGGTTGACGTCAGCATCGTGACCTTCCCGGAATATAAGCGGGATCCATCAGCCACCACGTAATATCCACAAGCTGCCGATAAGCACAAATCAGTAGTAGTAGTATTAGTAGTAGTAGTAGTAGTAGTAGTAGTAGTAGTAGTAGTAGTAGTACTAGTAGTAGTAGCAGTAGTAGTAGTAGTAGTAGTAGTAGTAGTAGTAGTAGTAGTAGTAG
>JAYGXS010000003.1:82113706-82148463 GCA_036362985.1 Ligula intestinalis
TAATATCGATCCAAGTGTGATTAAACTCATGGCGTGAAGCGGGCGTTTGTAGCTTAGCGGTAGAGCATTAGCCTCCGGCAAAGGCTTTCTCTGATGCGCGGGTTCAAATCCCGCCAAACGCTTAGAGTTTTTCACACTTGGGTCAACTAAAAAAATAATTTTGTCATACTGGTATTTATGGACAAGCCAAGCGACATAGCGATCTCATTCAGCCGTGGCATTACAGACTGTAGATCACTAGAGCTTGAGGCGGACAGGGCCATATCATCGGTGTAGTCAAGATCAGTCAACCGGTGCCCTGGAGCAGTCTAAACGCCATTTTTGTTCATGTAGAGTTTTCCCGAAAATCGAGTCAATGGCGTAATTTAACAGAATGAGCAACAGGACGCAGCTCTGTCGAACACCAGACCGGATATCGAAAGGCTTGGAGAGATTGTTGTGGACCACAACTCGCGAGGTGGTGGAGTGCTAGTAGGCTGCAGTCATGACAATGATTTCGGTCGGTACTCCAGTTAGCTCTAGTATTCGGCGCAGGGAATCATGATGTACGCAATCCAAGGCAGCGGTGAAGTTGACAAATCAGGCTGCCATCGGTTGCTGGTAGGCATGGCGGAATTCCAGGATGCGCCTCAGTGTGAGCACCTGGTCGAAGCATCCAGGCCTAGCTGGGAAATGCAGAGCCTCCTAATCGAACGCAGACTTGCAAGCGCCACCCGACCCAAAGGGTATGGGTGGGAATTGCGCATTTAAAAGTACTGTGTGCAAAGACTTCCAAAACTGGAAATTCATTCCTAATCGAAAATTCCAACTTTTTCGTTATTTTCGCTAACTGTTTTACACGGTGGACTGTGGACCCGGTCTATCGACCCGAACGCCATAGCATTGGTTCTGTGAGATTTTTTAAAATGACAAACAAAAATCAAAACGACCATCCGGGCTGTTTATTCGCAATATTCGCCTATCGAATTTTGACTATTTGGGAAGCAGTCTCAACTGGGAAGGCACAAGAACACCTAGTTAACAGCGGTATAGGGGAGACATACGAAAGTGCGGTCATCTGCTTTTACGGCAATATTCACGACGGAGTAAGTATTACATGCCTTAGTAGTACTAAGAATTGGGGCGGGGCTACTCATTCGCGATTGTCTACTTGAGCTGTACAAACAGACAATCTCTGGAATATCGATTGCTTCCGATTAAAAGTAAGTCTTTCGGAGGAAAAAGGTTCTTTGGGAAAACAAGGTAAGCTTATTCAGTAAATTTTCGACGCTGGATCCCCAGGTCGTCATCAGATCTGCGCTCCAATTATTCATGCATCAACCGATATATAGGGTTGAATGCGATGCAAAAACATCTGAAAGAAAGATGCAAGATATGGCAACCAATCAAGACAGACTTACCTAAATCCCAACAGCTAATTAGCGTTCACACCGGATGACCACGGACTGACACAAATAACAGTTGCGAATTAGCGATTACGCCATCAAGACTATCAATTTATCCACTATGGCCTGATGCAAATTGCAGCTGCTTATTGGAGCTCACATCAACTGCTCGTTGCACATTTTTTATAAATATTTGATGTAAGAAAGGAATGCGAACAATACGGAAAGGACTTAGCTTGCCGGAGAAAAGGGGATAGGGTGCAACTACGGTATTAGCAGGAAAAGATACAGCTTTTTATTGCCTCACAAATCAGTTTCTAACACGGGTCTACAGGTAGAGACCAACATTCAAAATTAATATTCGGGCCGAAGTCCATCAGCCCCTGTGGGTTAACCGCATAATATTCACAAGCTCCATTGGACAACTAATAGTGTAACTGTTGCGATTCGAGTATAGTCGTGTTATTTAGAATGCAAAAGCTAAACACTCGAGAAGAATGAACAGTTGAGTACCCTATAACAGGGCATTACTCATCTTATAATTGAAGTTCAAGAGCTAAAAAAGGATGGAGAGTGGTTAGAATAAAGTATACTATAAGCAAGCGTTCATTAGGGAGCAGGGATGAATGTTAATGAACGAGGGTAAGAGGGTAGAGGTGAACAAGGGCCAGAGGAGTATTAGCACGACAGTAACCTATCTAAGTATTATACATACTGTGCTGCCAGTATGGTCAATAATACGTACATTATTTGTAGCTTCAAAGTAAAAGAAAAAATTTAAATAGCTATTCAATCGTGAAAATTTGGTGGTCTTGGTAGGATTCGAGTACACGAAGAGACAGTAAGCCTTGACTGAGAGCATTGTATGCTTTCAAATTTAATAACGACATATACGCAACCTATCCTGTTGTATAAAATGCGCCAGTAGACTGACTTTGCGAACAGCATTTTACAATTTAAAGGAAAAAAATGATCTAGGACCGGAACAGTTTTTTGAACTCATGCAGGAATTCCGTCTCAGACATAGCAGCAGCAAAAAGAAAGTGACACCTATAGGGGGCACAGGTAGAATAGATACATCGATCGAGTTCCTATCAGGGGATTAAGCTTCAATATACTCTCGACTCGTTTTGTTTCCGGTGCAGGCGGTTATCGTGATAATGGCAAAGTGCAACTCATGCCCCATTTTGTAGGTTATGAGGGCAATTAGCAATCATTTCTTTCTCCGTCGTACGGCCAACTTCTATTTCTTTTACACATTAGCTTAGCATGTGTAGTCTGCTTCAGAGTTTTTTCAGCTTGCGTTTATTTATGCTCTATCCGGACTTATGCGTAAACCATCCCTGTAAATGCACAGGTCAGACGGAACACAAGCTCAGATCACCCACGTATGAACACAAGCTGAAAAACTGTTAAGCCGAATTTCCATGCAAATTCGATATGCAAAAGAAAGAGAGTTCCACAAGAACATGTGTGAACGTCTTGTCTGTACGCAACTGCCTTTAAGAACTCAGCAAACATGAGCTGACAAACTCTGATTTTAAATTGCAAAATAAATCATATTTTTTAAAGGAGTGGTTTTTGTCTAATGAATAGCAAGAGCTATTTTTCACGACTAGGTCGGGCAAAGAATATCACAATTTGGATATCGAAACATTTTTTATTAAAATAGGAATGGAATAGCAGACAATTTTGTTTACTCACCAAAGGTGGTTCGAATATTCGGGCCTCGATTTCCCGTATAGGTTGCGTTGTAGAAACAGGCAGAATGGAGTTATCCTCTGTCACAGCGTTAGGCAGACGCTCAGAGGAGGTTTGCCAAAGTGTAACCCAATAAAGTCCTCGTGCATTAACAGGTTTATCCGCCGGCTGATCTCTGTAGCATGCTCGGATGGCCACTACAGCTCCGGGAAAATACGTCTCAAATATTTGAATTGAAGTGACAATCAGCGCACGGTCGAAGAAGCAATCGATATAGTCAGTGCTCGGATAACCTTCCAGATCACCAGACAGGGACGACACCGAAGAGGGCATGCTAAGCCATCTCGTGCCATAGTTTCTCTAAAATGGAAACAAAGAAAACACAAAAGAGAATAAGCTGAGTAGATGGAGTTAGATCAATGGCAATAAAGCGCATTAGCGAAAAACCTAGGAAACTAAAATGGAACGCCTTTTATAAGTACATCTATCCGCTCATGGGTGAAACTCTGATTAACTATGCGTGGTCATCCTGAAAGAAATCGAGAGGTTATGACCTTTAATTATGTTGAAACTCATTTAGATATTTGAAAATTGTTAATTTTTAGACGTAATCGCATCAAGAAGCTTTATCTTGAAATACTTATGACTGAAGGATGGAAATTCGACACAGTTTTCCGAAATGTGTTTCACAGCGTGATTTTTGTAGCAGCATTTTGTATTCAGATGGAAAAATAACATCAGGTACACAGAAATCAATGAGTGCAAAACACAGTGTAGCCACCATAAATAGCCCTTTTATCTGCTTTTAAAATGACCATTTATCGCAAAGGCCACCCCTGATAGAAAAAAGCTAGCGCCGTCGCGCTATTCTGTCCCCGTGTTGCGATCACATACATGCTCACCCAGGCGCGGCTGCGCATGCGAGAAGCGTTCCTGGTCGGCGTCACCCCCTGAGACATGGGGGGATGCCATTCCCCCCCCTCTAGTTGGCCCACAGCACCTACACGCTCCTCTCCTGTGAACCCCCCCCCCTTTCATGTCACGCATGAGTACAAGTCCGGCGTAGCCTAATCGATTTTTGTTGTATCTGGCGCAGGCATCCGACGTTAGAATTTCTATCGCCCTACCTGACCGGATTTCGGACGTGGGACGCCTGCGCCAAATCGATACATCTTCTTGCACGGCGCGACAGATGTATCCCCCTTCTGTCGAAGGCGGTGGCACCAAGTCGGAACGTTTCAGGCTTGCGCGGCCGCGCCCAGGTGCGTGTGTACCCATGCGCACAACGGGGGAACAGAATAGCACGACGGCGCTAAGTAACCACGCGGCGCTAGCGTTTTTCTATCAGGGACGAAACGCAACTGTAGCTACAGATATATATGCAGTCAAGACATTGATTAATAAATACTCTCAGAATCCACGCCTTCATCGCTAAGGTCGGAAAAAATATGAAAATATATAAGGTATTTGTTGTGAACGTCGTTTTGTGACCTACAAATGCGAAAGAACTTGTTGAATCGGCATGCACTGGATAAACATTGGGTGGCCCAGCAATATTTTCGGCAACATAGGCAGTCCTTCCATCAGTTCCATACTGCGAACTGCAATCAACGACCTCTTGAGCAAAAAGTTCGACATATTCAAAAAACTTCGGCTCATTGTTCATTTCGTCACCGTGATTTGCAGGGCCAAAATGCTACAGTATAAACTTCCCGCAATTATGTGAATAAATAAATCAGGTTTAATATGCCAGTGAGGTCGGGATCAATGAAGTTTCAGAAGTTTTTCATTTATTATAATGCCTTCCTTAGAAGACAGGCATAAGTGAAACATTAGAGCATATCTATAAAAGCTAAGGTGTACAATTAACGTAAGAAAAAACCGTCACAACCATTATATTTGTAGGAGCACTACGCTCAAAAATAGCACAGCAGATACATACATGAGAGGTTAATACGGATTGTTGGAGACCGAAAGCGATAGAGACCATGATTTATGGCAGAGAGTGGCACACACCACTACATAGAAGCAAAGAAATGTATCGGTATAGCAGGACAATTCAATAGCGGTCGTTTTTATAGTAACAGACGGAAGGCTAGACGCCGTTAGGTTCGGAAAAGTAAACACACGTGGGTAATAATTTGTTCCAAGAAATATAATCACATGTGTTAGCATTAATCAGGATTATTTCAATAAACATGAACTAGTGGGTATTACTGTATAGAAAGATCAGACGGTCAAAAAACTCTTTTGGCATCGTGGAGAATTTAGAGGAGTTGGAATGATAAATGAGGGATTTACGGGAGAAAAACTGTCACTCGTGGCAGGAAATTACGTGTGAAATAGGATTGGGTTGCTTCAATCCTTTTTTCAATTATAAATTTTTAATAAAGTGTAATTTCGTTCACGTTTTCCATAAAATATATTTCAATTTATGAAGGCAGTCAAAATCAATGATTAAAACGCATACTAATTAAGTAGTTACTTTTTACAGTTCATGCGTTTTGTTAGTGGATAGAGCAAAGTTCGTTAAAAAGCCAGCATTCTCTCATGACTGAAATAACTGAATAACGTGAATCTGTTCGCCTAAGTGTGATGGTAATAAGGGTCTTTGAGGAATCAATGATACTACTGAAAAAATAAAGAATATAAATGCTTGGTGCTTTCCTAGAATGTGAGGCCAGTTATAGTTCCATATGACGTGGTTGTGTGAGTGCGATACGAAGAAGTCCATCCAGGAATGCAAGATATAAATAACCCAACCTTTACAAACTATTGAATAAGAACAGGAATATTGACAACTAAAAACAATGTGCTTGCTCAGCATCTTAGTTGAAGTTACGTCAAGTTCATTAAAAAAGCATATTTAACTGAGAAGAAAAAAGACTGTTTAGTAGCAATACAATACTCTCCCTCGTAGGATAACAGAATTCCGAAAAATGTTAATAGGAAGAATTTTGGGAAAGTTAAGCATGACGTATATGTTGGTACCGGTCGGCGAAATGGATATGGCAACCAATGTGTGCAAGAAGAGGAGCGTGTTAGATACGGGAAGGCACAGGTTTGGAAGGTTTGCGCGGAGTCTGGAAAATAGTAGTTGGCAATGAACCAGGTGGGAATTGTTCGGTTGGGGCAGTTAAAAAGGCTCATTATCAGCCACCTGCTAATGATGGACGTGACCACATTGGTGCAGCTGCCACGGACAACCGTAAAATGGTTGTCCGCGCGATAAAGTTATCGAAACAGTCGGCCGTAGGGTCGTTATAGGGGCCAACGAACACCGGGCACGCGAAATTACATGCTCGAACACGTGGAAGAAGTTGCTTGAAGATTTACCCTTTTTTCTTTTAATCTATGCACATATTCCGTGAAATCCAAGTCGACTGGGGTTTGAAGTGCCTGAAAAATCGACGGGAATGCGTAAATTAGTGTCATAAACAAGTGTGATAATGGAGCACTCCATTTCAGGCTCGAGTGCAGTGCGGATACTGAGCATTACGATAGGAAGACGCTCGTTCCAATGTTAAGGGTTATCGTGTACTAGGAGCGAGACTTTGAATCGACGGCGGATATGCTTGACTAAACTTTTTGATGAGGGGTGACATACTGTCGTTTCTATGCGAGAACATCAGAGAAATTCGGTAAGGCTGTTACCAAGTCTAGATTTAGTGTTCCGACAAGGTGTGAGCAACGAATCTACACTTATATTAGGCATGGAAGTTGCAAGGGGCCAAGGAATTTATCGGTCAATAAATAATTGCAACCACGGTTCATTGGCAAAAGACCTACCAGTTCGATATTTACTTGTGAAAAACGTGCGTCGGGTAAAAGAAAGTTGTTAATGGGGGTTTGTTGTGCCGTCCTACGTCGACCTTCTGGCAGGCCAAACATAAACTGGCGCATGTAAGTGTCCATGCTTAGCCAGAGGAACCACATGCTAACGAGGTGCTGGGTATTGTGGATGCTTGGGTGAGCAACATTTTGCAACGCGACAAAAACGTCTCGTCTCATCTCACTGGCCATTACAAGCCGCTTTATTATTGTTTATTGTTTTATTGCTTTTAAAAATGAAATCAAACTGCTAACAGTGTCATACTTCTAAGTTTTTTCAAATCGCACCTAAAAATTGATACAAAATTATGTGATCAGTAAGGAATATAATTTTAGATTCTATTATATAAGGAATCTCGCCTGCTGCCTGTTTCCAAACACGGCCGATCGACGTCTTTTGATGACTTTTGGTCAAGAAATACATTCCCCTTACCCTTGAAGATCTTTGAGACCTTAATCAAAGAAAAACCTACCTAATGCAGATTAGCATGAATTCCCCGAAAACATATCTTGTGAAACCTGCCAGCTCTCTTTCTTTGATTATATGCTACAAACTAGAGGCAGTACATTCACCTTTTATTCAGTCTATTTTAATTTCATCAAGGACTTTGATCGTTTTAACCATACTCTCTTCCTTCAGAAACTTGCCTCTTTCGACATTGGTAACAAGCTCCTGAATTTAGTATCGTCTAATTTGGATGCTCGTACGCGACGAGTTAAAAATCTCCAATGTAATCTCCAACCCGACACATGTGAGGAGTGGAGTTATTCAAGAGGGCATACTTGGCCCGCTCTTATTTTGCCATTCTGTCAACCATGTTTCTGATTGCTTTCAGCATAGTAGACCCTTTGTGTTCGTTGACGATTTAAAATTCATCTATCAATATAAACCGGCAGACCGCATCATCGTGCTTGGGCTCATAAAATATGATCTTGAAACCTTTTTTCTGTAATGTTGCACATGGCACCCCTTCCCTTCTTGGCAAAAATATTTCGTTGTGGTTGTTGGTGACGACCACCAGCCTGAACTTAGCGTAGACGGTCACGAGTTAAATTTGCCAATAGTTATTAAGGATCTAGGCATATCCTTTCCTTATAGTCTCGATCTGTCAGAGCATTGTTTCCTGACTATCTCGAAAGCACGCCGAACTACCGGCTTTTTCCTGAGAAATTTTTAAGACCACCAAAGTTAGATATAGCCTTTTAAATATTAACGTGAAATCTTGTCTCAAATACTGCTCGCCCCTTTTTAGCCTTTTGCACGCTAGTGAACGGAAGAAAATAATATCAGTCCACCACTTCATCACTAAAAGATTTTCTCCTCACAACACAGTAACTTATCCAAATAACAACGTTGTGAAGTTATTAACCTCGCTCATATGTGGCTTCATAGATTACAGAAGGGACAATTTTTACTGTTTACACTTTTACATAACCGGATCTATAATTTCATCGGTACTATAAGACAGCTCAATCAATCTCGGTGCGCCAGTCATCGATATATCTTTTTATTTCTCTATATGACACGCACAGTTAGATACCGCCATTTTTCAGTAAACGCCATAGCAATCTGTTATAAGCCATGCAGAATTATTAAAACTCAGCAAAGTTATATTTTGTTTAAGAGAGCTATCACCACCCTTCTACATGCAGGACAACTTTCACGAATTTTGTGTGCTGACTCGGTGGAATCTATCTTTCCCTTTGATGGCGTCCGTGGACTCTGAACATTGCCAGGCTTCATTCTCAGGACAAAAGTGCCGAATGTGTGGCCAGCAATTGGCTAATTATTTAGCTGAAAGCGAGCAACTGTTCACCGACGCACATTCCTCTGGTGCAGAATCTCGAAACCATTACACTCAAGGAGTACTGATACCACTGTGTTCCTGTGTCCGCCCTCCCCATCCCAAACTAAAGTCACTCAGCCAGCTGCAATGTGCTTGCTAAATTGTTAATTCGGTCTATAACTGTACACTTTTTTCGCTAGTACCGTACCGTACCTCGGGTTTTTTCACCTAAAACAAACTCCCAATTTCACCACTATTGAGCAAGCACAAAACTAAAAAACAATACTGACTGCGAAAGAGAGGGCTTGTTGTGTGTGTTGAGGTTTAGAAGGCGTCCAAGAGGTGCTTTAGCAATTATTCGTTTTTTAAAATTGTCTGTAAACTGGCATCAATGAATTAAATGCAAATCATCATTTTTTTGCATTTATTAGTAATATACATAATAGCATGTCTAGCATGATGTGTTTTCTATCCAGTACAGATGGGCATCACGCTGGAATACTAAGCATATTCGAGACTCACTGCTGAATGACGATGGTGCTTCGATAACGGATCTACGCTGCCACGACTGCCATCAGAGATGGCTGCAGCATTTTTCTTAGTCTACAATGCCGCTAGACAGAGAATGTACCTGACCAAAAGTAGGGGAAACAATCAATTTCCGACACTTCAAATGAACAGCCGGGCCAAAGTTCGACAAAAAGTAAGCTGCAGCGATCGGCGACTGTACATCAGCTTGCATGAAAACGCATCGGAACTGACGTCGAAGTCCGTTGTCCGAAGTGAGGGACAGTTAACATAACTCATTTCCCTATCCTACAGACAATTGAGGGGTGGCCTGCTATGAACGTTGCGTATTATCCCTGGACATCCAAGTTGGCTGAAATATGAAGATTTCTTTGATTTTTAAAACCCATACAAGGCTAGAATCCCTGTAAGTTTTCCTTCAGTAAACAGGTTGTTCGTCCTTGGAACTCCTTTCCAAGCGGAATAGTGACAGTGGATGCTATTGCTGTGTTCAAACCGCACATGGATTGCACAATTTTCGATAAACGAGGACTCTCACTGCAGGACTATCTACGGCCAGCTATGACATTTACTTCATGATTGACATTACATGCTTCACACCAGCATACATTTGCTGTATCAGTGCTAATGTGAACTTTACACTGACTTTACTTCATACTGTGTATATCATTGTAATTTTTACCGAACTGTACACAAATAGGGTTATGAAGGGTTAACGACCGTAACTCTCAAGTATACATACAAGTGGATTACGCGAAATCCGTGTTGGGTATGCCTATCGCAGGGGGTTATGCAAGTCTAATCCTAGCAAATGCAAACTTCAAACCATAATTACTTGCTAGAGAAGAAGTCAGTGGAGGCGAGAATAGTAGGAATTGGTTATTGTGTACACAAATGAACGAAAAATAGATGGAAAGAAATTGAACTTCCGCTGGAAGTCTGTGGTCCTATGTGACGTCTTGCGGCCGAGGGTTGGAAAAAAGGGCCATGGTTGAAGGGTGCTTGGGCAGCCTCGAGAACCTAGACGCAGGTGTGTGTCCCCGAGTGTAAGTAGGTCAAGTCTCGGCAGGTCATCGCGTCTGCAAGCGCTGAGAGAGGTATTGGATAACCTTGAGACAGATGGCCTTGTACAATGACGCCGAACAAAGCAACGGAGGAGTCAGACGGCAGAGACCACTGCAAGTGCTGCCCTCCTAGACCACAGTCAGGATACTCAGAGAAACCGAACGGAGGAATAGTAGTTAAATTTAGTAAGGGAGTCAAATTTACTTACTGACTGACTAAAGTTAGAGTTGAAGCCAGCGTGGGCGGTTATGGTTGGCATAAATGGGCCAGGTTGCAGAAGCGGCAGGAAAAAGCCGGTGGTTTGGTAAAACGTGAACAAAAAACCAATATGTCGTGTTAGTATGAGTTGGGCCGAGAAGAATCGTTGGAAATACGATGAAAGTCAGCGATTAGGAATGAGATTAGGGTGCTGACACTCAAAAAGGGGCATCTCTATTTGATTGTGAAGTAACCATGATCTGGTCGGAATAGGCTGTGTTCTTTCTTGGATTGCCTTGACTATGCTTGCAATGCTGTCGAAGCGAGTGCGGACTATCTCATTTGAGAAGAAGTCGGTATACTTCACTCAAAGGATGGTCTTTAAGCAGTAGTGATCAAATGCTCCCAGGTTTCGTTGATCTTCCACGAGCAAAGCCCAGCGTTTGCATCCGTATAGAAGAATAGGCCACGCATATGTTCGGTATACGCGGTATACGGTATAAGTTTGTGGAGATAGAAATGTCGCGTCGGGTCTATCGGCACTTTCGAAGGCCTGATAAAACAATTCGTGGATGCTTGAATTAGGGACCCAATGTCATACTTATGTACTCTGTCAATTTGGCAGCAACCTTGCTCCGAGGTAGTTGAAACAATTTACTTCTTCAAGTTGACAACCACTTATCTCGAGAGGTGCCTTCACTTGGGCAGGAACTGAGCATAAAATCACATTGGTCTTCCCCAGCGTTTATTAACAAACTGACCAAATTCTGACCTCATTCACCGGTGACACGATAGACTGTAAATTGCCAGAGCTTGGAGCTATTGAAGCGATATCATCGGCATAGTCGAGGCCAGTCAAATGGCAGAAATATAACAAATGTGATTGACAAATACCAGATCACCTCTTGCAATAATGTTTATATTTGAGCTCACTTCTCCTCGTAGAAATTGTTTCACCCGATTTGCACATGTCTCAAATTGTTTCTTTGTTACCCATGATTAAGGATTCCCGAGGGAATCTGAAACGTCAGAACAATAAACCCCTTGTTTCAGTGATCGCTTCTTCTTCCAACTTTCTTCCTGAAACTCGGATATTCTCCTCCATTGGCAATATTTCAACATATTAGTCGCGTCGAATGTGGCAAAGTAGGCAGTCTAGTAACATTGGTTTATTATCCAGGGTCACTTACGACTTGGTAACAGTCATCCTTCCTTCTCTGAAAATCTTCATCGCGCCGCATACGGTCCCTAAGTTAAAAGTTCGCCATGAGCAGGTAGGTCCGGACAGACACGCTTCAGTACCTTCAACGGACCATTCAGGTGAATAATCGGCATGTCAGAGTTTATCACTCAGGATCGAAGGGCATCTCGCAGACTGGGCTCCTCTTCATCAGTTGAAACTTAACTCCCAGGTTCGCCTGCTTCACTGTCAGAAACCTGAGCGTCTGGGCCTCAAAACCTTCGTTCTTCATCAGAAGAGATTTGCGGCTCCGAATCAGATTCAGACGAGGAGGAGGAAGATGATCTGATATTTTAGCCCGACGGAGATGCGCTAGACGCGTAAACCTCGAAAAATTGGTCAAGTATTTCACCTATAGGTTCTAGAAGCACTTGGTTCATGCGATTATAACGGGTAGTCCTCGATACCGACTTGAACATGCTGAAAATATGAAAACAGATACAAAACTTACTATGTGAAGGCCAACAGAAATGTCCAGGAAAGAATCCAACCACTCAGTAGCGGCAGAGAGCACGCAATGTTTACACAGAGGTGAGACGGCGCTCAGCTCGAAAAAAAAATCAATTTTACAAAAGCTGTGGGCGAACGCATTTGCGCACTTAGCAACGGCACATGCAAGCAGTCCAGCAGCCAATCAGATTCAGCACTGATTTTTACACGACAAATTTAATCTCAGTCGCTTAAATTTTCCTATAAGTGGAGCGGCGTGCAGAACCGAGTCTTCAACCACTCTTACATCGTTCGCTGGCATAAGTAACGGCATCATAATAATTACTCACTTCCAAGTCATTAGGGGTGGATAAGATGCGAGGTCAATGGACGAGTGGACTAATAACCTGTTCATAAATACCCTAATAGCAAGTGGGATTCTACGGGAGTTCTACGGGAATCCTACATTTCTACAAAATGGAATCCTACGGGAATTCTACGTGCAACAATTAAAGGATATTACGGGAATCCTTTATTGCGTCCACAATGTATACCCTCAATTTTCCGCCGGGAAACCCCCATTGTCGAAACGCGGCAATCGATAACTTTTTTGAAGATATTTGATATTAGGAAAGCATATTATATATAAGAAAATAGGGTAAAAATATTATTGTACAAAAAATATGTTTTACGGCGCTTTATGCAGTGTTCTTTATTTATAATTGTACAGGGTGGGGAAAACAAGGCGGTGTCAGCGGACGTTCCTGGCCCATCGTCGTCGTCCGGGTCGTGCTCATCTTAAAAAATTGACCATTGAGGAAAAATTTATGACTGGTGGAATGACTTATGGACGTTAAAGCGTTTAATTAACGCACCGAGAAAGCGGGAAAAAATAAATCGATAAATTTTATATTTCAGGCCCGGAGGGCCTCCTCAGTGCAAACTTAGTGCTGTGGAAAAAATAAATACAATGTTGATAAATGCTGCTCTCCGTGAAACAACCACATAGGCAGCGGGAGCGTTTATGTGTGTTGGTAGATTAATTCATTTTCACCAACAAAACGTCATTTTAAAATAGTAGTCAGCACTCTCTGAAACGCATGGTGAACTAAAGAGGAAGCAGTGAAGAAAACTTCTACCATTAAAGCTGGGGCAGAGTTAAGCGAACCCCCGCTTAAAAAAACAAAACGTAGGACAAAAGCACTGCTTCAACAAAATTAAGGGGTTTGGTTGAGAGGATTAATTGTAGTGCAAATAAGACAGGACTGTTGATGAGAACGTAAGAGGGTTGAAAACGCTTCTTGTAATTGGAGAAATCATATAACAGCAGAGGCTGTCGTTCACCACTGTAACACCGCCCGACTGCCTTCATGATCAACCATCAGGGCGGTGAGACCGGAGAGATGAGGTATTTTCCCCTGTTGAGCCGCTTATAAGCCTTCTTGAAAGCCCTTATAAAGGCTTTCTTTATTTCAGCCCGGTTATAATTGTTAGTTGGGCACCAGATGGAAGCAACTTTTGCATTAAGAAGCGTTTAATCGGAATACCGTAATACTTACCTGTTACGATGGTGTGCAGTTGTGATTTTTCGAAAGCTCTCTTGGGGCTGTCGAAGTAAGCGCCCCTGTAATTTAGATCGGCAGTGATACTGTCAGCAAACAGGGCCTTGAAGACCCTGTCGGCGAAATCTTATTGAGTATCACCACCTACAGTGAGCAAACAGTCAATCTGTGAAGGCGTGTAAGGACCATATTATGACATACCAACTGGCTCTTTAAGCTACCATCAGATAGCCGTGACACAATGCCATCCAACTCCTGCAGGTTTCTTGCCCACGAGAAAAAATAAAGGGAGTGAGGCGCTGCGGTTGTCGTAGTCATTGCCGGTGCTTTCTACAGAAGCTCAATTATTAGTCTTTGATTTTTGAGCATCTGCTGTAGAGTTTTCGTCTGAAATTCCATGAACTTGACTTGTACATTGTTCATGTTTTTTAGTAGATGATAGACCTTTGAGTCAGAAGACCTCCAACCCAAACGACGACGTTGTGAACTTAGATTAGTTATGTCTAAATTAGGAGTCGTAGTTACGCAAGTGCTTGCCATGTGGCGGAAAGCCGTCGGTGACATGCTTGTAGGCAGCGTTACTTGACTGCCAGATGATGAGCTGTCGCAGTCCTGAACCATTATCCATAACATTTTCGTAAATAAACTTATTACCGCTGATGAAAACGATGATATAAGTTGTATATTTCAGGCCCAGTGGGCCTCATCAATAAACCAAAAATTCGATAACACGAAGTACTAGAAATAATTGGTTTCACAAAGTATCCGTAGTCTATAGCTATAAGACGAGTATAACTGTTTAGAAGCGAATTTGTTAGATTCGACAAAAATGAATAAAGCAGTGTTATGCGGAAGGTGAAATTCAAGGGCACACACAGATTAGCCGCATCGTTATCTAGAATTCTGACATATGTATTCTGGTACCCACTGCCTCTGTTAGTAAGGGGGGAGGGCTTAGAAGCAAACTCAGTCGAAGCTGAGTGTGGGGCAGAACAATAGGTATTAACGAAGCATTACTGGTATAGACGGGTTCCCGGCACTACACTCGGGTTCCCAAACCGATGCGGCATAATGGAACATAGGGAACCCACCAGTTTATGATCGTGATGGGCGCCGCTGTATGATATCCAAAAGTCCGTCAAATCTACAAGACCATCGTTGTGGATGTCTGCGATGTGACCAAATATAAGGCCCTGATGATGGTTGATGACCAGCAAAACGAGAGCCGTCAAGACTGCGTCCTGATTCCGGGGTACATGAGTCAGAGGAAGGTAGTTTCAAGAAGGGATCCTAAATTCCCGATGGTCCTTTCTCCGAATTGTGGAGAAAGCTGCCCGGGAAAGATGAGGAAAACAAAAGGTTAATAGATGTCCGCGCAGGAATTCTTCATATTTACGGGGCGACCGTTGTAACCTTCTCGAATGCTGTTGGGAGATATTCTCGTCAGACATTACAAGTCTAAAATGAAAAGGTCGCGTTTAGTGCCTGTTAAACTGTTGATTACTGTCAAAACAGTAACCAACAAAGGTAAAAGTCACTTCCAGTTACATTAAAAGGGTGTGTTGAACACTTCATTTTTACTTTGGGGTACAGAAAAAAAGCAAAGAGTAAAACGTTATAAAATTTGTAACGGAAAAACGCAAACTTACCTGTCAGTGAGGAGTACATTTACTCATCCCAACGTGGATTTATCTCCACGAGGACGTAGTGGTCTTCCTCAGGGAAGGAGTTGTACTTCAGAACTTGAGACGGCAATGGGCAGTAGTTCACAGTGTTTCCTATCTTTGCTTTTAAAAGTTTAAAATGTGATGAATCGGTAGGGTATTGCAGTAATCATGAATTTCTTCATATCCTACGCAAACCAAGATTATAGCACCACACGCATAGCGAACAATGTTCTTAACACACAACAGTTTGCAATCAATGAAAAGAGAGCGATTTGTGGGAGTTGTGCCGATAAATACGTTGCCCTTAATAATCGAGGTGAACTGCGTGTAGGGTCCATCAACTACTGGAAGCAGCGGTCCATTCCTATGTTCAAACTTACAAGTCAATTCTACTGTTCGTGGGAGTCTTAAACTCTCCTCAAAATGTTTAGCTACTTGCTGCAGTTCTAGGTTTTTCTTTTTTACCATATCCTTGATCTGCCCTAGGTAACTTTCAAAGGGGAATGAAGAAAAACTTTCTAAGGGACCATGACGTGCGACGTCCTCCGGAAGGTGAGCAATGCTGTGTACATTGTATACAATTTCCCTTAGAGTATACAGCCTTTCATACTGTTCGATAAATCTTGAAAACTCCCACTGCTCGATTCCTCTGTGGAGTATGAGCTGAAGTCCGAATCTTCACATGAGGAGGTGCTAATTGATTCACTATATAACGAATCTTCAACAGATTCAGATGTGGTCGACCAAGCTTCCCTGTCAGCCCCTTCAATTTTACGCAACAACGCATAATAATTGCATTAAGCTCTTCTCCAAACAGTAGTCCTGTGTGTTGGCTTCGACATACTACAAAAAGAAAGCTCCATATAACAATTGAGCCACATACAAAGCAAAATCATTCACAACCAACTTATGCATTCAGCAGGGCACGTGAGATACGACAAAAT
Source organism: Ligula intestinalis (assembly GCA_036362985.1). NCBI lineage: Eukaryota > Metazoa > Platyhelminthes > Cestoda > Diphyllobothriidea > Diphyllobothriidae > Ligula > Ligula intestinalis. The sequence continues at coordinate 82,130,044 of JAYGXS010000003.1, forward strand.
GCCTTCTAAACTAGGCGCGCCGACAGCGGTTGGATTAGTTAATCAGATTCCACGTATTGATGATCACTAGCAGTGATCGATCTTTTTGAAGATATTAAGGCCAATGAAAAGTGAGATATTGTGTGTGCATGAGTTAACGGGACCATAGGTCTACAAATTGCTATTAGGTAGCTTATTAATCGTTGTATAAATAGCGTTAATTTTGATATAATCTTCACTCTCCTTTAGTACAACCAGCCAAGGGATCCTATCCAAAGTATAAATTTGCCCAATAGAATATGCAGGAATTCCAATAATGTACAAATCGCCACAAATTGTTCAACCCCACCATATTATCCACCAATCACACAATTTCCGCACATGAGCCCTTAACACAATCAAACAAGTAATAGGAATCCATTTTTTCACAACAGATTCCAGCTTTTGTATCCGACACCATAAGTGTTGCTCCTATTAGCGCTAGATCGATAGTAAACAAATTCCACGACTTAGAACTTTTATTGATACATGCAATCCCGATATAGTCTTTTTAACAGAAACATGGGTGAACGAATGAACCACCAATGCTTCCTTTTTTATAGCAAACTACACCTTCTATAGACAGGACCGTGCTAATAAACGAAGAGGAGGTTGCATGATCTACGTTAGATCTACCATACGGCAGATTGGCTTTGAGATTCTACAGAAGACGTTCAATGGCGAAGCGTGCTTCGCTATAATAACATCCAAGACCCTTAAAAGCATTCTAATTGGATGTTTGTACACCCCTCCGGAATATAGTAATGATGACACTGGTCTTACAAATCTACTAGATATTCTATCGAATATCCAAACCGAATATAAGATAATTGCAGGAGACTTAAACCGTCCAGAAATAAACTGGACAGAACTATCAGCCCCATCCAGACATGATGAATTATTATCATCAATTGTCTTTTATAACTGGACGCAAATAATAAACAAACCAACCAGAGGAAACAATATACTCGATGCTATTCTCACCACTGATATCTGGCCGTTATAAACGCACTACGACAGCTTAACCTTTGATAGTGATCATAAGACAATAATAGCAGTGCTCGCTCTAAACATTAAAATAAGACCTGATCCTAGTTACACTTCTATCAACCCCAAAAATCTTGACACTGAATCTATGAATAACTCCATGCCTACGATACCATAATAAAAAAAATAGTGTTTATTAAGTTCCACGGGTTTTTACTTCCGCAAGGTAATGGAAACCATGACAAGCACAAACCTGTTGAGTAGTTTTAATAGCCTGTATTACACATGCCACAGACAATATCCGATTTGGTTGATTCTGGCACAATGTGTTGTCGCGTTGATTCTGTAAAGGCGGGCATTCGAATCCGGGGTGGCACAGGAAAGGGGCTGTTTTGAGCTGGTTGATTGAAGTGCCTGTTTTTTTGCCTCTTCAGGTGAAGGAGCGACAGAATCGACGCCGGAGGTGAAAATTGTGCCTGAGAAGCCTTCAGATTGAATTATCCTTCCCTGCTGAACCATTTATTCTCTACCACCCTTGTGTTGACGTTTGCCACTTTCGCTCGCCCATTTCCTACTTGTTTCCCCCCCTTTTTCGTATTCTCCTAAAATAAACTCTGGTTCCTTACTACACTTCTACCATCTTAAGTATGCCTGGAAACGAGTTAGGAAGAATGACTGAACCAGCTGACGAGAATGACCCCAGTGAATTCGCAGTTATCAATCAAGGACCTTCTTTGAGACAACAAGAACCATCCTCTGTCGAGAATTTAAAGCAGGAATCCGGCAAGACTGCTACAATTCTCTGCTGCTAGTTGGTATAAAACAACTCCGTCCACTTCAGGTATATAGTTTAATCGGTTCATTTTAAGCACACTGTTCGTCCTTTCCAATTTCAAGCTTATTTAACTCAAATATAAGCTTAGTTTCGTCTCGAGGCCATCTCTCCGTGTATATTAACTTTTTAAGTTAATTGATGTGAATATACTGGCGATGTCTGTGGAGACGAGCTCCTTAAAGTTCCGTTTTTTGCACAGTTCCCTATTTAGTCAGATTTGCATAAATTTATGCTCATTTAATCGCAACTGTTCCAGCAGCATTACGTTGGCATAATTTCTGCTAAATTTTAGCAAGTGCACGTGCGCACACTAGCCTTATATCGGCATAAAGTGACATTTTGGTTGCCGGCTAAATAATCGATGTGCTATGTGTTAAATATAAATTCAGTCTGTAAGCGAATCATAATTCGCTGATCTTTAACCCTCATAGCAATGTCCTTGCGCTGCGCAAGGTGCAAATGTCCTTGCTGGATCAAGTGCAATAGACTTATAAGGCCTTCCGCCAATGGTAACCTGATTATGGGAGTTTATATCCGATTTTAGTCCCTCCCAATCAACTTTCGGAATACAGTCCAGCGCTGCATTGGGTTAAGCGTAGCTCGCTTTATTTCTTTAATTTACAGATGAAATCTCGTTGTGAGTCAGCAAACATCCGACTGTATACAGTATTATAGTACGGGTAATCAGAAGTTAGATTTTTAGGTGCGTTTTAATAAACGTGATAAAATTTGCGTGTTACTTATGGGGGTCTTTGCTACTGTTAGTTGACATCGCCGAGAAAATTCGTGACGAAATATTAATCATATTAAGGTTTTAAAAGTGTTGTGTCCAAGAAAAACATCTATTTGCTTACGTTTTTCTGCTTGTCCTTAATGTTTTCCAATTTCACAACTTAGCTCATCTCTTGGACGTACAGTATAATCAACAATATAGAATAGGTATTGTCTTAAATGCTGGTGTTTTTGCCTGCTCGCATTGCTGCCCACTCTTAATCGCATATGATTCCTACTAAGAAATCTTCTGGTCTATGTAAATTTTCACTGAAAAGTAATGAGATATGGAGTCATTTGACAATTACTCCTGAAGTCCTAGACGAAGCCCATCGTTAACGCTGTCAATTTCCGTGCCATCTGTGTTTCGGGTCGCGTAAGGATGGCGCTCTTTGATCTAGACAGAGTACAAAAATAATACTATTTATTAGACCCTCAATCTGGTGATGTCGTAGAGAAGTTATATACATTCCATTCTATTCCTTTCTGTTATATTCAGCCACCGTTCTTTATTTCTGTCAATGCTTCTAACGTAACCAGTATCCGTTTTATCGATTGTTAAATGTTGGTATCCACTTGAAATATAGGGAACGTCAATATTTCCTGCGATCAAATTGCAGATGTCAAAACCCCCTCCCCCAGTTAAGAAACAATTCAGCCTGCCTGATTCATTTTGTTTTCCTTGAATTACATTCTTAATCCCAAAACAACTTCAAATCTGAAAATTTGACAACTTTATGGATTATTTACTGGGCTGCACCTGCTATAGAACAAATGCTTACGAATATCAAGTCCTCCGTCAGCAATGTGCCAATACTAATTTGTGTAGCGAACAATACTGGGCTTCTGTCTGCTTAGAAAAATCAAATGATAAGCCAGTTATTCGAAAAACGGATGATGTCCCTAGAGTCAAGAATGTGAACTATTCCTAGAATGTATTGAAAGCACACATGGTTACCTTACCAAGTAATAACAGCAATAATAAGCCCCGGAGGCAATCTTAACTCCATGCATGTCCACCAGAAACCCTTGTCGAAGTAAAACATGCAAGATGAAGGCAACGAATACTTTCATTGCACACACAACTCACGGATCCTACAATACTTATTATCGGATATTAGTTTCCCCGTTGTCCATTGAAACTTCCAGGGTTTAAAGTCGGATTTGCCGACTGAAGCGCCAGCTATCTGGGCTTTCTCCCGCCTCCAACATTTTTAAGTTGCCGATAACACCGGTGTGAGATGAGGGTAGGGAGCCGGGGGCGGTATATGGAGCATAAGTTTAGTCTCACTGTAATCTAATTTGCGCGCAAATCACCGTGCTTACTTCCAGCCTACTGTGACTCCCACGTTGGATTCGACGATTGAAATGTCATATACTGTGCGAGAGGTGAAAGTACTGTGACGTATCCGGGATGAGGATAATGCGCGGTGTAGTTTTCTATACTTACCATCACAAAAAATAATACTGTTGCCTCTGTGTAGAGGACACCAAATAATAGCTGATAAAAGAACACAACATCTTCTACAGAATAAATCTGGATGGCGCTTTATGCTCTAACAGTACCAGTTTTCCAAACGCTATTGTTTTGCTACTTTTGTGTCATTCGCTACCGCGTTTAATCTCACGGCTTTCAGTCTGTCTTCTATTTAAAGTCTCTTGTTATTTTACGTTCAATGCGGTTTCCATTTTTTAAAGAAAGAAGGAGTTTCCAAAAAGAGACAGTTCTTGAGCGTTGCTAGGTAATTCTCACAGTCTGAAGTATGTCTGTACTGTGTTTAGGCTTCGGAATCAGTATCAACAAATCGACTTGTAAGATTTACTTACCTCTATATTAGATTGGTTCTAATCACAGCGTCGACGTAGGCGACCGTATGCCAAGCAAGAATCAAGTGGATCCATTAGAAGCGACTGAGCAAGCAGTAGGGATAAGTGGAAGCCCCCTCCAGCGTCACCACCTTCAGCAGGTGAGGTGAACCGTGGAACGCTGATACCAATAATCCCCGCAAGTGATCCAATTGGGGTTTAAACACGGCAGCATGCTTATCTATTTCCACTAATATGTCGAATCAAAAAAGTCCTCGGGCGGCAAACACTTCTGGTACGTCTTCGTTTTATCACTTCTTATCCTCCCAGGCATGCAGTACTCCAAGGTAGAAGGAACTACCGGTGTGGAACCTAAAAACTATTTAGAAAGTGATCGCCGTTTGTGTGAGTGGTGCTTTCTTCGTTTGCCTTTTCGCTAATCCGTGTTGCTTTGTCCTGTGATGCAGTTTAAATGTGTCACACAGCGCATGCGTAATCTTTTACTTGGTAACTCTCTGATAGGACTTTACTGAGATATGTTTCCTGGGAGTCTTACGGGAAATAATAACGGGTAGACATGATTATGTTCTGTAGGGCCAGAGGCGTACAGCTCAATCGAGTGGATAATTTTGCACAATAAGGAGTACTTTGGAACCGACATTTAAACACATTTGTGGAATTATGCGGAATAGATTGTATTTAGTGATCTTTTTGGCAGAACGCACTTGATATTTCGTGGTGCATTTGTGATCATGCCCAATGCAGCTGGGCTTGGCGGTTGCAGTCGGCATGCTCCATCGCGGTCTTCCGCACCCCGGTAGGACTGCCGTTGCTGTTCCGCGGCAGCTTAGTCACCCCCCCCCCGAGATCCTGATTTAATCCGCAACTGGCTTTTGTTGAATTATCCGGCACTTGTGGATACGCTGTGCATTTCATCCTGAATGACTGCGAGGGATATCACTGCGCACTGCAGGACCTGGCCTCTCTCTCTCAATTAGCTGCCCTAAATCAGTAGTTGTATTGAATAATCGCTTGGCTGAGACGTTGTCTCTGCTGCGTCTGCACCGCGAAAGGGCCCCCAATGAGAGAGCTCAGATCTCTCTGTGTGGTGTTTCCGCTTTTGATTTAAAATAGTGTCCGGTCCGTCCGTAATTGTCTAGCTTTCCGGAGTCTTGTCTGTGGCATTTAATGGATTTCTCTCCTAGACAGAAGAACTGTCACAACACCCACATTTTAACACTTACTGCTTTGACAAGCTGACCTAAGGTGAATGGGATAGGTTGAGTGAATTGGTGGAAGCCCGAACTCGTCGCGAAAATTTCTCAGACGTTTTCCCACGTCTGCCTCACGAGCTTTGCTACACTGCTCTCGGTTTGGCGCCGGAGTCCACGTGGATGCGTCGAAGACGAGGGCAACTCAAAATTTGGCTCGACATTGTTCGTCAAGACATGGAAGCGGCTAAAGTTTGTGCATTGATTTCCTCTGAAATTAAGCATAAAAGCAAGCAAAAAAGCAGTCCAATCTTTTTTTTATTGCCTACTGTTTATGCAATCTTCAATCCTTTGTTTCTGTTTACAGCCATGTGCAAGCATACCTGTGAGTTCTGTTGCAAGGCATTTCCGAAGAATTCGCGGCTGAATGAACATGTCAACGGTGTCCATAAAAGTACGCGCCTACTTACTGAATGGCTCTTTCATAGGTCATCTGTTAATGTATTGACTGTCTGCACTAGGCTTTTTCTGCATATTTCTTTTATGATGGATATTGGCGACGCTGCTCATTCTTTCACTTGTAATCATCACCCGCCTTCAGTCGGGATAACAATAGTTGAGAGAAATGAAGGTAATTTCTAGTCAAATCAACCACTGCAAGGAATGACTGAACTCAATTTTTCCCGACCTATAGTTCACGATGGAAGAAAAGATGGGGGGCCGACTTCCGTTCCTAGACGTTCTCGTATGCCGCCAAGCGGACAGCAAACTAGTGACGTCTGTCTATCGTAAACCAACAAGCACGTCACAAATATTGAGTAACAATAGCAATCATCCGCTACAACACAAGCGCAGTTGTATGCGCACGCTATACCGACGGGTAGAAACCCACTGCAGCACGCCAGCTGCCAAACGGGGCGAGACAAAGCTCCTCCGAGGACTGTTCAGTGCAAACGGCTATCCACGATCGTTTGTTGAACGGGCTCGAATGCTACCAAAGCCGAAAACCGAGGAACCCATCTTATCAAAGTCGTGGCGGAGCATGCCATACATGAAAGGCGTTTCCGAAGTTGTGGCTAGATCTCTCACGCCTCTTCGAATAGGGGTTGCCCACAAGCCTACCTACACCATCCGACAACAAGTAATGCGGCCGAAAGACCCTATACAAAAACAGGAGAGGTCAGGCGTCGTATACCGACCTCAGTGCGGCTGCGGATAGTGCAATTATGTTGGAGAAACCGGTCGACAACTTCAAACGCGAATGCAGGAGCATAAACGGGCCGTGGGGAGGTTGGACCCGAAGTTGGAGGTAGCAACCCATGCTGCAGCGATGGGACACGACTTCAAATTTGACGTGGTTAAAATTGTGCGCCGAGGTGATGATCACACATCAAGGCAGATTAACGAGGCCTAGACGTCGACCGACTGTTCAGTCAACCGCCACATAAATTTACCGGTCCTCTTGCGGTTGGGCTGCACAGCTCCTCCCTACGTTGGATCAACTCTCCCCTCCGCCCAATCCGTGTTTTTGATGACGAAACAGCCACTCCCGGCCACGCTGCTTCGACTCCTCCTCCTGGCAGCCGGAATTGAGGCCAAACCTGGCCCTCTCTGGTACTGCTCGTTCTACCGAGTCCGCCTGGGCCGCCGCGACTGGTCTGTACGTTGCGGCTCCTGCAATGGTTGGTGATATCTCCACTGCAGTGGCCTCGCCACGGCTGCCGATTGGTCGCCCGCCTTCGCGCGTCCCAGCTGTCCCATGCCCCCACCGATCTCCATACCTCCAGCCCGTCCTGTCCTGAATCCAAATCCTCTGGTCTCCGACCTTGCCTCACCACCTGGTCTTAGGATCTTAAAATTAAACGCCAACGGCCTCCTTGGGAAGCTTGACCAACTCCTGGCCTTCATGCGCTCGCACAGCATAGCTGTGGTGGCTATCCAAGAGACAAATTTGTCTAACTCCACTAAGGTCCCTTCCTGTGCCGATTACACGATTGTCCGTCGCGACCGCGGCCGCAACAAAAGGCGGAGGTTTGGCCTTCCTGGTGGACAAATCCATTGCCCATCATCAGCTACCCCTGCTTGCAGCCGATTCCACGGAAGTACTGGCCATTTCCCTTGACATTGGCCGGGCGCCGCTAACCGTCGTGAACGTGTACATCCCTCCAACTCTCAGTTGTCCTCCCGGTTTCACCGCCTCTATCGCTCCCTACTTACGTTTTGGAGACAGTTTGGTGCTAGGTGACTTCAATGCCCACCATGACCTGTTGTTCCCTAACTTCGCAGCCGACCCCCGAGGAGAAGCTCTGGCTGATGAAATAGAACACGCCCCCTTTGCCGTTCTCATCGAAAATAGCCAAACGCGGCTCCCGACAAATAGCGCCTCCAGCTCGCCTGATGTTTCTCTCGCCAGTCTCAATCTGGTAGCCTCCACCATGTGGAACACGGAAATCAGCCTGGGTAGCGACCACCTCCCCATTGTGCTCGAATTGGCCACCGCCGCCGAGCGTATCAAGGCCCCCAACCGGCACTTCATTAATTTGAAGAAAGCCAATTGAGCAGCGTTCACGACCGAATGTGAAGCCGAGATCGATGGCCTACCGCCTCCCACCTGTGTCCACACGGCGGAGCGAGCCCTTCGTCGACTACTCCTGGCAGCAGCAAGTCACCACATCCCTAACGGCCGCATTCCCCTTCTCCATCCTAACTATCCGCCCGAAGCCTCCTGCCTGGAACGAGAGAGATACGAAATACGAGCGCGTGATGCCAGTGACCCGCGCGTTGGCGAACTGAATGACTTAATCACTAAGACTATCAACGATGGCGAACGCCAACGGTGGCATGAACTAGTTTCAGATTGTAATTTCAGCGGCAAGTCAGTTGCCACTTGGAAGCTTTTACGCAACCTGACCAAACCCCGAGCTGATACATCTAACCAGTCTATTAGCTTCGGGGACGGCAAGTTCCTTTCCAACAACGGTAAGATCGCCGCGAAGATGTACAAGCTATTTCGCCCCGCTCGGCGCCCAGTCCCAAAAGTCATCGCTCCCTTCTTCGTCTCCTCCATAAAGCCCCGCCCCCAGACATTTCCTTTTCGGCTGATGCCATCCTCACCGCCGTCAAGAAAATGAAAGCTTCGAAAGCCTTAGGACCAGATGGTCTGGCGCCTATCCATGTGCGCCACATCGGCCCGAATGTGGCTGCCTACCTTGCCGCCCTCTTCAAACTTTCACTGGGAACTTCAATAATCCCCGATTGCTGGCTCCAGTCGATCATCATCCCCCTGGTCAAAACGGGTAAGGACCCCTGCCTAGCGACCTCTTATCGTCCAATTTCCCTCCTTAGTCCATTGGCGAAGATCCTGGAACGGCTCGTCCACCCAATTCTGACGTCTGTGGCGGAACTATCTTGCCACCAACATGGTTTCCGATCGGGTCGTGGGACTACAACGGCGCTTTTCGAGCTCAGCGACGCCATCCACGAGGGCTTCAATGAACAGAAGCCCGCTTCGCGCACCGTGGCAGTCTCAATTGACCTGTCACGAGCCTTTGAATGTGTCCGCCACGATCAGCTCCTGCAGGACTTGGTCTCCCTGAACGTCCCGACTGGCCTGATCCGATGGTTGGTGGCTTACATCCGTGGCCGTCACGATCGTGCCCTTTTCCGGGGCGCTCTCTCTAAGCCTCTTAAGCAAACCTGTAGCGTCCCGCAAGGGTCTGTGCTCAGCCCGACGCTCTTTAACATCTGCATGCGAGAGTTTCCACTCCCAAGGACACCTGTGCCAGTGGTATCCTACGCGGACGATGTTACGTTCTTTTGCTGGCACCATGAAATCGATCAGGCTGCACAGCTCCTCACGGAGTTCATGCCTGTTGTCGAAAACTTCCTCACCCAGCGCGGAATGACGATCTCGGCAGCCAAGTCGTCCGTAACTGTTTTCACGCTTGATCCGAAGGAGTTTAATCGTCACCCGGTCATCACCGTCAATGGGGCGTCCTTACCGCTCGTCCGCAAGCCCAAACTCCTTGGTGTGCGTTTTTATCCGCTTTTCACATTCGCAGACCATGCCAGGGAGACCACAAGCAAAGTAAGCCGCTGCACCAAGGTCCTCAAGGCTCTAGCAGGCGCATCCTGGGGCTGCGCGAAAGAGACTTTGTCGACTGCTTTCAAGGCGCTGGCCAGGCCGCACCTAACTTATGCGGCATCAATCTGGTCTCCTACGATGAGCTCTTCCAGCCTCCGCCGTCTCCAGTCAGCACAGAACGCTGCCCTCCGCACGATCACGGGTTGCTATAAAATGTCGCCTATAGATCCTCTTCATGGGGAGGCTTCTGTTCTACCGGTCGCCCATCACAACACTCTCCTTAGCCAGCAGTTCTGGTGGAGTTGTTCGCAACCCGGCCATCCCAATCATCACCGTTACTGCGCTCCCGAGCCCTGCCGCAAAGTCCGGCCATGTATTCGAAAACTCCATAAGGAAGCTGTTGCCTCGTCTCTCGCGGATCTACCTGTTGATAGCTCTGCCACCAAGACAGGCTTCCAGCGTCTCCACCAGAGAGTCGTTGTCGAGGAAAAACGAGGTTACCGTCCCCCGGTCCTTTTGGGTGGCTATCCACCTCCAATTGCGGCCTCGGAACGACATCTCCCGAGGGTCACTTGCTGTACCCTGGCGCAGCTACGCAGTGGCTACTGCATGCTCCTTCGCCAGTACAAACACCGGCTCGACCCATCCATACCCGACTGCTGTCCCGACTGCGGCGTCTCGCCGCATGACTGCCGTCATCTGTTCGCCTGCAGTTCTCGGCCAGGCACCCACCTCACTCCCGCGGACCTGTGGCTCAAGCCGGTCGAGGTTGCGGCTTTTCACCGTCTCCCAACTACTCCCAGTTTGGATTCCGGCAGGGATTCCTGATCCAACTATGGGCTACGACACACACACACACCGGCCCCCTATGTTGTTTTAAGGACCTTCTTATCCGGGGACGGACGCGATATCGGACAACGGGGGCCGGAAAAAAAGTCAGGGCGTGACGGGAGACGATGGACCGAGCGCTCACGAGGCCAACACCGACGCACTTGAGGTTAACACGCGGGTAGCCGATATCACAGCCAGCGTGGGCATGCCGGAACCAACTCGAGACACCACGGGAGGCGATGAACACACGGGGGTCTGACACCAGCGGAAACCGTATTACCACGCAGTCAGCCGCCGCAATGGCCAACTTGCTTATTCCAAGCACCATTCATGGTGTCACAAAGGGCCGCGGAACGAACACACAAGAGGGCGACACGGTAGCAGGCAGGAGACCGAGTGACGAGCAGACTGAGGACACAGCCAGAGACACACAGGGTGGCTCAAACGTGATTGGTCGAACATGCACACGCAAGAAAGGACGGCACAAAGATGAGGACTTTGAGCCAGAATATCCATTCTCTGAAGATGGGTAGACGAGACCACGACCCGGAACGTCAGGCTTGTTATAAACCTTTCCCGGTGAACGCTCCTCTTTCTTCTGATGAGTTTGTATGTTTTGATGCTAAACCGCTAGATGCCTTTCCGATCCTGGTTGGCCTGCATTTGCATATCAGTCAAGTACAATATCGATGGACGTAAGATTTACGGACAGCTCCTGGACGTGGTTTTCAGCGTACGGAGTAAACATTTGAGATGCCATCGCGTTGGACTCTATGCCGATCCTGCGCACTAGCTCTTGTCCAGCCGCTGTTGAGAACGCACACGCTTCCTGTGTGAAGTCGGGCTTGATAAATTGCCTTTCCTTCACACTGTGTCTTCGTTGAAGGACTATTTGACCCATCGCAGCAATAGCGTCCACAATAGTCTGCCCCCATTCTGGCTTGAACAGATTTATTTGTATGTTTGTTTCATTGGAAACGCTGTTCATCCTTTCGCTTGTTATCTTCACCCGCCTTCACTCGCGATTACAATAGTTGAGAGGAATGAAGGAAAGGGCTTTGTCTGCCACCCATCGACTTCTGTGATGCCCATGTGCACTTACCTTTTTTTAGGGTATATGCCACACCGCTGTGTTTGTTGCCGCAGTAGATGCGTACAACTGTTGTATTGCTTGTTAAATGGGTTTTCATGAGGACTGCAAAGGATCGGACGTGATCCTATCTTCATAACTGACTGTTGCTTGCAATTACTGTGGGTTAACAGGAAGGGCTACCTCCCTCATATTCTTTGGAACTACTCCTATGTTAAACTTAATACTTACAGTTAACAAGAATCCAAAGCCCTTTACATTATCCGGATCCCAAGCCTAACCTTGATTACAGCCTTGAACCTAACCCTAAACATATCTCTAACGCTCACCTTGCTAAATCCATTTTCCCTGGAATTAGGTGCATAGTCATAGGCCTTGTGGGTGGTGCCTATTTCCCTGTCCTATTTAGTCGACAATACAAACCATCTTTACGTCTATTATTATTAATGATAAATTCTTGAAAACGTACCAAGCGCTTACGAATCAGTCATTGGACCTCGGCCCGCATATTTTAGGTGTAAGGGTTCCAAGCCGAAATACGCAAATATCATGAAGTTGCAGGGTCAAAAACGTATATTTTCGGAATATTACCTTGGTATTCTTAGGCACCTCGCTAGTGTAAGCCTCTGGCTGCCTGGGCATTACCTTGTTACATACCAGGTCTTCGGAGATGTGAAAGAGAGAAGTTGGTAAATTGGCTCGTAAGTGATAGGTACTGCGCGCAGGCGTCTTCTCCAGACACGGTTGTATTTACGAGGCATACGCTAGACAGAGAACTTGGACTGCGCCAGCAATTGCTTTCCAACTTGTCCTCCGGTTGGCCAGGTTACTGGCACTTGGGATGAGGGAAGTTAATTCTATGTCTGGGTAGGACCAACCTGCTCTCAGTGTCGACTGGAGGTTTGCCAATCAGGTTCCGTACGAGCGGGTAAGCTGGGCGGGTAAAATCGGTAGCATTTTTTGACTCTGTCCAGTTTACAAAACCCTAAACGAATTAATTTGTTCTTGCTTTTTATTTTTTTACAGATGTACGCGCCTTCAAATGTGAGATCTGTGGCAGCGCATTTTCTCGGAAGAGGATCATGCATGACCATGTCAATACTGTCTACAAAAGTGCGCCTCGTCTGACTTAAGCAGATTATTTCAAATTCATATTTTGCTTCATTCGCAAAGCCTTCCTCCCCCTGCCTGTCTGTCACCCACATAATCAACCTTTTTCCGCCGTTTTAGTCGCCGCGTTAGCTACAGAAACTGCCGCTGCATTCAAAGTTCGAACCCGCGGCCAATGACTTAGAGATGAACGTCCTATCCACTGAGCCATCGGGTCGAAGTCTTGCCAGTTGTCGAGCAGGATATAGATTAGTGCCTAGGTGTACTCCGATTTGTTCCAGGATACACCAACCCTGGCTATTCGAGTGTAGCGGCAGTTTCTGTGGCTGTACTGGATTCGGGTAACTGCAGCTGACGACAGCTAATAAGCTAGAAATACGCGTATCCTGGAGTCCTAACTTTTGCCGGTAATGCATTGATTACTTAAAGTTAGGGAGTAGCATATTTTTTCGTCCTTTAGAAAAAATTGAAGTGTCAAGCCCCTCGCCTGAAAAAACGGCCAGGGTTGGTGTATTCTGCGACAAATCGGAGTACACCTAGGTACTAATTTATATCCTGATCGATAACCGGCAAGACGTCGACCCAATGGCTCAGTGGATAGGATGTTCGTCTCTAGCTCACTGGTTGCAGGTTCGAAACTCGTGTGTAGTGGCAGTTTCTGTGGCCATAGTGGAGTCAGGTAACTGCAGCTGACGACAGATAATAAACTAGAAATATGCGTATCCTGCACTCCTAACTTTTGCCGGTAATACATTGGTTACTTAAAGTTAGCGAGTAACATATTTGCTTCGTTCTTGAGAAGAACTTGAAGTGTCAAGTCCCTCACCTGACGCGACAGCCAGGGTTGGTGTATCCTGGAACAGATTGGAGTACTCCTGTGTACTAATATCGATGTTATCCAGGAAAGTGCGCCGCTTCTGGCTTGAGCAGATTCAGTTAAATGCATGTTCTACTTCATTCGCAACGTCCACCCCCTCCCCTTGTCTGTCTCCCACAAAATCAACGTCAAACCGCTGTAGTTGTCGCTGCGGTAGCTACATGCTACTTTTGGGTTGCTCGTTAAATGGATTTTAATGAAGAATGGAAATTTTTTTGACAATTGACGGCGCATATACCTTTCTTCATAACTGGTATAGGCTGGCGCCCTCGTTTGTAGAATGACAATTTTAATTATCACGTTACTCTTCTGCTATTTGTTTCAGATCAGCGAAACTTCCCTTGTGATATTTGTGGTAAATCTTTTCAATGGAGGCAAACCCTAAAGAGGCATTTTAACACTGTACACGAATGCATGTCCCTTTTTGTTTCCTTCTTCGAGCTTCACGCACATGTACGTGCACATAAAACAAATAACCACTACTAACATAGTATTGGAAAATAGTGAGTAGCATTGTTTTTACAAATAAATCTGAAAGTTAGACTTCTGTCTTTGAGCGACAAGAGGCGATGCATGTAATTATCGGAGCGTTTTTTGTACAACTGAAGGAAAGTGGCTTCCACGACTGACTGCGGGAGGTCGTTCCACTGTTGTATGGCCCGTTGCGTGAAGAATTCAGAGCGGAGTTTGAGCTTGGACACCTTCGTGCGCAGCTTCATTGTGCGCCCACAGAGATGAGGCGAGAGGTACCGCTGAAACCTGTCGTCAAAGCGCAATCCTTTCTCTAGACCATGTAATATCTTGTAAACTAAGATAAGATCTCCCATTTTTTGCCTGTATGTAGAGGGAATAAATTTAGGTATGCCAGTCTATATATGTAAGGCTGGTTCTTTAGACCTCTTACTAGCTTTGTTGCCCGAAGCTGCACTTCCTCATTTGTCTGTGTTTGTGTTTGTCAATGGTTGTTTGTGTAGTCCAAGTTCCTATATCCGAACTATTTTTGTAGAAAGCGAACAAGTGAGGACTTATTCCTCACGACGAAGAATCTGACGTGTTTGAATCTATCACGGGATTTCACAGGATACGCCTGTCTCTATCAGGACTAAGAGTCAGACTCAGTGGCTCGCTGATGAAAAATTCTAACCCACCTTTAGCATGTCTAGTGTATGTAGTGAGAACTAGGACGCTTGTGGCACGCGTAGCCGATATATTTAGGCACATCGCTCAAGCCAAACCTCCGCTCGTCTTGTCAGCAACCAGGGAGTCTGTGCTGTAAGATAGGATATCGAAAGTTCGCATGCCAGTAATCAGTGCTGCGCTCACGCTGCGCGTAAGCGTCTTCGTCCGCGACAATTGCACTGACGAGACATAATTTAGACGAGGCTTTGAACTACGCGACCAACTGCCCCCAACTTGCCCTCCAGTCGGCTATTCAATGGGCTAGGAGGGTGAAATCCAAATTTAGAACAGGGGAATAGGAATCCCTCCGGCCTTTAATCTGAAGCCATCTGCATTCATGGGAAGGGTCCTCGTTCCTGTGTCCGAAGTATTTATGCATATGAATTGACAGGATTTAGAACTTTGAAAAACCCCTATAATGCGTTTTTGTTCCTTTTCATGAGCGTAAATATGTTGTGTACATATTGAAGGTATGTGTACATATGTTTACACCAACCATATACAGGACACACCTGCCCTGGTATTTGATGCCTTTCCAGCTGTCACGGGTGGCCACAAATCGCACAACCGTTTCCACATGACTAATAATATGTTGCTTACTAGATTTCAGTAACATATTAATTTTATTATTAGGCAACTATGAGGACATACACAGTAGCTATTTGTGCCTCATAAGCGTCATCATGTGCAGTTACCTTGCTCCAGTGTAGCCGCGAAAATTGCCACCATACTCGACTTTCGAACCCGCGTCTCTAGGGTTAGGGGCAAACGCCCCATCCATCGAGCCATCGGGTCCGACAGTTTGCCGGTTGTTGATCTGGGATATAGATCAGTACATATGTGTACACCGAACATATACAGGACACACCTGCCATGTTATTTGATGCGTTTTCAGCTTTCATGGATGGCCGAAAATCGCAGTGTGGAGGCGATTTCCGAAGCTCCACTAGAGCGGGTAACTGCACCTGATGACGCTTAATTAAGCAGAAATAGCTATTGTGTATGTACGCGTGTTTGCCGGTAGTGCCTGATAATATTGAAGGCAATATTTAGGATTAGGTAGCGAAAGAGCCCTGAATTCTAGTGTCTAGATTGTGCTCCCAGTCTCGAATGGAGGTTTACCAATCAGGTTAAGGGACATGCTTATCCCCTGTGAGAGTGCTAACTTCTAATCTTTATTTCGTCATTTTGGTTTCAGAACTGAGCGAGTTTTCGTGTGCGATTTGTGGTCGCGCCTTTGTGGAAAATTGCTACCTAAAGATTCATGTCCAACGATTATATCCAGGTACCCTTCTCTCTCCTTATTTTGTTCTCTAATCGTTGGCTTCTATCGATGACAGTTTCTTTGTTCTCTTAAATTCTGAAAATGTTGTTGATTGACCATCCGGTATGTGCATCACGGCAAACTTCTGTTTTACATCTAATTCCGGACTCCTTGTGCTGTTTTGGTTTAAACTCCCATGAGGGGACCTTCCGAAAAGTTTTAAAGCTCGCTTGGTGTCTCGGATTGTCTGTGACTAGTCGAAATATAGACTGCCTTTTTAGTGACTCGCTGGTCCAGAGCCCTCTTTACCCATTCACACATTGCTCAAAATGGGCTCGAAGTTATGTCTGCCTGTCTTTAGTTAATTCCAAGCAATACTTCTTGCGCAGATGGCAGTGACGCGAATAAGCTTACATCGGGCATGGTTGTGGAAACCCGAATTTTTTGTATAACGCAGGTTCCCTTTTACCGTTTTTCTGATTGATTTGTTTTCTCGTTTTAGAGGTCAAACAAGAGAAACCCGAGAATTCGTCCTAGTCTACTGCTCACTGTGCTCAGCACACCCCGTATTATTTTCGAAGATTCAAACTTGTCTAAATATCTTTTTAACTCTTTTTTCACATATCTGCCCTGCAACTTATTTTTGTACGAAAACATTTGCACAAGGTGGTATTAAATAATTTCGCTATGAAGACTTTTGCTTAGCCAATGCAAGCGCACATGCGAGTCCCAGGAAGCAATTGAGAATAAGAAGAAGACTCGATCGCTAGGACCATACGTTTATTCGCCTGACGTTTTGACATCCGTTGCGGATTCATCATCAGAGACATGAATAGGAAACAGTAGCAGAAACAGGTTCTGCACTCACGGAGGCTTGCGGTATTTATAGGTTACAGTCATTACTGCAAACGTATAGCGACAATTAACGTTAATTGCCTTCTTGCGCGTGGATAGTTTGTTGGACGGCACGCGGGCTCTGACCTGTTGAACATTCATTACGGGCGGTGAGCTCGGGTGTGATTATTGCTCGTCCCGTTGTGTCTCGGAGCTCACTCTCAAGTTCAGCCAGCAACCGCTCAACGGTTAGAACATTACAGGCAGGAATGCTTTACCAACAAACACGCGGCAGACTGAAATGACACTTCTGATTTTATAGCCGTAGTCAGTCAAACATTTCCAACCTCTACAAAATAACAAGACCAAATGTACCTTAAAACTACCAACTCGAATTTTTTTATTACGACTTTACGTGAGTAGGGTCTTGTTGGATGCGAAGTAGTCCGGGCGAATAATAGATTATAGAGCGTATCCCAATGATTATAAGCTAGTAGTTAAGATATGGCGTGGAAGGCCGGAGTTCTATGGATAAGTTAATTAAATGCAGGAATAGAATGTGAGTAATAGGTAAAAGACTCCCAGACGAGTGCATTCCAGAGTCGCATTCCGGTGGATGTAGTCGCCGGATCCGGATTTCTGCAACCGATCCTAAGGTCGCCGGCTCCGAGAGTGTCTGATCGTAAGCGGTCACCACATTAGGGTCCTTTGTGAACTGGCCTTGGGGATTGATTGGTCAGTTAGGACAGACAGACGTCCTTGACCCTAACCTGAGCGTTGACGCCGTCTGGTGCGCACGTGTTGGTGGACAAGAGAGCCAGACATGCCCCAAAGGCGTGCGAGCGAAGCATGATTTAGAATACGAGGTCACTATAGTCCCTTACCCTACAATACTGACAGGACAGGAATTAGATAAAAGCCCAGATACGTGCTTCGGCGATATTCCGATGCTGTATGATAGAGCTGCAAGGGGGCTCGACTCATGCAAATAACCCGCCAGCTGCCGCTCTTTAATCTGCTCGGTAGTTCATTGCTAACTTGTTCTAGCGCAGAACCTACTAACATCAACGGAGCTTGCTGCATATGTTCAGTCAAAAATATAGCTAGTATAGTGTTGTAACCGAGTGTGTTCCTGTGTCAACACCGGTTATGTTCCCCCAGTGCGTGTTAGGAAGAGAAGACAGAATGGGATAACAGCTATTACTTTACTGTCACTTGTGCATGTGCATCAACACTGTTCCGTGTGTCCAGCAGCTGGCCTTCTGTGGTCGGTCTCGCTTTGGCAGCAGTGTCGTGTAGTCGGCAGCGTGTACTAAAGCAGAGTTCCCGTTCCGCTGGCAGCCTCGCTATTTAAGGGGCAGTCGTCGTTGCTTCCCATTGGCTCTCCCATTGCGCAAGCTTGCTTAAGCACGGCTGTCCTCCCGTGACCTCACTGACAGCAGCAGTCCGGCTCCTGGGGCCGTCTGACTCCGCTTACCTTCTTTGTCCTGGCATAATCCGTCCTTTGAAGGTCGCGCGACTTG
>JAYGXS010000003.1:82148473-82166311 GCA_036362985.1 Ligula intestinalis
CCTTCTTTGTCCTGGCATAATCCGTCCTTTGAAGGTCGCGCGACTTGGCCGTTCTCTGTATGCGCCGGACTGGCCTCATGTGACCTCGTACTGTCTGTTTCTCTGTCTGAGTGACGTGCTCCGTCATCCTAACACCTCCCACTGTTACGAGGTTGACTTGTTCGGCGTGACCTCAGACTGTCTGTATCTCTGTCTGGGTGCGTGCGCGATCATCCCAACACAAAGTTTGCATTCCCAGGCAGCCAAGATTATTGCTACACTGTCCACCGGAAGCCACAGGATATAAAATATCTGGTCGAACCGTCCTTCTTAACGTCTCAGGCATTCTTCCTGTTAGTAAGCATCTTTGAGAATGGGACACTGATGGTCAGGATGGTGGAATTTCGATTTCTTATCTTCCCGAAAAGGAATGCTTTAGCTTGAATAAAATAATTCGGCAGGGAACCTTGTAGGCCTAGTCAGGATGTTGATGTCTGTTTTATGGATAAGGTCAGTTATGTAGCAGGATGTTGGAATATTGTTGCTAACTGGCTACATTGCAGTCAAAAACTGCTCCCGCATATTTGCTGGTAGCGCCCGCAGCATCAGGTCAAGTGTTTCTGTATCCACTTTAAAAACAGAATCGAACTGCCCTTCCCAACCCATTTCATCGAACCGGTTTTTCTTCAAAAGTCGAATCTTGCCGATTGAACCCAGCCCGATAAAATTACCGATAAGTTGGCCATTCATCAGAAGGATTTTTGAAGCGGCTTCCACCTTTCTTTCAATTATTGGGATCAAATTCGCTGCATCTCACTTATGTTTGCATAAGTACCTAACATCAATACTCTGGCACCATCCAAAGAACCATGGAACATCAAGGCGTGAGTCGCTCTTCTGCTAATTCGCTAATTGGCTCTCCAAAGTTTTCTTCAGCAGATGCGTATCTACCTAACAAACGACCACGATTGTACTTACGGCGTCCTGCAAAGCTGACCTCGTCGATCTGCGTTGGGTTTTCCGGTGTTCCATTCAGTTTTTCTCTTCTTACCACAGATCCAATTTCTGAGAAGACTCCCCGGCAGTACTTGAACAACTAAACTACAGTATTAACGAATCTGCAAGTATTCTGTTGCTCGATCTAAAAAAACAAGCTTCAAAGTTACATAAAGCTTTAAATTACAGTTGAGTCTTATGCACAACTTGCAAAAATGGAAGAGTATTTGCCGTATTCGTACTGATCAAAAAAACTGGCACCACCAAACCGGCACATTCTGTTCACGGGTCTTCTGGTTCGTGAATCTCACCGGCCCATAGAACTCGTAGTCAGATCGGTGGAAATATCGTGATGCCGTGTCTTCATTGTGCCGCATTTCAGTACAAAACTTTTGCAAGAATCTTTTTCTAGGTTAGGGTTTCTAAGGTAACAACAATAAATGAAGGGGAAAACCACGCTATGGTTGCACCCAGATTAGGCTTTGTAAGATGGAAGAACTGTACCGGTTCTACAGCTAAACTCTTCCTACCACGAGACGCCACAGACGAGATCTCGTAGTGACAATCTTGGTCGTCCAGTCGCGCTCGTCCCACATGCGACGCGCAACCTTTGTCCTCGGGCGACTGGGGCGCACACACGCACTCGAGACAGGCCGGGCCAATCAGCATCCTGAAGCTGACTCACACAAAGTCCGCTCTGACCCTTTGTGACAATTCCCGCGCTGAGGTACACTCCGGATTTCACCCTGAGCGGGGTGGACGCAGGCAGCCGCGTATGTCACTGCGACGACGCCGCGTTCTCACACGGCCCTCACGATCGAACGCTATGCCAGACCGAGTGGCAACTTTCTGTGAACTCTTCTGTATAGAATACATTGTTCCTAACAATCTGGTTTTCCGTGACTTCTCTCCTAAGGAACCGGGTCTGGAAGATCACATCCGTTGGGGGTTTAACCTTCTAAGCCGAAATACCATCCTCGATAGAACTATATAAGCCGCTCCATGGCTCAGTTCTCCGGCGACCCTTTGTCAGTTGATGGCTGCGACAAACGTTTCAAACTGCACTTGATCCGCCAATGTACGGTTTTACCTCAGGATTAATCGGATCCAAGCCAGGGTTGCGCTCACACCCAGGCGTGTCGGTCGATTTGATTTTCGCTATTGTGATTATGCTCTCTAACTGACCAATCACGTGTCAAACACTCAACCCGTTACTCCCTCCCTCAAACTGAAACGGACATTACACAAGCACGTAAGCAACACACCGTTAGGAACACGCCCCCAAACGACACACAGGCAAACAGCCAACTCACGGAGACCTAAAGTGTGTATAAAATAAGCTTGTTGGCTTGTCACAGTAGAAGGAGCTAATTTGTTGGGCTTGTGAGGGTCAAATTGAGTTTTGTCACCCAAGTTGGCCGCGTGGTAGATGTTAAAACGGTGGCCAAAAGCTGCGATATTCCCGTCTGACTAACGCCTCGTGTGAGCCCCGATGAAAGAACGCAACAAGAGTTTATAGAAAGCAGAAGTCTTGGAAAAACCTAGTACAGCATAACTTAAAGCAAGCGGATGCGGATGTACAAGTTGGGCCAATTAGATCATAGTCACAAGAAAGTCACGACTTCATTGGCTGGATGAGTCATGGGGGTTGACGTGCTAGTCTGAGCGAGACGTCACACAATGCACTTGAGTGGGTGAAGCTTGGTAACGTGACAGCTGTGTTAGCGTCCTACGCAGGCCGCACCTGCGTGGCGTTATCGAGTGCATTGTGATTGAGTGAATCGGTCGGTTGCTGTGGCAACTCTTCGTCAGGGCTGTTTGCGCACGCCACTGAGTTGGCCCCTGACAGTAGATGCACTGGATCAACACAGGGAGAAGCAGATCGAGGTATGACAAGTTTTATTCGGGTTGCGCTCCGATAACAAGTGCTGGCCAGACGGGAAGGGTATTTTTGGCACGCATATGTGAAGACACAGACAACAGTCCACCATGGCCTTTGAGACATTCAGTTATATCTTAGTCAGCTTTGGCAACTACGGGCGCCTGCGTCCGATCCCGCCTTTGGTTTTCTTCACTCCCTCTTGACACCGAGTTCGATTGGTTGAGGACAGAGAGAGAGTGAGAGAGAGAGAGAGAGAGAGAGAGAGGTAGATGCAACCAGATCTATCAACACTTAAAACTAATCCACGTGTAAATCACTGTCCCTGCACCACACTGCTGTGGAGCTCACAGTAGACATCGTCCGCATCGACGGTCGAACTGTCGGTTCAAGTTGATCTCAGATCCCTGACCACTGCAAGACAATACTATCTTGCAGCCAATCTGAGTTATTGCGCGGATGACTCGAATAGCAGCTACCTCACAATCCGCTCCCATACCCGTGGTCTCCAGATGGAGAACCACCGTTGTGCTGGACTGAGTATTTCCATGCATCTGCGCGTACCCCACACACGCCAATCATGTAACGCAGGCCAAGTAGTTGCCTTAGGAGATTGGTGGTCACTGCATTAATGTCACATTAAATAGGACTCATGGAAACATATTCTACCCTTTGCTGACTCAATCAATCCCGTAAACTAACAATGCATCTGGGCTGTGACCTGCAGCGCATGTCGGTAGGGTAGATTTGCATCAATGTATTATAGTAAGGAAGTTCACTCTCCACCATCATATTCCCTCTGGCAAGGTTCAGTTTGACCAATTGCAGTTGCTGAGTTGATATAAGACACCTGTCTCACGCGCACTGCAGGCCTGTTTTTCACAATGTAGCTGTAGTGGTCGTTGTCTGCCCGACGCCTGGCCTTCCTGTCGTGACATCAGTCCGTCTAGACCTCAAGGTCATAGTGGCCGCCAGACTTACCGGCGCGCGAGACACGGATTGCCCACGTCGGTGTTCACCCATACACTGTCTAACCAATCACAGGCCGACCTAGCCAATGAATGCTCTCTCTTTCTGTCTACTGGTCTGATTTCTGTCAAACCAGCACCTGGAATCGACTGCCTCCCCTGGCCGGTTGTGTGCTCCCCAAGTCAAATCTCTTTTCATATTTTCTACGTTTCTCTGTGAGCATAATATACTGTTCCTACTTATCTGGCTTCTACTGACTTCTTCTCCACTAAGTAACCCTGGTCCGAAGATCGCAGTTTTTTGGGTTCAACTTACTTAGCTCCCTGTGATAGTGCCATCAGTTTTGGCATGCCAGATCAGAAAAGAAATCATTAAATATATGCTCGTCCTATTTATTTTCCACGCAAAAGACTGTAGTGCCCCTGTAGCGCCTTCCAACTCCCACGTCACGTCATGCATGAGGTCACGTGATTGTCGTTCTCGGCCGACCTCAGAGACAGCCGCAAACTGCGCGCAACGCTTGCCTTCCACGGCTGCTAATAGGCACGCATGCACTAGTGCTTGCCTCTCCCGATCTAGCCAAGCCACTGGAATACTGATTCACGCAAAGAGCGCCCTGTAGATGCTAGGATGACTACCATCCTCGTAGCACTTCGGATGCAGCCCCTCTCGCGGCCAGACGTACTCTCGTCCGACAATCGACTTCCCCCTATCTATTCAACACTATCGTTGTTAAGGACAAAATACCGGCTGAACCCTAATGAACAATCTGGGTAGTCGAGAATATGCGAGGCCCAGATAACTGAAAAGAAGAAGTTAAGACGTTCTCTGGGACCAGGAGTGTATTCGTTCGACGTTTCGAATTCTCCCGCGAGCTCATTGTCAAGGAATGAAAAAACGTACAGCTCACAGTGTAATTAAGTCAGTTCTGCCGAGGTTGACCTCTGCCCTCGATCTGCTCGCGCAACGCGAGGAAGGCATCAGGAATCTCGACTTGCCTGTTAATTGAGTCCGCGTGTGAATACCAGGCATCTTGCAGCAGGCGTGAAGTTCGGTCGTCTTACCGACCTAGTATTCGCACGCGTTCGAAGTCGAAGCTGTGCCCTGGCTTGGATGCGTGGGCGGCCACCAGGGAATTCTTGTCGTTCCGTTGTACGGCAATGTCATGCTGGTGCATTCTCGTAAGGACCCGTTTGCCGGCTTCACCAACATAATTGGCTTGTCCACAAAGACAGTCAATACGGTAAATGAAACCGGACTTTCGATTAACGGGTACTTGATCCTTGGGTTGCATAAGTTGCCTGCGGATTATTGCTTCCGGTCTGTGAGCAACGCTTATCCCAAATTCGCTCACCAGTCGAGCAAATTCTTCCGAAATACCAGCAATATATGGTTTTGCCCGCCAGCGTGTCGGTTCTGGCTGTCCCTTTGGTTTTCTTCGTTTGGCTCCTCGCCTGCATTTTTCGACGAAGGCGCCAGGATAGCCATTCATTGTGAAAAGTTTCTTCAGACACTGGACCTCAGCCTTCTTGTCGGCTGGTTCGCTGCAGTGAGTTTCAACACGAAGATAGAGCGTTCGCACGCAGCTACGTTTGTGCGAGACGGGATGGTTGCTGAGGTAACTCAGAATGCGAGGGGTATTCTTCGACTTCCTGTAAACTGTTGTTTTGAGTTCCCCACCGTCTTTTCTGCACACCATCACGTCGAGGAAAGGCAACTGGTAATCTTTTTCTTCCTCCATCGTGAAATGGATGTCGGGGAAGATCGAGTTCAGATTCTTTGTGAAATCCCCAATCCTGTCTCGACGAATGACAACATTCACGCGCGGACTCAATTAACAGGCATGTCGAACTTCCTGAGGCCTACCTCGCGTTGCGCGAGCAGATCGAGGGCAGAAGTCAAGGGCAGAGGTCAATCTCGGCAGAAACAAATTAATTACACTCTGAGCTGTATGTTTTTTCATTCCTTGACAATGAGCTCGCGGGAGGGTTCGAAACGTTGGGCAAATACACTCCTGGTCCCAGAGAACGTCTTTACTTCTTCTAATCTGGGTAGTGTATCGCATCCCATGTTTATGCTGTCCTCGTTACTATACAGGGCAAACTGAACGCATGCTAGGTTCACTCATATACGAACATGAGCTGCCTGTTGTACGGGGTGACGCATTATCGCAAGTGGTTTATGACGACAATTAATTCGGCTAGTCTTGTAACCTTTGGGAAAACTGTTAATCTTCTCTGTGTTCCGTTTTTAAATTATGCACACGGGGAAATTATACTACACAAAAGTATCGTGCCACATATCTTAGATTTGCTTAGATCGTAGATAGAGAAGGAGAAGGCCTTTCGATCACTGTAATAATAACGTTACCCTTTTGAGCTTTTCGGCTCTTTCTAGAGTCCATCTTTAGGGATAAAAGACAGCAGCAATACAGGCCGAGAATTGATTGAAGCTTGGGCCTCGGACGGGAATTAAGTCTATCGAACTGGCGGCGGCATAAATCACTCTCCACAGGCATATTCACACGGCCGACCTTGTTGATGGATGAATTCCCTCCCCATATCCCGCGCCCCGGTTAACCGTTGATTGGCTCCTGCCCCCTATTGCCGCTGCTTGCTTTTTGTGGACGCTTATACCTCTGACGATGGACCCCCACAAGAGTTCGAAAGCTCAGGATGATAAAAAAATTGATCCGGTGCTCGGTAATACTTCTTCCTTATCAATACCAGTACCTGAAACGCGAACGTTCCTCGTTATACACTATTCCTCCCACCTGATGTCTCGCTTCTTCTCTTCTCTGGGCCTGGCGATCGCACTGACAAAGGTTTTATCTATTAACTTAACCCACTGCGATAGGGCCTCCAATATCTTGACTTCTAAATGTTGCGGTACCACTTTATGGAACACAAAAATATGATCAAGCAAACAAAATCCACCTATTCTTGAGACTATTTGCAAAAAAGAAATAGGAAAAAATTAGTCCACACACAAATGTCCACCAAAAATTAATCAAACCTGTTTAAGAATACAGTAATAAATACAGGACCGCACACGAAAAATTTCACACGGGTGGGGTAGCTGAAGGGGAATAGGAGGGTGGAATCACGATGGCCGAAAAATTTGGATTTTGGTTTTCACGTCCCAAGTGAGCTGGGCCACGGCGTGTTTGTCATGTGCCATCTTGAGACACATAATCGGTCCGGGTTGGCGTAACACTTCCATGGCCCCGCTGGGGTCACAGAGATCCCACACGTAGAGGTAGGAATCCCGGCAACCGCTCAGCACGATGCGACCGGAGGTGGAGACCCCGATACCACTCACGCCGGGTGTGGTGTTCATGTCCTCCTCATCATCCTTGTCACCAGCAGACTTGCCGCCCCCCGGGGTGGTCGTCTGTGCCCCATTGTCTGAACTCCAGTTTTCGGACATGGTTCTCGAACGTTGCAAAGACGCTCTGCTCAGGGCGGCGACCTCGGGTTTGCTGTAGCGTGCAATGGGGAAGTCCAGACGTAGGTCGTAGAGGTGCAGGTTAGTGTCGTCTGAACCGGTCACGAAGTTGGTCTCGTTGGGCAGCATCTCCATGCAGGTGAGCTCCGACTCGTGCCCAGCCATGGTGGAAACCAGTGGGGTGGATTCGCGTTTGTCCCAGACGCGCGGCACGCCATCCGATGAGCCGGTGATGAATTTCTGGCCATTGGAGGTGAGTGGAAGAACGCAGAGAGCGTCGGCCGGTTGATGGTTGAACTTTCCAGTGATCTTCACGGTGTCCACATCCCAGAGCACTGCGCCGTCTACGGCGGCCGTCGTAAGGAGGCTCCTATCCTGCAGACAGGCTACCGCGTTGATGCGACCTTCGTGTTCAAACACGGCTGAGGCAATGTACTCGGAGTAACCGTCTTCTGCTGAACGGTGGTTCAGACTGAAGGCCTCAACCTTGGCGTAGAGGCCGCCACAGTAGACAATGTCCATATCGGGTGTGCAGTCCGCGCATGTGGTCTGATTCATGGTTGTATCGACGAGGTTCCTGAGCAGACCCCGTTTCACATCCCAAATGCCGAGAAAGGAATCTGCCCCAACGGACATGAGGATGTCATCCTTGGGAGACCAGGCGATTTGGTGCACCCTAGCTGCGTGCGCCTTCAACTGGTGCACAGCTTGTAGGCGCGGAAGATTATCTAGCGAGTCTATGCCGTGTTCCTGGACCTTTGAGGTCAGTGTGACATCGCAGTAATTTCTGCGTATGTCATTCAGATCACTGCGCAGCTCCTGAACTTCCCGCAACAGCTGCTGTTCAGTGGAGCTCTCTCGCATACTTTGCCCAGGTGGGCCAGCTTGAAGGTCGAACGCTGATAGGTGCAGGTCGTTCGAGCGGATAAATCAATACTGTCACGTGACCAATGACAATGGTTCACCTTAATGAACGCGCATGCACGCGCAAACGTCGTTTCGAACGCGGGCCCTAACGAACCGAGTTAACCGTGTGCATAGCCTGGAGTCCCTTTTGGCGCAGATCCAGGATGATACTACTGATTTACTTACGTGTTATTAAAGATGGCGAAGGCTTCTCCACTCACAACTGCTAAAATTCTTCGCGCAACGTTCGCTGTCATCTCCCTCCACACCCAAACGGATCATTCTCTTAGTGGACAGCAGATTACCTTTCTTAATAAATGTTAACGAAAATGCCGGAATATGTTTGCGATACGAATAAATTACTGACGTTCATTACGGCCTAGAATTCGTGTAACACGCCGACATATGCGAAGGATGCATACACTCTCGCTAATCGGCATTGAGTATGGTTGTAATACCGATTATTTTGTAGTCTATTCTGAAATTATTTCAGCCACGATGGGTTGCCGACTTTTTAGCGAGCTTCGTTCTGACCGCTTACACAACGCATGTACTGTAAAATGAGACTACTTAAGTATTATGCATTTTTTATCATTGATTTTGAATGCCTCTATAAATACAACTATATTTTATGGAAAACATGCACTAAAAATATTTCTTGTACATGTTTGATAGAAAATTACGCCTTCTTTATATTTTATGCTTAACGAAAGGCTATCTTTCGGTTAAAAAAGATTCTAAACTGCCGAATAATTTTTAAACCTCCTAACTGTTACACTTAATTACAGGGTTTAAACACTGCGCGCTGTGTACATACTGCTTAAGGAAAAGTACGTTATCACCTACGGTTTTAGAAAAAACTCATATAGTTCTCAAAAAGTATTGCAACAGCTCTGGAACGTGCTGTTTACATCAAAGGAAACACTAATCAACTGAAGGATTTGATGTATGAGAGAGAGAGAGAGAGCGAGAGAAGAATGCTATATTTAGGATTGAGAAATCCTGGACTTTCAGCAAAAATGGCGCCATTCACGAAGAGCAAAGGATAAGGTAAATAAGGGGTCATGGTAAAAGGTCATGTAATAATCAAAATTAAAGCTGTACGCGATATCCGCATCTACTATGGAGACAGGTCAGTTTTGAACTTCTCAATTTCCGCTTCTTCACACGTGAGGTAGCGTGCTAGTAATGGGAGTACTGAGTGCTGATATGCCGATGTACGCAAGACATGACGGAAGCCTCGGCGCAGCCATTAGTTCAGAATGGAGAGGGTGAGCAACCTCACTAAGGATGCAATCAGCGAATCGCTTGACCGTTTTAGAGTGGCGCTGTAACATAATGTCAGCTAAAAACACAGGAAAAACCGGCAGCTGAAGAGAGCATTCGGAGGATACGTTTAAGATGGACCAGGTCCTTTTTAAATAAAGCTTGGAAAATAACTGGAGAGCAGTAAAGAATGTGGGGGAGAATGCAGGCATCTATAAATCGCCAGATTATGGCTTGCCGTGTGTGATACGAACGTAGGTGCCGGATATAATCTAAAAGTTTACGGACAAACACCCCACAATCGTAAAAAAACTAAAAACTAGAAACATTTTAAAACCAGAAGATACCCTTTCTTTAAGTATAAATATAAAGAAGTCGTAATTTGATGAGAAGACGACTCGAACACCCCTCTCCCGAAGGCATAATTTCCTACCTAACGAATAAAAGAAACATTTTTTCGTTTATTGTTTCCATAAAATGTATTTTAATTTATAAAGGCAGTCAAAATCAATGATAAAAAAGCATAGTATATAAGAAGCCACTTTTTACAGAGCATACGTTTTATTAGCGGTTAGGACGAAGCTCGTTATCAAGGTGGCATTCTATCGTGGTTGAAATGCCCTCAAAATAGACTACATGATAATCAGTATTACAACCTTACTCAAAGCCGATTAGCGAAAGAATATTGTGGCGGACAGCCACATAGACTCTCCCCCCTTCGTTCTCCGAAGCCCGCTGCCCCAATGTCATGTGCCCTCACAAGCGCCTGTTCCACTTGGTGACCTGAAAACCACTTGACCGACTACACCCGCAGACATACGTGCGCACGCACACACGTGCCCAAGTAGTTGCGGCTCCCTAGGGACCCGAGCACACACCACCCCTTTGGCCAACGCAGCAGGGGGGCTTTGCAGGCAACATTTCCCGGGGCAATTACAACACACCAATGACAGAACCCTTGAATTCGCTTCACAGTCATGTAAAAGCAACTGACATCACCCCACACAACACATAGTCGACTCTCTCAGGATTGGCTGGACGCAGTCAGGACCAACCCCGGCTTCGTCAGTGGCCACTGACACCTGAGACTGCAACTAGGAGTTCTGTATTCAATAAACCACTCCTTCTGGTTAACTCTTGCCTTTTACCTTCTACCTGGGGAATTGGACCTGAGGATTGAAGCAATCTAGGCACAACAACTACTTAGACTACTAAAGTATCAATTTTCGCATATGTCGGCGCCTTACACGAATTCTAGGCCGTACCGTAAGTAGGGATGCAATAGTAATTAGTGTGCATTCTAAACTAAAAATGTTTCAGTCACGCCGGCCTTTAAACGAGGTTATTTCCAACCACCTGTGGAACATGGCAGTATTCATTTTTTTCCTAGATTTATGATGCCCTTGCAAACTCAAATATACTGCAACGATTTGGTTGCGGGCTTACCACGCCTACTTCACATGACTGCATGCGTAGTTCCTAGATAAAGGCATGTTTTGCTTAACTACATTTGAAAAGGTACGACACAGTCCATCCGCATATAGTACACTGCCCCATCCATATAACCTCTATTATAACCGGTTCTTTAGTACAGAATGCTGGTGATTTCGCTTGGTGTAGTGAGCCCGATGGCAGCCTGTTAACCAAATATGCTTTATGGAACACATGCACGAAAATATTCTTTGTTGTATATGGTTGGTAGAAAATTACACTGTGCAACTGTAAACTGAGCGTACAGATATCTGTTCTGGGTAAGAGCAAGTATTAGGGCTGCAGAAGGGTCCTTATATATTATACAAACCTACTTACAAACTATAAGTAGGTTGAATTACCCACAATCTTTCGATTTTCTGCATGACGGCAGTCGACCAAGTTGGGGTTGGATGAAGGCATTGAATTTCAGAGGGGTCCTCCGATGGCCATCGCGTACAATAACCTCTTAAGTCAGTATATTTAGCAAAAATGACTTTTTAAATTAACCCCGGGAATAATCGCTTATTTACACATTTAACGTAGGGTTTATTCAACGACCATCCAACTTCTGCACTCGTTAACTTTTACTCAGGTTGGAGTTAGTGGTACTGCTAGAAAATTTACCTCAATGACCTCGCTCGGGGTCAGGGCACACTACTCCGACATACATGCGCTCGCCGTTTGTCCGGGGGGATAAGCGATGGTATTAAAGCGTAATTCAGCGTCCTTGCCCGAGGTTTTAGTACGCGCCCCAACTTACCCTCGTAAATTTTCTATTTTACAGGATAATTGTGAATTCATGTTCCCTGAAATGTCCCACCCGTCCTCTTCCCTTAAATCAGGAGTCCTTAAGACCATTTGGCCCCACGAGGTACTACTACCCTGTTGTGTTTTAAAACTTTTTAGATTATCTAATAACTGGTAATCCTACTGTCCATCATACTGCCTACATCCTGTCTAAAAAAAATTACACATTTATACATGCTACAAGGAAGGGGTCGCATGGTTGTCATAAAATTGTGCAATTGTGGTCAGTCATGTTGTATACATTCGGTATTATTATGAATGATCTGTCGTATAAATCTCATAATTAGTAACTGTTCAATAACAAAAGCCTCCCATGTCTCAAGTACAAAATCTGAAGTTGTAATTTCCTACCAAACATACACTAGATAAAATGTCTTCGTGCATTTTTACTACCAAATATCTTTGTATTTATAATGGCATTGAAAATCGATGAAAATAATACTTGCTACTTAAGAATCCATTTTCCGCAGAGTATACGTTTTGCGGGCGGTCAGAAAATAGCTCGTTCCAAAGCCGGTATCGTTAAGTGCCCGAAATATTTTGAGAGTAAGATGCACAGTAATTGGTAGTACAACGCCAATCCAGCAATTTATTCCAATCCGAAGCATATTTCCCAGATTTAGGCGATATTTTATGTAGTAGGAAATCTGCTGTAACTGTCACCCACCTCTCAGATCATCGACGTTCATTGCCAATACGATAGATGAGCCCCGCGCACCTCGCAGCCGTTGTGCGGCAGGCGTGGGTGCGTATGAATGTCTAGTCAGCAACCATGCGTTAATGTCGCTTCTGCCGTGTTTTATGTCGCCTGAATGTAGGCAATGGCGCGCCTACAGCGCGTGTATTTTGTTTTACGCTGCCCTGTGTGGGTGAGTCCTACCCTTATTGTTTTCGGACAGGGCTGCAAATGCACTGAAGCAAAATGGGAGATCTGTGGTGACTCACTCCACATAGGCGAGCATGTCCGAAAGCCCACTGCTGCTAACGCGTACATCCACACTGAGGGCGGCCTCTGCAACAGCCAATCACAGACCCGCAAAGGCTGGTCTCTACCGCCGGCAAATAGGACGCAGGCATTCCGAGGTCTATGCAGTTGGTCCGGCCAACAACCTTCAAGGCAACCAGACAATGCCCGTTCTCACTGCCGCTTGCATGCCTGCTTCTAAAACCGCACTTGGACTGCGGCTGGCTCTCCTGCCGGTTGTAGGCTAGCCAAGTCAGACTTCTTCTATCTATTCTCCTCACCTTTGTGTACACAATATACTCTTCCCACAACTCTGGCCTTTACGGACGTCTCTCCTGCACTAAGAAACCATGGTCTGAACATCGCAGTTGCTGGGTTTAACTCATTCAACCCCCTGCGATAGATCCGCTTGAGAGTCGGGCAGTGCAGAAACCGCATGGGGCGTACGCTGGGGGTGGGTTGGTATTATCGAGAGCTAGTTGCTGTCTCGACACCAGAAGGATTCCCAGATCACAAGTCTGGAAAGCCTGAATTAATTGGAACAACTTTACTGAGCTCAAGTAGCTTAAGAGTGTCTGCTGCAAGTGCCGCGTACAGAATCCAGTCGAGTTGCTATGTAAAAGTGTCTATGCGTGGGTTTAGCGAAGCCTGCTCAGTCATCAGCCAGTCGGGAAAGGGTGCAAGTATTGGCGTCAGAGATCGCGAGGAATCGATTAGCTTCAGGCGTAGGATGAGGAGGTGAATACGCGCAGCAATACCGAATGCAGGCTGCCAGAGATGAAATATTGCAAACGAAGTCCCCCTCTCGAGAAGAGGGCCGAGTTATCCCGTCTCAATTGGCAACCTTCAATGTCGCGATTTTTAGCGCATCGTGGTAGATTCAAGCGCAGTGCTTGCCGGTTAGCACAGTATCTTTTTTGCTGAAACTGCTAATCGCAGGTGCATGCTTTCCAGATCTCGAGCGTAGAACGAAGTGACCGCGTGACGTAGGTGTAGTGAAATTTAACAGCTTTTTGTTTTACTCAGCTAAATATGCCTTGAAATTACCCAGAGGCACCTTTAAATAAGCTGCCGAATAAGCACGCACTTTAACCTGCAAACTTTTTTCTTCTTATTTACTAGTTTATAGCAGTTGGGATACTTCTATCTTAGATCCCTGGATAGACTACTTCCTAGCCCACAAAGGTCTATCGCAGGGGGTTTCGCGAGTTAAACTCTAGCACCAGCCGTCTTCGCGCCCGGTTCCTTAGGAAAAGAGAAGTCATGGGAGGCCAGAGTTGAGTGAACAGTTTATTCTGTACAGAAGGAAGTGGAGAATAGGTAATAGACAATTGACTGTCTGACAAGGGAGCAACCACACGCCACAGGGGCGTTTCCGAAGTGAACTGAGCCCCACGGGAATCGCCCCAGCGTCTGGAGTGGCCTTTATGTGAGTCGACCTTGACAGGTGATTGGCTAGACAGACGGACGTAGACGGTCAGTACACGTGCACTCGGTGAGCGGTGAGCGTTTGCACGATGATCGTCTGTGCGGAGTGAGTCACCACGGATCCTATGCATGCGGGAAGGTTCCCCACGTTCTGGTGAATCCAATACAACACATCCTCAGGTCAGCTAACCACTTAAGCTGCGGACAGTAGTCGGTTCCCAGATCGCTGCTGAACCATCCTTAAGCTCGTACGCCAGTGAAAAAAGACGTCCAAACGATTCTTTGGTAGGAAATGAGAGGCCGTGAAAGTAGACCTACTGAAAACTTGTAAGTACTTGGTACTTATAACGACGACCCCACGATATAATCCTGCCGTTTCTTTATGACCATTTAGGTGATTTTTTCCCACGGTGTCAGATGGATAACTGCACCAACGGGGATAATTATACATGTACCCCCCCAGGCTCAAGTATTTGGTTGCTCGTCTCTGACAGAGCAGTCCGAAGGGGCTTGTCTACGGGGGTAAGGGGAAGGCGGCCGAAGACATTAAAGCTGCGAGTGTTCATTCGCAACAATATTTCAGTCGTGCAGTTCCTAGGCGGTGGCTTCGCATGTAACCAACGCAGGTATTGGCATCAGAGCTTGTGAGGAATTGATTAGCTTCAGGCGTAGTCACGTCGACAGCGGGGAGTGCAAAAGTACAAGAGCGCGCAGAAGTAAGAGGTCGAGTCAGCGCTGGGCGCGCGGGTAGGCAGAGGTTTGGAGGATGAGAAGAAGGTGAATACGTGCAGCGCTACCGAATTCAGGCTGCTACAGTATGTTTAGATCGTTCGCCTCGACGCTGCGTTATCCACTGCGCCCACCACCTGCCTGATAGACTGGTGCACGTGGGAGGGCCGACGCCTGTCCCCCAGTCCATCCCTCATTAAAATTCAACTGACGCGTTTGAGTCTACTAGGACGAACTCGGACCCATGGTTTATAAGATTGCAAAAGCCTGCAGCCCCAGCGCTGCCATGATCAACCATTCTGCCTGCTCTGTCAACGTGGCCAGTCCATCGATTTTTGCGCATAGCTGATTACTGGTCCACACTGGACGCGCCTCGCCAATTGTGATGACTGATCTACTAAGCGTGAATTGGCAGTCAAGTCAGTCAATCGATTTTGTTAACCGCTGATTACTGGTATGCGCCGGATTTGTTGTCAGCGCTGGCAGAAACATACTTCACACTAAGCTCAGGAAAGGCGGAACTCACTCGGCCCTTCGCCCCGGTGCGCGGCGGACGCGTGGCTGCGGCGCTCTGTCTTTCTCTCGCTCCTCATGGTCGAACTCTACCCCAGGCAGAGTCAACCCTTCTGTTAATTCTTCTCCTACTTATTCTGTACAGAATTAAATCTCCTTCTACCTTGGCTTCTACGACTTCTTTCTTCTTCTAAGGAACCGGGCCTGGAAGATCGCAGTATTTAGGGTTCAATCGGCTTAGCCTTAACTCCTTTGCGATATACTCTTGTTTTTGCAAGTGACGCGCTAGAGCGCAATTCCGACCTAAACTTCAACTTTGCTTTCCCGTCTACGGTCATAATAAATGAATGAGCAGTACCCTAGTGTCCACCATATGCAATTACCCTGAGTAAAAGAAATTGTCAAACTTCTACAGAGCCTACAATTAGAACTTTCATTGGTAGGATTATGTCGTGGGGTCGTCTGGGGAAAGTTTGAAGCGCGCCCCGCAGGCTCACGCACACCTGATTTTCGGGGAGGGGACGGGTGGGACATGTCAGCGAACAAATTAGATCTCAATATATATGTTGAATAAAAAAGGTACGAGGGCAAGTTAGGTCGCGTACTCAAACCTTGGGAAGACACTGAAATGAGCTTTAATATCATCGCTAAACCCCCGCCCGACCAACGCGTGTATGTAGGGGGAGTGTGCCCAATCCTCGGGCGAGGTAAATGGAATACATTTTCCAGTGGTATCACCAATACCAATAAGGAAAAAGTTTAACGAAGTACAAAAGTGGGGAGAATATGTAAATCGCCCTACTTAAAATTGGTAAGTAAGCGATAAGTTTGGACATATTGTCCGTCCGTGCGTACTTGTAGGAGCCTGCCCTCCCAGCGCTGCCTCTTCTGTCAACGTGGCCAGTGGGTCGATTTTTTGGCGCATTGCTGATTACTGGTCCACACTGGACTTGCCTCGCCACTTATGATGACTGATGTACTCAGCGTGAATTGCAGTCAAGTCAGTCAATCAGTTTATCGATTTCGCGTACCACTGATTACTGGTATGCGCCGGATTTGTGGTCAGCGCTGGCAGAAACACACTTCACACTAAGCTCAGGCAAGGCGGAACTCACTCGGCCTTTCGCCTCGGTGCGCGGCAGACGCGAGGCTGCGGCGCTCTCCCTTTCGCTCCTCATGGTCGAATTCCACCCCAGGCCGAGTCAAACCTTCTGTTAATTCTTCTCCTACATACTTATTCTGTACAGAATACAGTCTCCTTCTACATTGGTTTCCACGACTTCTATCTTCTTAGGAAACGGGCCTAGAAATGGTTTAACCAGCTTAGCCTTAACTTCTTTGCGAGAAGGTCTCTAACCGTAGCAACATTCAGGCCGGAATGGTTCCTTCCTAATGTGGTATCTATGGAAGCCTATCGCATGACATCCAAGCTGCCGTCGTAGTGCGCTGCTGGGCTTAATGACTCTGTCATGAGCGCCCGCTCTGGTTGACCGGGATGGTAGAGCGCGGTAGATGCAGCGCAAGTCCACTATCACTTAACAATAATTAATGCCCAAGTCACCTACTCTCCTGTTGGTCACCAAGTGGACATCGTTGGAAATGACGGTCTAACTGTCGTCTATGGTCATTCTACTTCATACACATTTGCCTACTACTAGTCGCTGCGCGCTGCTGGATAATGAGGCCAAAGGGAGAGCCGGGCAAGTGAGTTCTATCAGCGATCAGTGAACTTTTTTCAACGAGTGTCAATATCTCCCAATCGTGTGAGTTCTTCTAGCGATTGGTGAAAATTAATCAACGACTGTCAATATCTCCCGATCTGAACGAGTCCGTGGCTCAATGGTTAGAGCGTTAGACTCTGATCAAAAAAGGTCGCGGGTCTCAGCCTCGTGTGGGGCACCACTTGGGATTGCCTAAAACTGACGACGGCTAATTAGCCAGAAACGGCCACCCCAGTCTCTCTTGTCATTACCGGCAACGCTATAAAACTATCAGTGTAGTCAACCTTACACAGATGTGCTTTTTAGGGTAATGACACTGGAGCTGGTTACCTATCCAGACCTACCCTTCCCCTACCAGCTGAGAAACACAAAGTTTGAGTGACCGATAGTGTGCAAGTGATTGGAGAATTAACAACAATAGTTTAATCCTTATAAACGCATATAAAATATGGTACAGTGTACAGTGAACCGGTGTAAGGCCAAAGGTCAACAAAGTTCCTCCGCTAACTGGAGAGCAACCTCCGGCGCCACGTAGTCTGCCATAGCGATGCTGTTGGCGAGGAGCATGGTCTCTCTGGGGCACCGTGCTGTCAGCCAGATCCGGCCGTTGCAGCCAACACAGATTTCGAAGGGTAATTTCTGGAAGGCAGAACGAGTTAAGGGGAGGATGACAGCAGAGAGAGAGAGAGAGAGAGAGAGAGAGAGAGAGAGAGAGAGAGAGAGAGAGAGAGAGAGAGAGAGAGAGAGAGAGAGAGAGAGAG
>JAYGXS010000003.1:82166321-82209178 GCA_036362985.1 Ligula intestinalis
GAGAGAGAGAGAGAGAGAGAGAGAGAGAGAGAGAGAGAGAGAGAGAGGAAAAAAGTGCACCTATGACAAAGAGGAATGACTGTCACTATACAGACTGAGAAGAAGACGATGAAGACTCGATCGCTGGGACAATATGTTTATTCGCCTGACGTTTCGATATCCGTCGCGGATACGTCATCAGAGACATGAGTAGCAGACTGTCACTATACAGAGTACGAGCCCTAGCTCTGAGTCTTGTAGTTTTCACAGTAGGTGTAAAGTAAGACGAGCAAAGGAGAGCAAGGTCTTATGAAATGATAACTACCTTCTGTGACCGAGGACATGTGAGCATAAGCCTAGTTTAGGAATAGACCATATCATAGGGGGCGTTGCAATTGGCTTACTCGGCCATGACCTTTATGATATTCTTATCTCAAAGGTAACTGAGCCGCTCTTATTGTAGTCTGGCTGACCTGGAGTGCGTATCTCGTCGTGTATGTGGTCCACGTAGAGGGGTAGTTTACTTTCGTCAGGTAATGCGCCCACGCTTAACCCAGGCTGTTTTAGCTTTGTATTGTCATCGTAGCAAGGTGAGTAAAGGAAAGTGAGCAGTAGATGCTACGTAGGCTTTTCTCATTATCAACGAATGGACGTTACGGTGGCCACCCCATGGGGCACGCAGAGAATGTCATCCCGTGTAATGGTCAATAGCCCTACTACGAAACAAACTGGTGACTGTAGAACCGGTAAGTCTGCTCTGAAAACCTTGGCGAAAAATACATGCCAATCAATTAGAGAGTAGTTTTTAGAATAGAAGGGGGCGCTGCAGAATATTCTACCCCTCAGCTCCTGCATGATGTCGCTTTTTCACTGACCTGAAATAGACCAGAATAAGCTGCGGAAAACGTTCAGGTGATCAGGCATACGCTTTACCACACAAGAGCAGTTCCCGCAACTGAACCAATCATAGAATTGTTTTCAGGCGTAGCCCGCACAATACTAGCGCTTGCGAGGATTAGCAGGTTGACTACACAGAGCAGCAGAGGTCAGCGGCTTAAAGATAAGCAATCTCAACCGACACTGAATGAAAAGCAAGCCAACGCGGCATCACCTGGGGGCGACCCTAGAGCAAAAATTACCCTGCATTTCTGGTGTAATAGGATAATGTTTAATGCCTGCATAGCCAAAAGATGGGCCCCATCCTAACTAGCAATGTGCTCAATGACGTACATAGTGCTATTTCCGGCTAAAAAAGTATTAACTTCTCCATGTCCCTTCTCCAGTGAAACTCCTGTCCAACCTACATAGGATTGTTCCCTCTTACGAAGGCTGGACGCCATCCCCGTGTTTACCCTTTTACTCGATTGAATACGGCCCCCAGCCCGCCGATTCGACTCCCTTGTTTGATATTTACTTTTCCCCGCTGATGCCAGAGGCGGTCGTTTCGAATCACGGAGATCGAATCCCGTGAAGTTACCTTTTGACAGAGAGCCAGCTGTCAGCTCCCCTCCTTCTTGACTCGGTTAATCAGAGAACAATTTATCCACCTCCCCCACGGGCACCCTGCCCGTGAGAAAGACGTGGCTGTCGAAGGGTCCCTTCGACACCTCACGCCCTTGACACTTCCATATTGCCTCTGTTCCTGAACCCCCCTTTTTTTCGTGTTGGTGTTTCAGACCAATCCTGAGGCTTATCAATGGCCTCCTGAAATCATATAAAAGAAGAACCACGCCCCCTCTGCTACCAACACATACAAGCTTTCCCAAGACTAGTTTCACCCTGCATGGCGTTGTTGTTGAACTTGGGTTGTTCCCTTGTATATAGTCAGGCAATTTGGCCGACTCTCTTCATTCTTGATGTTGTGTATTCATTGTTGAGGTTAATACATTGTTTATCCGTTACTATTTTGTTTAATTGTACTGCACTGCCTCGATAGTCGCTATCATTGGGTTTGACGTACGTGTGACTGCTGGATACAGAATCGGAGAAGCCAAGAAGACAAAACATAAAAGCTTGCAAGTAGCTTTCGCAATTCATTTCATCCTTGGTAATAACTGATGGACTTGCGACACTTGCTTGTGCTTGCTGCGGCTGCCCGCCCGCCCGCCCGCATACCTACGCTTTTTGAGGCTCTTTTTCACCGATTCATTCTCGCTCTTCGGATCTCAGTCAACGAGTGAGTTCATGCCTTCTATTCCAATCATTGTGCTATATTGGCGAGGCTGGGGAGGGCAATAATTTAGGCTAAGTTTACTTTTTGAATGTCCACAACGAAATATTCTTTTGTGTAGAAGCAGTCGGCAGGTCTTACAGTACCAAAATGACTTTTGAAACCCATTTCTGTCTAAAAAGGAGAACTTATATCTGTCGTTAGTCCGAACAGCGTCCTCACAAGCGACGTACAGGAGATTCACTATCTCATGCAATAGTAGCCGGAATTCTGAAATGAGTTTTCGATTGGAACATCTTAATTGCGGATGGTTTTAATAGAGACAATTGTACAGCCCATTCTCAACATATTTTGGATACCTCAGGATGCCGGCTTTTTAAAGAGCTTCTTTCTGACCGCCAAGATAAACGATGCACTATAAAAAGTGACTACTTAAGTAGTATGCCTTTTTGTCCTTCATTTCTACTGCCTTTATAGATTTAAATATATTTTTTGGAAAGCATGCACGAAAAAAACTATTTCTTGTACTCGTTCGGTAGCAAATTACGTCTTCTTGCATATGCATTAGCATAGCGTTAGATTTTAACTCCCCCCGTCCCCTCTGCATTCCAGTCGATAGCTGAGGTCAGCTGTGGGTACCCCAAACCTCCAAACGCCATCCGGGCCTGACAACTAGAGGCACGTGATTGCCGCCCTTGGGTGCATGGCGCATGCACTCAACCAATCCGGAGGGGGCTGGCGGTTACAAGAACTGGAACCATCCAATCACATAATTTATCTGACGCTGATTGGGTCTCATGTAAGACACAGTCAGACAGTCGCGGCAAGATATGCACTTAAGTCTACAGTTGGTTACACATATCGAGGGCTCCGACCAACACTAGGCTTCTTGTTGGTGTCCTTACCGCATTACGCCCAGTATCGTAGCCGGAACATACTTACCCACCCTCCCCACGGGCCATCAACAGAGATGTTTTTTCAATCAACGTTCGCGTTTAGCTGAGGCGAAAAAAACAAACGAACAAGAGCCCACCTCACTGAGTTTTCGTAGGAGCGGGAAGGTGTCCTCATTGGCCAGACGGCGAACCAGTTCGAGGGAGCAGTAGATCATAACACCGCCGTTCATGCCTCCGGCGTTGCCCACCGATCCGGGCTCATGACGACCCAGGATGCCCATTCCGGCGGCCTTGCCGGCTTCATCGACACAGGTGAGCTCAAGTTCAAGATCTATCAAATGAAAAAAAACAGAAGACAAAGGGAGGAAGGGGGACTGTTACATCCAGAACAGTCGAACGGGCATTCTGAAGCCTGATAAAAAGAACTTTTCGCGGTGACCCCAGACGAGATGATGCGGTTCAGTTGTGTGGTCTGCAGAAGACGCTAGCATACATTAGTGGCCAGCAGCGCATTGTTATACGGAACGTGCTTATCCCGTTGGGTCTTGAATTCCGAGCTGGGCGTGGATGTGCGGATCAGATATTCACACGGAGGCGCATTCTAGAATTCCGCAATAGCTACCAGCAACCGACGGTCGTTTGCTTTGTCGACTTCGCCACCGCATTCGATTCCATCCATCGTGAGTCTCAGTGGCGCATAATGGAACTGGATGGAGTGCCGATCAAACTCATTGACATCCGTCTACTACCGCACGAGTCCTGGTAAACAACAATCTCGCTCAATTGTTTGATATCCAGTCTGGTGTCCGACAGGGCTGCGTCCTTTCGCCCATTCTATTTGACTCCGTCATTGACTGGATTGTCGGCAAGGCCCTACATGAAGAGGATGGTGTTGAGCTTGCACCCGGACGCCGGCTAACTGATCTTGACTACGCCGATGATATTGCGCTGTTAGTTTCAAATTTTGGTGGTCTACAGTCGGTAAGATCGAGGCTAGATGAGATCGCTATGTCGCTTGGTATGTCCATAAATTCCGGAAAGACAAAGTTGTTCTCGAGCTGCATACCTGACCAGAAGAAGGCACCCCTCGGGAATTAATGGCCATCAACTTGAAAAAGAAGGCAGCTTTAAATACGTCGGGACGAGGCTGCTACCGAATGGGCAGAGTAAGGACGACATTGTCTCCCGTATCGATGCTGCTCGCTGCGTTTTCTCAATTTTTCGAAAGCGCCTATGGATCCGACGTGACATCTCCATCGCCACATCAATTCGTTCAGTCCTCCTCGATGGATGTGAATGCTGGACCGTGAGCGCTGAAGATGAGGGAAGACGGGGGGTTTTGACCACCGGTGCCTGAGGACGATCCCACGAGTTAAGTATAGCCACTCCATCTCCACTGAGATAGTCCGCACCCGCTGCGATCGTATCACAAGGATATCTCAGGCCATTCAAGAATGGCGACTGAGGTGGTTTGGACACGTTCTCCGTCGTCCGCCCCACGAGCTTAGCTATGCTGCCTTAAACCCGGCGCCGCAACCCACCTGGAAACGTCGAAGAGGAGGGCAACTAAAGACTTGATTCGACAGCGTCCGTCAAGACATGTAAGCAGTTCTTGGACCTTCTATCTTTGGCCTCCGTCGCTGGAAAAGAGACTGGGTGGAGCTTTCCAGATCCGCTGCCGCCAATCGCCACGCATGGAGAGGTACCGTTCGTGACATCATTGAGGCCAGCTACATCAGGCGTTATCACAGCCGTAAAAAGTATAAGTAAGTAAGGTCTGGGAGTTCGAATTAGAGCTTCCTGTCTTTTTCCATTTCACTTCACAAGTCACTATGCGACTGCCCACGGAGGCTCTAGATAAAAAGGCTCCAAGGCAAAACGGGAGGGACATGGTCCCTAAGCAGATCGATGAGCCTTCTACTACCATACAAATATGTGTCATACCCTGTTTCCACTGATTTACTCAAAGCAAATCTTATACAAAACATGCGCATAAACTTTGGTTATTGGCAGAAGGACATTTTCCGACAAAGACAGGGGACATAACAATGGCCATTTCTGGCAACATGGATGGACGAGTTTGTCATCTAACAGATCGGTTTACGCGTATCTGCTACTGTATATCCTCGAGAGAGCTCGTAACTCAACTGGTTCGGAGGTTTGCCCTGACTGGACAGTTCGCGAGTTTAAAACTCGGGTGTGGCAGCAATTTCAGCGGCAACACCGGAGTTGGGTATCACTAGTTGATGACGGCTAAAGAGCCAGAAATTACCATTCTAGTGTCCCATGTCTTTGTCGGTAATGCCTTCTGCCTATATCCCAGCCGCGTCTCGCTGGAGGCTAGAGTGAGAGCTCTAATGTCTTCTATCAGATCGGTATAGGCGTACCTGCTACTTTGGTTATTATTCGTTGAAGTAAAGGATGGGAACTGTCGTTTTTCAAAAAAAATTCTCAATTTTCTAATCTTGCGAAAATGACTCGAGGTTCAATTCGGAGTTTACAAACTACTAGTTTTTTTACTTTTCATGGCCGCGGGGCTCTAGATTAAACGCTTCGAGGCAAAACGAGAGGGACATGTTCCCTAACCAAATCGGTAGGCATCCTACTACCTTCATATTGCCGATTGCGTCCGAGAAAAACAACGAGGCCGAGGTGCAATGATAGAGTGTTTTACTCCATGGCCGGAGGGCGCGCAGTTGAATCTCGGTGGTCGCAACCCCTGGGATTGACTGGCTGATGACAGCTAACAAGCCATAAATGGCCATTACGGCCTCCCTGGTCGTTGTCGGTTCCCCTTCATCACATCCTTAATGTTATAACGGAGGCCCAGGCCAAAATATTCGCCGTCTAACTACGCCTCATGTGAGCCCCCAAAGAGAGAACTCGACAGGAGGTGTGCAGAATCGGAAATCATTGAGTATTCTATGTACAACAAATTTAGGGAAACAAACGTATGTCAACGATGTCCCTTGAGCCAATAAGATTCTCCCCTGAGGTAGTGGCCAGTTCCATTGGCTGTTTGTTCAGTGAGTGAATGTACTTAGAAATTCAAATTATCGATTGATGGTCTAGCTCGAAGTGTTAGCTCGCGGATAGGCCGATCGATAGCCTATTGTGGATGCGACTATGGTTTGCAAACTACTGTTTTCGAAGGCTGTTGTTAGGCCGCCCTAATACTTAACCCCCCAACAGTATGAGGCTAGCCGTTGTGCCGACCGCAAGACAGATAGGATAGCAATCGGTCACTGGAACACATTTACTTTTACCTTTCTTGTCCATGCGATGTGACACTGAAGAGTTGTCTTCTTGACTGGTAAGCGTGCTCTCACTGGCAGACCGTCGCACATTGCCAACACCCGGAGAGTGTGCATAACCCGACGCCGCGCAAATGCTGACTCACTTAGTAGGCCAGCCTGATACCACGCTAGCAGCAATGAAGTTCGCTCCGACGTGCGGCCTGTGCGAAAAAATTAGGGTGAGGACACACACGCACACACTTGGTCGCCGGTTGGTCGTGGACTCCTGCCCGCCGCCTCATGTGCGCATAACGCTCCACCGATTTGCATTTCTCCAAAGGCCGCCACTATTGAGCACTATGTGAATTGCTATCATCAAAAGTAGTTAACTTCTTATTAGGGGGTTTGGCAGATTTGCTGAATTATACAAGGTGTCCACGAAGTCTGGGTACATAGGGGATAAATAAATACCTTTAGAACAAAACAATTTTACTTAATTATAATGTTAAGAAATTATATTTTCAATATGATTTCCATTATTTGCAATGCATAATTCGATGCGCCTTGCTAAATTCTGGTGAACTCGATTGAATAGGCCGTCGATTTCAGCACACTGACTAATAATGCGTTCTCGCAAGTGGTTTAGATTTGCAACCTTCATTGAGTAAACTTTCTCTTTTAACATAGCCCAGAAAAGGAAATCAAGAGGAGAAATGTCTGGTGAACGAGAGGACCACTTCACATGACCTCTTCTTCCAATCCAGTGAGGAAAAGTGCCATTCAACCGATCTCTAACATTTGAAGCAGAATATGCAGGAGCTCCATTCTGCTGGATCCAGTCCGGAAGTCCCTCACCTAGGCGCTCAAGTTGAGGCATAAATTTGTCTCTCAACATGTTCAAATAAGTCTCACCGGTTACATGTTCATCAGAGAAGAGCAAGAGCAAGCAGAGCGAGTCAGCAAGTCAGAATGCAAGAGTGCAAGTCGGTCACAGAAAAGGCTCCAGGTCATTCATTCAGTGCGCATAACGAGGAGGCGTCAGTATTCACAGTCTTATCAGGTAGGACGGAAAATCGATAATTATTGACACGTTGTCAAGCCACGGCGTGGGACTTTGCTCTGCAGCTGCGCTGAAGGCCTAAGCGTTGTTTTCTAATTATGGGACTTTGCCGCCCCAACGAAAATAACATAAATAAATAAAATATTAAAATTCCTATGTACCCAGACTTTGTTGGACACCCTGAAGTTGACCCAATTGTGAAAAAACTCGCGACATTTTGCGGGATTTGAACCCGCATAGTAGGGAAGACCTTAACCGAAAGCCAGCGGTCTACTATTAAGCTATAAATGCTACAAATGGCAGGTGTAGCTTAATGGTAGAGAACTGGCTTCCGGTTAAGGCCTTCCCTACTATGCGGGTTCAAATCCCGCCAAATGCCTCGAGTTTTTTCACAATTGGGTCAACTAGTATTTAACTTCTGTTTAACGGGCAACTTCATGGACAAATCGACGAATTTACAACAGGAAATCCACTCGGGTTAACCTTTACCGACGTTCCTATGGGTCACATAGAAGAAAAAGTGTCATCAAAACTCAACATGACAACACTATACAGATTATACGAGGAGGATATAGCTACGATTTTTGATACCAAAGAAGACAACCTAGACCATGTTAATTTATGAAACTTTATATCCGAGCATTAAACTCACGATGGAAATGGAACAGTGTAGCAAGTTGCCCTACCTACACGGCCTCTTATTTAGAGAGAGGGATAGATGATGATGATGATGATGATGATGATGATGATGATGATGATGATGATGATGATGATGATGATGATGATGATGATGATGATGATGATGATGATGATGATGATGATGATGATGAGTCTTCAATAGGACGCCCTGTTTTTTACAAAAATGCCTACCTTCTACCAGTTGTGCGCCAACTCGTACCGCAGGTAACAATGTTTCAAATCTCTTGTTACAAAGACGATAGAGGCGTAATCACTGAAACAGTCTGATGATATTGCAGGACTGTGTGCCTATTAGAAGTCTTTTCTTCGCGGTTATGTAAAAAGCTCAAGTTTGCCGGTGGTCCGCCTTGGACTCTTGCCCCCTTCTCCTGCGCGCAAAAAATGTGTGCGTCTTGGAGTTGTTTAACCCACACCGACTTAAGCTCCAAAAGGTGGCCACTATCGAGCACTATCTTCGCTTGCCAATTCGACCAGCCGAGCCCGTTCTACGTTTCGTAGCTTGCGTCGGGCTACAACCGGCGGGGTTTAACCAATCAAAATATCCACACATTTTGCGCGCGCGCACGAGAGTAACAAGAATCCAAGGCCAGCTGCCAACGAGCACTTAAAGTGTACGCACACCCGCGATTAAA
The DNA here is from genome assembly GCA_036362985.1 of Ligula intestinalis. NCBI lineage: Eukaryota > Metazoa > Platyhelminthes > Cestoda > Diphyllobothriidea > Diphyllobothriidae > Ligula > Ligula intestinalis. The sequence goes on from JAYGXS010000003.1 coordinate 82,174,994, forward strand.
AAAATAAGTTTCAAAGGGCACACAATTCCGGAATATCTGATTGGAGGAGGCGTCAGCATTTACAATCCAATCAGATTGGATGGAAAATCGATAATTATTGACACGTCAAGCCACGACGTGCGACTTTGCGTGCAGCTGCGCTGAGAGCCTAAGCGTTGTTGATTTATCATGGGACAGTGCCGTCCCAACAAAGATAACATAAATAAAATATTAAAATTCCTATGCACCCAGACTTTGTGGACACACTGTATAACAGGGCGACGAAGTATCGCAAGTTTTCGCTCACACCTCTGAAACATGCCATAAGTTCAACATCACGGCCATCAAGATACTTACCCATAGCGCAAGCAAGACGAGCCGAAAATTGATTGGGGCCTGGTCCACGGATGGAAAGCAAATCAATCGATTTATCTATTTGGCGCCGGCGTACAGAGCCCTGTGTAATCACGCCCAGACGTGCGCCACTGACAAATGGTTGGTGTGTAGCCCCTATAATTGTTTCCTATTTTTGTTGCTGTTCTCACCTCCGACGATGAACTCCTGTAAGATTTTGAAAGCTCAGGACAGTTACTCTAGTCCTTGAGCGTCAACCGCTCCCCCCCCCCCGCCCCGTCCTGACAACATACACAAAATCAAAGTCACTGGCGAAGGCAACAACGAGACACCAACCCAGCCAGGCAATCAATCATGCGTATTCATACACGAAAAAAGACCAGCATTTCACAAAGCTGACGCATTCATCAGACCCAACACCCTGACAGTTGGGCCGAGTCTGGAGCGAAAAGTACCTGGGTCAGCCTGAGAGATGGCGGCAAATACCACGTCGCGCAGACGAAGGTCCGGCTTGTTCTTCTTCGAGGCGCCCTCAAAAGCCATGAGGCTGAGACTGGCGGTGGAGGGACAGCCAATGTCCACCTGGCACATCTCACTGGACTTCTTCTTCACCACACCCAGCACGCGGTCGCCGACCACGAACTGCGAGACGTGACAGGGCTGACAGGCATTGCAGAGGGAGGGACTGAGGGCACCGGAGCGGGGCAGTGCATCCACCCAGACGCGATGCTGTGCGGTATCTGAGGTCGCGGGCAGGTAGCGCAGGATACCCAGCTGCAGAAGATGCAAAACAAGTAAGATTTGATCGGGTGGGGGGAGGGGAGTGAGAGATTTACGTCCTACGGTAGTGAAAATTTGAACGTCGCTTTCAACTTTGTCCATCACGCGCCACCTACCGCCTCTCTTACGTTGCTATGCGACGCTGACTAAAATCAGCAATAAAGCTAGTTGATGAACGTTCATCTGGCCGCTAATGGGACTTATCTGTCCCACTCTGCCAGAGACCCTAACAGACGTAATAGCTGATAGTATAGGCGGATAGTATTGTCGGTAAAGACAAGGGAGACTGAAATGGCCCATTCTTGCTCATTAGCCGTCGTCAGCCAGTGGTGCCCCACTTGAGCCTCGAAATCGCAACCTTTTTGACGAGTTAAAATACCTAAGCATTCAGCCACGAGCTCGTTGTCTAGCCGATTTAGGTCAGAGGGTGGCGATACTCGTTGATGGACGTTCGCCTGACCGCGAAAAAGAAATCATCTGTCCCGCTCTGCCTTCGGCCTCGGGACAGAAATGGCCAAAACACGCAAGCATAAGAATACATGGGAAAGGCAATATTTGCACTATCATTTTATTTCCATACAATGGAAACGTAACTTAGTTTGCACCCTCTTCCAGAGGACTAGCAAAATCCGCTCAAAGGATACACTGCATGCAGAAATTGCCAGCCTCAAGGAAACTCTATTCAAGCGGGGTTACCCAGCCTAGTTTATTGACAAGTATAGCATACGGCAAAAGGTTATGGAACAGTTAGTTCCAAAAAAGCCCGTTTTCATATCCTTGCTCTTTAAGGGTGACAACATCTTAAACACAATCAAGAGACGCTTACGCAACACAATTGAAAGGACCTACTTTGCTGCAGAGCTCATATTTTGTAACTTTACAAAGGACCTTACGATTCCAATTGCAAAGGATGCCTTGCCATTGTAAGTCACTTAAAATTGAGTTACGAATTGAATGTACTTATGGGTGCAAGTACACAGGGCAAACACAAAGACAATTGGCAGCCAGAGCTAAGGAGCACTTGTCGGGTTGGCTATTAAAACAGGAGAATAGAACTCTTCGTTCTTCCATTACTTAACACCTATTCGGTACGGGCCATTCTGTAGACCCTAAAACATCCTTCCGAGTACTTGTTCGGGCACGAACAACTCGTACCTTACGCTACCTGGAGGCAGCCTACATACGGCAGTCTAAATGTGACCTATGTAAACAATTGGAGAATGTGGTGAATCTAACTCTGCCATGGTAGTACCGGCTCCCTGTTTCCACATTCCTGTTCCCAAACTTGTTTGCCTTATACGTTTTTACACCGTTTTTGCTGCCCACAGCATTTAACTTTCCTACGTTATTGACTGCCCTTACCCATTTCTTGTGACCTTGCTGTTTTGTATCGATTTTTCTGTAAGAATTCAATTCTGTATTTTCTCATTCGTTACTCACTTTGTGCAGCGAGAGGACGCAGCTGATGAGCTCTCGTGAAAGTTATGGTTCCATTAAATTCTACTGTATACGCAATCTTTAAATGTGTACCTGGTAAAAGATGCTTCAAGCATTCCAGTCTCCCTAGTCTTTGCCGGCAATACTAGCTGATTAAAGCTAGTGTTCCGGGAACGACCAGGAACGTCACTCCTCCCAAGTCTTCTTATTCTCGCCCATTTCGCGCTAGACGTGCATGCTATGCTATGCGCGTGGTACTGTCAGGATATCGATTATCGGTATGCCTACGCGGCTATACGTCACGATGTGGCTTGAAAATCGATCAACACGGCCTCAATCCCAGTCAATGCATCGGGCACTAAAAACACGCACTAGGCTGATGGGTCTGGTAAGTAGGTTGTGCTAAAAGCAAGCTGAAGGTATTCGTTACAGAGCGGGCCATGCAAAAGAAACCGAGAACACAACTCACCTTTCCGGGGAGGTTCTTTTAAGAGTGGTAAAATCTTCAGTCTCTACTACAGTAGGTGAGCAAACTCATGCAAAGTCCTGATCTAAATTGGACTTCGTAGTTGAGCATATATTTTGTCTTGATATTTTGATCTAATGAACGAATCAATTCGTGAAAAAACCTTTCAGTACGGTAAAATACCAGTTTAGTTCAGTAACAGCCACAGTTTTAGCGAAATCTGATGTTGCCCGATATCGAAAAAAACTTACGCCATTTATTCTGACAGAACCAAAACCTTTGTTTTCGTGCATTTCACTATCGAAGAACGCCAATATAAGCAAGAGAAGTTTAAAATATATCCCCTCTTCAACCGTAGAAACTAGTCTTAAGTTGATCAAGAGCAGGCGAAGGTAAGTTTAAGGAATCGCATTGTCTTTCAGAAATAAGAAATAACTAGGTTTAAATATTATTTTTTTCGAATGCATGAAGTGTTTTTGTCACAAAACGCAATAAAAAGGGTTTTGACCGTAATTTGTTCTACGGCATCGAACATTTGGGACGGTAACCCAAAAGGCATAAAGTATATTGCGGTGTGAAGATAAAAAACGATCTAACTCATTTAGGCAAATGTTTGCATCCGAGGTATGTGTGTAAATAGAGGAGGAGAAGGTGGTCCGATCACCGGAATCACAATTTTACTCGTCTGAACTTTCGGAATCTTTTTGGAGTCCAATGTCAGAGATAAAAAGGCGTCAACAAAAGACAAGCAACGATTATAGGAGGCAGAGGGCAATCAACCACCAGTGCCAACAGTCCGGAGATGCCTGCGCAGGGCGATGTATGCCGGCGGCAGATCGATAACTCGATTGACTGAGTTCTCATATGAGGCCCAGGCTGCGTAGTTAAACTCGTGACCGGTCTCGTGGGTGTGGGCAGCCGCTTGCGATAATTCGGCACCCCATCGTACGCCTTTTATCTCTGACGACGGACTCCACAAATAGCCCGAAAGCTCAGACGAGTAAAATTATGATTACGGTGAACGAAACGCCTTCCTCTTCTCTATCTACGATCCAAGATACTTTTGTATAATGTAATCTCCGCCTGTGCATAATTTAGAAACGGGACAAATAGAAGATTAACAGTTCTCCAAAAGCTCACGAGACTAGCAGAATTGATTGACGTCATACAATTCTGCGACCTCTTATTCATGTGGAAACGACCATTATAGTTGAAAAAGAGGTCACGAAGTTTTATGACGTCAATAAACTCTGCTAGTCCTTGCCTTGTTCGAATTTCTTACGGGAGAACAACGTGCCAATTTTCGCAAAAGCTTGGTACGTATTCGGCCAGTCTTTTCCGCATTCGCAAGCTCAGAACGGGGCCAAAAGTAGTAAATGTAGTGAAAAATATCCGAATGTGAAGAGAGAATTGAGTTCTCTCATTTCCAGCCAAAATTGTATTATTTCTTTTAAGGTAAATTTTAAGACCTGGTCAAAATGGTCCACGTTCACGTTGGCATTACCTTGGAAAAAGTGATATGCGCAGATATTCGTAAGCTGGATAGCTAATTAGAGTGTTTGTTTAAAGAGATAACCCATTACACTAAGTTTTTTTTTAAATGATCTTCAGCACATTAATACTAAACCTTTATTGTGCTCGTTCATTTTCCTCGATAATGGATGGAAAAAAGGCTTGAGAACACTGAAAATCGTGATATATTCGCAGGGATTTCTAGGAGGATCTGAAACTAATTGTCCGCGCAAAAATATTTTAGAGAAATTTGACGAAAGTAAAATTCTGTTAACAGACACAAAATTTCTTTTTTACGCTTTAAAAAGATTGGTATCTCTTAATTGTTGATTATAGTTTTAGATTCCCTTAAAGTTATTTAGTATGATTCCAAGACTCTGATTCATGCATTGGCGCCAGTTGGTGAGTGATTATCAATCTTTCGTAAATCTCGGCAGTTTTCATAGGCTAAGTCCTCTACTTTAAGCGCTGGGTGTGTGCAACTCATAGCTGGTAGGGTAAACTGAAACACCCAGCTGGGGACGGCAACAACATGGTTAAGCTGGCGTAATCGCGTTCTTTGGGAGGATTTGGTCTATCCCCATCTTCCAATCGCACCTCAAACCACGGACCAAATGTGTTTGGGCGTTGTCAGGCCGCGAATCACTGTCGGAGGTGGGGGGAGGAGGAGGGGTGGAGGAGACAGACACGCTTGCCTTCCGCCTGGACACGAGCGTGGCATGGGACGTTGACATGATAAGGCGTGCCGCTTGATTGGTCACGAGTGTCGACCAATCAGCGACCGCAAAATTAAATGCTTCTCATCTATTGGTCGAAGGCAAATCGAACGACTGCGCGCAGAACGACAAGCCTTCCGCCCTCATAAGTAAACGACCAGCAGCACGGGATGCAGAGACTTGAGCTGCCTGCGAACGAATTCCAGCGTCTGGCCACCTGTGCAGTATGCCTGGGGCGGCTGACGGATCCCTGGATTTTACCCTGCCAGCACTACTTCTGTTACAAACCCTGCCTGGAAGGATTACTTAAGAATACAAATAGCTGCCCGAACTGCAGAGCTCCGTTTGAGCGAAGCCAGTTGAAACCATTCTACTTCTTTCGCAATTTGGTTACGCTGATATCACCAACTTCGCGGACAGAGGGGGAAGAGTCAGGGGTCGCCTCCACTTCAGAAGGCGAAGCAGAGTGGCAAACACCAATAAAGGCGGAGGAATGGACCAGTAGGAACATACCAATCCCGCAACCAGAGGAGAACTTGGTGTCAGATACATCCTCGTCAGACGAAGGAAATCCGCCCCAAACGACGAACACCACGGGCCGTAGATGCCCACGATGGGCCTCCTGCATGGACAGAAATTGCCATTTTGTGCATCCAACGCGTTTTTGCATGAATCTCAGCTGTCCGGGCGGCGATGCCTGTAACCTGCTACACATATGTGATCTTTCGGACATAACAGGGTATGGAACATCCATTTTTCATCGTGAGAATCTGCTGTGAGAATTTTGTTAGTTTTGCATTGAGGAGTTCCCCTCCTCCCTCCCCCGCAAAAAAACTGCGTCAACACACAGCAAACACGGTAAAAGAAAGTTGGCAGCCGGGAACTACAGCTCCAAAGTTTAGGAGTCAATCCTATGCGACTAGCTGTGACCCAGCATACCCTTTTTCTTACTGTTTGATGTTTTCTTTAAAATGTATGTTGTTGCATTTATGTCCACCTCCTGTCGTGAAGGACACATAAAAGTGGGGAATACTAATTTGCGAGTTAGTTGTTCTTGGGGATATCCAAAGAAAGGGCGCATTTAGTTGACTACGTCTGTGTGATCGGTTCCGTTGTGAAAATCTGCGACTGTGGGTTCGATAGAGGGTTATACATGCGGCCAATTTAGTGGTGCTGGTGAGATTCACACCTTTTGTTGGTTATTTCGTGTTAACTACGCATGCATCGAGGTTAGATGTTCTACTTGTGGAGGTCATGGCGTAAGTAACGCAAAATTAAAAGAAATTATTTCAAAAGATGCATTGGCGAGCGTATGATTGCTTTTGATAAATTTCCATCAGACCTGTACATTTACATTGTAATCAATTAACTATTCAGGTTGTTGGAAAAGAAGACGTGGTCCGAGCAATGCACCCATTTAGGAATTTCGAACTGTTGAAACTCAAATGTAATTTATTACGATGTTTGACACAAAGGGCGAAATGGACCTGCTCGACCGATAGCAGCAAAGAACAGCCTAAGATGTTGAAAGGCACCTTTCAAAAAACGGGTATCCTAGTCGGTTTATGGTTAGAACGTTAGGGAAAGATCTTCAAAGTCCTCAGTGTTAACTTCAACGAAGAAACGAATATTCATCAGGGCCCCAATTCAAGGCGATGCGCCCATCTAACTTCGTAGAAGGCGCTTTAGTCAAGCTGTATCAAACACCTTTACAGTAGCCGACGCCCGTGTACCTTCATCCCATACGGACAGATGAAGGACAAACTGCTAGCCCAGACCACCTCTACATATGCATCTATTTATTCACCTGCTCCCGTAGGGCAGAATACATTGGTTGCACGAGCCCGAGAACATCTTTCAGTATGGTTACGGCCAAATGAAGAGCATTAACAGGTCTATTCTAGCACACATGGTAGGCTCGCACGGATGCCAGAGAGGTTATCTGGGTGATCTACAAGGTGTCGTCAAGCTATTCAAAATTCCTCGAACAGCGTCTGTTGCCTAAGAAAAAAGTTAACTACAGTATAAATGTCCAGGCCTGAGGTGTATTTATCGAAAGCAAACACATGTTCGCCAATTTAACTTTTCAAATTTCGATGGAAATTTCCGTAACTGAAAAAGTAGCGACAGCGTGAGATAATTACTTCCGCATACCAACGACAAGGTCGCCGCGAGGTCGAGGCACATGTGACTTGAGGGACAAGGTTAGAACAACCGGATATCTGAGTAAGCGTAGGGGGGGGGGATTGACCAAAAGGCCCGCCTTCGACCTAGTTCACTCATTTCAAGGGGTGGGCGTTGACCTCACGTGAATGATTTAACGATGACAATGAGGGGGAGAGTGGGGGTTGAAATTGCAGTCCGATTTCAAGTCCTGTAGCTGACCGAATTATATCCCGAGTGGCTAACTTTCAAAGTCACAAATGTTGGTGTGTTCTGAGGGCTTCGAAACAGTTTTATTGGCGGGAGCAGAGCTGGATCGTCTGATTTTAAATTTACACTCGTTAATGAACGTTCACCGGTCACTAACGGAACTCATTCACCTAACTCTGGCTAAGGGTCCATTCTCGAACCCCGTCAACAGCCGCCCAGTGGCTAGTAGTCTAGGCAGACAGTATTGCCCGCAAAGACGAGGGAAACTGAAATGATCACTTCGGGCTTATTAGCCGTCGTCATCCAGTCATAAATAACTCCAAGTGGTGCACCATTCGAGGCACGAACTCGCTTGATTACAAGTCTAACGTTCTAACCATCGAGGCGTGAGCTCGTTGGCTTTCTGTTTTCGATCGCGAGATACTGAGACTCATTTATGAACGTTCACTGATCAATAACGGAACTCACTCGTCCAGCTCTGCTTTGGGGCTTATCTTGGATTGTCAGGAGCCACGAGCGTCACCTGAAACCAGCCTCTATCGTCTGTCACAGACCGGCTCGGGTCTCCTAGGCGTGATGGGTGATAAAGGCCACATAAGAAGCTGGGGGGGAGGGGAGGGGGGGGCATTGGCGAAAGAGGGCCGCGGCAGCGGCAAAGAACCCGTCCCCACTGAGGCCTGCCCATCCGCTTTTTATGTGCGGAGTTAAAGTTAAATAGGCTTCGTTGCAAAGATAATCGCTAACACGAAAACAAGAAAGGTTGGTTAGATAATAAACAAACGCCAGATCCCAACCACGTTGGACTGCACCCATCAGTAAATACATGTACATGACTGAACAACTAATCGTGAATATTAATCAAGTGTGACTTCAAATACTACTTATTTATCCACCCCAGTAGACCTCTGGACAGGACGATCTTACGCCGCTTTTTCTTTCTACCTTTACACCCTCAAACTTCATGTCGATGCTTTATAGAAAAGGCGACCAAAGACTGCATAGACGAGGTGGCTGATAGCCCACCTACGCGTGTCGCGCACTTATGTGTACCGGCCGGGAACAGCTGGAATCTCTTATGTGGTTGAGTGAGAAAGACTATATTAATAAGGGGTCGTTGTGGGCTGACACTCACCCATGAAAGGGATCGAGTTCTCGCGTCAGTTGGTGAGCTCCCACATGCGACATAAAATGACCCGAAGTACTCAACGATGAAAAAAAGGTTACCGGGAAAATTCAGGCGAAAACTAGTGGATTTTCAAGACAGTTCGATCGTTGCTAACGATAGTCACGGCATGTACAGTGGAGAGAGCGATGCACTGGTGACTTACGCGTGAATTAGAAGATCATTGCCAGGAGGAGATTTTCACAGTCTTGACCACGCTCTCTCTCTCACTCTATGGCACGACAGCGTTTAGAGAGTTGGAGCAGGGCTTTGACGCAGTGGCTGACAAAACTAAACAGTCCGTATGATAAATATCACGAAGACCGGAATGTCCGGTTTGCGGCTTATTAAACGTCACCAGTCTTTGGTGCTACAATACCTGGGGTTGGGTACAGCTAGTTAATAAGCCAGAAATGGCATAAACTCCCATCACAGAATTCAGACAAGCATGCGTATATTTTCGATAAATTTTCATCGGCTCACTACATTGATATGGGAGGCGGTAAAAGAGGAATAGAGGATGATAATAGGCGACTGGTTACACGGCAACGTGATAAAAAGGCAGCTATGTACTTGTACCTGTTACGACTGTGATCATACCTGATCTAGCCGGCCTCAATGATGTCATGAACGGTACCTCTCCATGCGTGGCGATTGGCGGCAGCGGATCTGGAAAGCTCCACCCAGTCTCTTTTCCAGCGACGGAAACCAAAGATAGAAGGACCAAGAACTGCTTACATGTCTTGACGGACGCTGTCGAATCAAGTTGCCCCCCTCTTCGACGTTTCCACGTGGGCTGCGGCGCCGGATCGAGGGCAGCATAGCTAAGATCGTGGGGCGGACGACGGAGAACGTGTCCAAACCACCTCAGTCGCCTTTCTTGAATGGCCTGAGATATCCTCGTGATACGATCGCAGCGGGTGCGGACTGTCTCAGTGGAGATGGAGTGGCTATACTTAATTCGTGGGATCATCCTCAGGCACCAGTAGTCAAAGACCCCCAGTCAAGGATGCAGCTCGAGAACAACTTTGTCTTTCCGGAATTTATGGACATACCAACCGACATAGCGATCTCATCTAACCTCGACCTTACCGACTGTAGACCACCAAAATTTGAAACTAACAGCGCAATATCATCGGCGTAGTCAAGATCAGTTAGCCGGCGTCCGGGTGCAAGCTCAACACCATCCTCTTCATGTAGGGCCTTGCCGACAATCCAGTCAATGACGGAGTCAAATAGAATGGGCGAAAGGACGCAGCCCTGTCGGACACCAGACTGGATATCAAACAATTGAGAGAGATTGTTGTTTACCAGGACTCGTGCGGTGGTAGACGGATGTCAATGAGTTTGATCGGCACTCCATCCAGTTCCATTATGCGCCACTGAGACTCACGATGGATGGAATCGAATGCGGCGGCGAAGTCGACAAAGCAAACGACCGTCGGTTGCTGGTAGCTATTGCGGAATTCTAGAATGCGTCTCCGTGTGAATATCTGATCCGCACATCCACATCCAGCGCGGACGACAGCTATGTGACCTTTGGCCATGCCAAGGTCGGAGTTCGGTCGCATACCTGTCTGCATTATTCCGCACCTTCTCTCTCCCTTCCCCCCTCACCCTGGACTGGCTTCGACAAACCCTCATTGCTGCCGCCTAGTATCAACCCCCTCCCCTATTCCCATGAGTAATTTACATGTAATTATTTAATTAATGTAATTATTTTTCCCCTCTTTCGTTTTATCAATCAATTTATCGTAACATATCTTATTTGCAACTAATTCGTTATTTTTCTACATCTTTACACGTGTATGTGAGTGTTTTGTAGTGATAAACAACGCCATCCGATGTTACGCAGCTGGAAGCCTATACAGATGAAGTACTCCCTTGGGGGTGTGCCAACCTCAATGTCTTCGGCCGCTGCAACTGCGCAGCTGTGGCCGATCGATAAAGGCTGATAAGAGTAATCGATAGCAGTCAGGAGATAGGCGAGAGTACTCCGCTCGAACGAGGTCAGTTCGCTTTGCGCGGTTTACCGTATGTGCCTTATCTGGTGCAAAGTGCCGACATTTACAAAAGACTGTTATTCACCCGCAAACCGACATTAACACATGTAAGCAAACTGGGGAATAATAGGGAACAACCTTACGCGAATTTAAAGAAAAATATAAAAATGGAGAACTACTCCTTCAAGTTTGTGTGTGCCAACCTCAAAGTTTTTGGTCGTTAAAACTGTGCAGCTGTGGCCGATCGATAAAGGCTGATAGGAGTAATCGATACTTGTCAGAAGATAGACGAAGGCGCTTCGCTCGAACAAGGTTAGTTCGTACTGTCAGGTGAAGTACTCTTTAAGCTGAAGGTCTATCCCGGCAGAGGTGAGCTTAATATACAGTGAGCTGTACAATTCTTTATTCCTTGACGATGGGCGCGCGTGAGAGTTAGAAACGTCGGAAAAATAAGCAACTGGTCAGCGAGAACGCCTTCCCGTCTTCTATTCAATTACCCAGGCTTAACATATTTTCAACCAGCCCGAAAACTACTCCTTCACCATTGTCGGATCAAGAGCCAAGCCCAAAAACGACCAAAGCGTGACTGCTTGACGAGTCAGCAGGCTCAGCCGGCCTATTCCAGACCCCGGCAACAATTAACAGATCACGATGAGGAAGTTTTTTAACTAGTTCCTGCAGCTGCGAGTAGAAGTTTTCCTTATCTGGCTGTTCGGCAGCTGAAACAATAGGGATGCTTGTAAAACGACCCTTTAGTCGAACGTGGGCCATTCGATCATTTACTGGTTCTCATGCCAGTAATGCGCGGTTTGCTTGTTCCTGGAGGGCAATAGCCACACTGTGTCTACCAGATGAAGCACGTGGGCCATTTTGATGCATAGTACAACGGGAAAAGACTCCTGGGATTTTAATTTCCTGGGACACTAAGTCGGGGATTCGGACTTCGTACAGACGGCAAACATCCACATGGTATTGATGAGAACTGCGTGTCGTATGACTTCGGATACCAGGTTGCAAAAACGTTCGCACATTCTAGCATCCAATAACCAGAGTCCGTTCCCGGTTTATTAGGCCAGCTCTCATACTATTCGGCCGCAACCCTGCTCAAGGTTTGCGGAACGCGTCGATTCCCACGAACGCCGTAGCTTGGATCGTAGTACCGTAAATAGACAAATTCATGAGGGATCCTGGGCGTTTGGAATACAGGCGAGTCCCCAACAGCCGCGCGGATTGTTTGCTCAAGGTTGCCTCATCTAGCAATTTGGCTCAAGAACCTAACCACAAGGCAGGGGTGGCGAGCAAACCTATTTACTGGCGGCATTTTTAAGACAGTCGGTGCGTGACACCTAGACCCTCCACATCCCGGTAGCACTGTCGTTGCTGGTCTGCGACTGCTTATTCGTCAACGACAGAACGACAGAGCTGAGGAAGCTGGTCTTATGTGCAACAAAGAACCTCCGGCAAGTTCCACGCCCGGCACGTCCAACAGTCACGCAAGTGCATGCACTCTTGCGTACGCTCTCTCTCTTTCTCTCTCGCATGTCTTGACTTGTACAGATACGTACCGACACGACGACAATTTAACGAAGGCACGCGTACGCACGCCAAATGGTCCACTAAAAACTTGAATTTCAAGCCTACACTGAGCGACTGCATATAAACAAAGGGATGTGGCGGACATTGGGTAATTTTTGGACACTTAAAACACAATTGATGGATAATCCATAAACAAACGCCTCGCTCAGATTGAATGGAAGTGCCAGCCATCTGGAAAGCCAGCTAGATAATGAGAAGCACTAGGATTTCGCGGCAATTACCTCAGAATACCAATCTTTACCACTCTCTGGCCCTTAATTTACGCACGACCATATAGGACGATTCATTCGTTGACAAAGTTAATCTAGCCCACTTCAGTTGATTCAGGCTGCGCTTCTGCAGTTTGCGGCAAAACAAATTCAAAAACCCGAAGAGCAATTGGCGAGCATACGTATACTTTCAATAAATTCTCATCAGGCCGTTACATTTATATGGGAGGGAAGAGTATAGTGTAAAAGGTAAAACTATGTTCAAAGTTACAAACAAGCAAGCACATGGTGGATTCCGGACATCAGGTGGACCCCAACGAAGCCTTCAGGGTGATCGATAGGGTCTCACTAAACCATCCTAAGTCACTGGCTCAGCGAATGCTAGCAACGGCAGAAGCAACTGCTATCCGGTTGAGGAAGCCGATTTTTTGTGCGCAAAAGAACCTGCTGCAAGCCCCAAGCTTAGCGTGGCCACCTCGCTACCGGAATTTTTCCGAGCCTGCTCCCTTCCTCCCTCTCCCTAATTGCCGCTGAATAAGCCTTTTGTTACTACCCCAACCCCCTCCCCTATCCCTTGGACTAATTTGCTTGTAACTTTGAACATAATTTTAACCTTTTACACTTAACCCCCCCGCCCCCCATATAAATGTAATGGCCTGACGAGAATTTATTGAAAGTATACGTACGCTCGCCAATTGCTCTTCGGATTTCTTTGATGGAAATTTTTGCAACCTTAAATTCGAAAGATGATGGATCGATCCTACGTAGAGTCTTTCGAAAGAAAACCTGGACGGGACAATACATCAACTTTCACAGTTTTGTCCCCCTAAATATAAAACGAAATCTAGTCCAGGGACTAGCAGCTAGAGACGAAAGATCTGTTCTCCCGAAACTGTGGAAGCAGAGCTCCAACAGCTGCAGCAGATACTTATCGAAAATGGATACCCGGAGAGGTTCATCCTCAGGAATATTGGCGAGCGAGCCAAAAAGCCTGATACCTTAACAGCAGAAAAGAAAGACGTTTTCATAAGACTGCCTTTCTCGGGCGATGCAGCAAGCGAGCTGGTTAGACGGCGTCTAAGAACTGCAATCACTAGCGCTTTCCCCGCGGCGAACTTACGGGTGTTCTTCAGGAACTCTCCCCTCCTACGATTAGGAGGAAAAGACCGACTCCCGTTGAAGGCCACATCCATGTGTATTTACTCTTTCACTTGCTCTTGTGGAGCAAGATACATAGGCCGAACAACGAGGCGCCTGGAAAAGAGGGTACGTGAGCATATACCGGCCTGGTTAAGTAAAGGCGAAACTAGATCGATTTCGAGTTCTATTCTCGCACATCTCGTCGATGCGAATCATCGAGTCGATACTAACAAAGCCTTTCAGGTTGTCAACCGGACACCAGCTATCTTTTCCAAGGGCCTACGCCAAAGGGTGCTTGCAACAGCCGAAGCAGTAGCGATACGGCTAGAGAATCCGGTGCTATGTTGTCAGAAGAAACTGACAGAAGCCCTCTCACTCCCGTGGCCGACCCCGACGCCAGGTGACGATCGCACTTTGCCCCCACGCCCCAGTGACAGTCGTTCGCTGTGCACAAATAGCAGCAATTATCCCCCCATGCATCTCCCCTCTGATCAACCCCACAACATAACCCAATTACCCCCCCCCCATACCCCTCCTACCCTCCCCGGACGCACAAACCTCTAAACGCCGACTTGGCCATGCGGGCGACGCGTAAACGATGAAATGTAATTAGACGACACTATTTAACCCTGTCCATCTGTATAGTTTTAATTACCTTGCAAATGTTCTGGCCTGACGATGATTTGCTGAAAACATATTTTTGCCAATCTTGACTTCTCAAATTCGAAAACATCGCTGGAAATCCCTAATATGACGGCCAAACAGTAATTATTTTAAAAAAAACAGATGAAAAAGAACTACGATTTGCAACTAATTCATGCACCAAGACACTCTGGTCTTGGTTGAGCACCTTCCCAACCATTAGATTTAAGTAAAAAAAATGATTAAATAGATGTTTTGTAAGTGAAATACTACTTTATAACCTCTGATGGGTACCTAACATAATTCCTGCTCCTCTTTTCGAGGCTTAAAAATAGAGGATAAAAACGCCATGTTTCCCAGGCATGCCTAAAAATGGAGACGGTGCCTCATGTAATGGCCCCTAGCAGCCACATGGAAACCGAAATCAGCCGCTGGCGCATGGCGCCTTTGGCCTGTGCGCCCACTGCCGCATTCACCCATCTCAAGGTCGCGCCACGACCATTAGTCTAGAGATTAGCCGCGTGATTGACCGCCGTTACAAAGCATTCGCCGGCTATCCGGCGATTCCCAACGTTCTCGGTACTCCGGAATTGACGCCAACGCAGCCGGACTGCAATCATCCGAGAGTCAATACTCTTTCCATCTATTCTCATATCCTTCTGTGCAGAATATACTATTCTTAAAACTCTGGCCTTCCTACCGTCTTCTCTCTTCGCGGCTAAGGAACCATGGTCTGTAGATAGTAGTTGCTAGGGTTTAAATTACTTAACCCCTTGCGATAATCACACAGAAGATGAGTTCTAATGTCCTGCAAACGAGAACAATAGCCAGATTAGCATGCAGCTGATCCTGGGAACGACGTGAGGTGACATGCACGTGTGGGAGTGGGTTGTGTGTGGCACGCGTAGAGGCGCTGTACAACACTTGCGTTCCAACCCCACATCAGATGGATGACCAGCTCGGACAGTGAAGTGTTGCATGCGAGAGTGAACAAAGAGTGAGTTGAACTCAGAGGACTCCGTTTCCATGACGCTTCAGCGTATCCCTTCCTCAAAACCATCTAGAGCGCTTCGAAACTATCACGACGCACACGGAAGATGGGGTCCAAGCCACTCTCTTTATTCTGTGAAAAGCCGTTAAAGATCTGTAGGACCAGGTCGCGTGTGACAAGCGCAGGCGGATTGCTTAGCATGGTCAATTACTGCAACCGACCTAACCTCTCTTCCTCCCCATTCTGTCTTGACAGTCAGTCAAGGAGTCTTAGAGAGGAGAATGTGGCGAATGATGTAGACGAACCCAAATGAAAGTCCCCGTTTCATGCCCACCAAGACGCGAAACAGAAAATAAGAGGGACCAGAATGAAGAGAACATGAAAAATGTCATTATGCACAAGTTGAATGGTAGTACAATACCTTCTCGTATGGTCCTTCGGATGTAGATATTACTCGTCATGGACGCCATGGCTGCCGTCAACATTCACAGAAGCATCATGCCCCTATCATTCACATACTTCCCCCACGAGCGACAGTTTTTCTCCTAAAAGCCACAAATGACATTCCATTTTGAATTACGAGCCAGCCTTAGGAGTTTTTTCACTGTCTGCTCTTCTTCCTCAGTTAAACTGCTGGCTCGTGTAAACTGAGTGTGAGTGTATTACTTGAAACAAGCGAGTAGTCGTCTGAAATCGTGTCAACGACTTCTTTGGAATGTTCGGCTATGCCGATGCATTTCTGAAATCATATGTACCCACAGGAAGTTCAGAGGCGTTTGCTTATATTTCCTTTAATAAATTTGACTTGACTACTGAATTATGGTAGTAGAAATATTATATGATATATCATTAATCTTTCACGGCGAATCAGGACGTATATATAGAATTAACAGAAGTGGTTGTGGTTTTCGAAGGCCCTTGAAGCAGTGCCAAACCAGAGCCGAACTAGGGGAATCGCTAGCTGAATTTGAATATTGCTCAGATGGGTCCGCACTCAGCAAATAATTAACGTGCAAGTTCCATGTTATGTCCACCACACCGTGGAGCACAAGGCTTACAGCGCGTCCGAGACGGTCGAACTGGCGTGAGGAATCTAGACTTTGGATTCGAACTAGAAGGATCTCATTGCCTTCTTTCTAATGGCTTATATAGGCTTGTTAGCCTTCTGGTCAAGGGATTGAGCAAGGCTGCTAATGAGGCATGAGCTTCCGCCCAAAACGTGTCACGCACACTCTCGGCAAGAGTTTGTCTTAAACGGATTATAATCATTTCGTATAAACTGTAAGGTAGGCATCCCAAGAAATGTAATTTCATGGAAAGGCATTCTTTAAGAAATTAGTAAGTTTATTGAGTAAATTTTCGACACTGGATCCCCAGTTCGTCATCAGACATTGAGAGAAATTTGCAAGCAACAAACAACAAACTGTTGCTTGCTAATTTCTCTCAAGTCTAACGAAGAACTGGGGATCCAGTGTCGAAAATTTACGCAATAAACTTACTAATTTCGCAAAGGATGCCTTTCCATGAAAAGATTAGAATCAGTAGTTTTATTCTGAGCTTTCGGCTCCACACGAGAAGCCACCACCCTCCCTCCCTCCCTCCCTCCCTCACCAACCACATTTATGCGTAGCTGACGTTTGCTGGTCTCATTTACTCTGACGATGGCTTCTCGTGTGGAGCCCAAAGCTCAGAATAAAACTATGGTTCCAGAGATCGCGTCTTCCTCTTCTTTACAACAAGGATAGGATTGTGTCGTGGAGTCGTCTGGGGAAAGTGTGAAGCGCGCCCCGCAGGCATACGAACGAGTGATTTTCGGGGAGAGGATGGGCGGGCATACCAGGGAAGAAATTAGAACCCAATTTAAATGCCAAATAAAAAGTAACGATGGCAAACTGGGTGGCGTACTCAAACCTTGGGAGAAGAGACTGATGATAGCTTTGATATCATCGCTAATCTCCCGTACGACCAACGGCGAACGCGTGCATGTAGGGGGGTGCGCCCAAACCTCGGGTGAGTTTACTGACAGACATTTTTCAGTGGTATCACCAAAACCAATTACAAACAAGCTTAACAAAGTTCAAAAGGCAGGGAGATTAGGCAAATCACCCTACTTAAAATTTGTAAGTAAACGATAGTTCCCGTGTATAGTTCAAAAGGCTAATTTTGCTTAGTTTGTCGATTTTAGCAGTTATGGAATGTGTTTGCCTTCGGAAAACCGTTCTGCATTCCAATGTTAGCAGAAAATCCGTGCTAGATCGATGGATGGCGCGTAGAAAACCAGAAGTTTACAGGTAATTTAACCTACTTAAAAATTTAAGTAGGTAGCTATAAAACATAAAAACCGCTAGAGACAACCTCACCACAAGAAGAACCTGGGGCACGCATATTCCCTCCT
This sequence comes from Ligula intestinalis, assembly GCA_036362985.1. Lineage (NCBI taxonomy): Eukaryota > Metazoa > Platyhelminthes > Cestoda > Diphyllobothriidea > Diphyllobothriidae > Ligula > Ligula intestinalis. The sequence goes on from JAYGXS010000003.1 coordinate 82,192,749, forward strand.
ATTCGTGAGATTAAAATCAGCGATTTTAAACTACTAGTCATAGTAACATGTTTCAATAATTCCTTAGTATTTGAATGACACATACTTAGTTCTTAATGGTTTGTGAAACAGCAGGCAGGTAGAAACTAAGAGGCATCAGAGTGAAGAGAACATGGAAAATGCCAAGACACACAATTTATATCTACTAAAATACCTACTAAAATCCGTCAGTAAAAAAATTTTATATTACATATGATTAAACTTACACGGCGAACAAGGACGTATATAGAGTTAACAGAAGTGGTGGCAGTCTTCGAAGGCACTTGAACCAGTCCTGAACCAAGGGACCAGCTAGCGGAAGCCGGAGAATCTTCAGATGGGTCTGCACGCAGTACCATTCCAGGGGCAACTATCTGTCCCACAAAACTGTGGAGTGTGCGAGTTCCTGCAGCCCGCGGTTCAGGGTCTATGGTCATAGGCAGGCAGCCCGAGGCTAGGCGATCGATAGTGGTTGCCTAAATGTAGAAACGAGCAAACTTCAACGATGCAGAACATCTAAGGGTTATAATAAGGTAGCTGAATGCAGACCCTGCAGTCATAGCCAGGAAAAAGAAAACGCCCAGCGATTCGATACAAATATGACTGCATTCGGTGGACAAATGGGGACTGAGAGGATTGGTGGAAGGACAGGCCCTATGCAGAAATAGTTATCCGATGTCATGTGAGAAGTAAATGTTTTGTTTCATATATCAGTGTTTGTGGCGTCGTTCCCGTTCCGTGATGAAATAAATGAACCCATATATTCCTACTCTGTGGTCCATCCGACCAACACACTAGGTATTTCGTACGACCTGTGAAGACAAGCGATTGCCTGAACTGACAACTTCGCATTAACTTGTCTGACTACGATAAGTTAGCTATTACGGGGCATGCTGATCCCGCTGTGCTTTGATCTAAAGCCCTTAAAACTGTCAATAATGATGATTAAGGAAATTCATAGAAGAATTATTAGTTCTGGTATATGACTCGCCTTCAGAGAGCCTGCCGTACAATCTCAATATCTGAACTTAAATTCTTAAATTCCTTGGACATAATTACGCCGTCTTCTGATTTTTTAGACTCCCTGCAATTTGCGCATAAGGCTTGGGGTAGTACACTAGATATTGTTGCTCTGTTAGTCCAGTGACGAAACAGTGACCAATAATAATAACGAAGGAAATTTCCACAAAAATAATCTGAACTCAGATTAGTAAATTTCGATATTATATCCGTCGGCGACCGCCCGAATTCTCCCCATCATTCTCTACAGCTCTCTGGTTATTTTTCCAGCCTCGTTTAAAAAAAGACTTGTTGACTTTTAAACGTATCCCCCGAATGCCCCGTGCGGCTGCCGCTGTTGTGTTATCTAGCTGATATTGCCCATCCCTTTCACTCTAAATTAATTGCTGCAAAGTAGTCCCGTAATATGCGCCGAAGTTTCCAACATATGCCCTGCCATACATCGGAATATCAGCACTCTTTGCTCACACGCCTAACACGCTACCTTCAGTGTAAAGAAACGAAGATCCAGATGCTGAGATCAGACCTTTCCCCATAATAGATATGGAAGTTATGTAAATTTCTAGATGCATTAATTTATCCTTTGGTCACAGTGAATAGAGCCATGTTTTTGCTGAAAATTTTGGATGCAACCTTCAAGGTAAAGCGTATGCCTTTCTCTACTTAACACAAACGCTCCATCACAGAGCCACGATGATCGGTGAACGTCCATCTTACGATATTGGAAACCGACAGGCAAACGGATACAAGGTGCAAGACTTAATTGCCGGATCAAAGAATCCACCATCGAATCGCAAGTTATCCGAACATGTGATTGGAGGATGACTGGATGACAATAACAACGACCAATATGAATAAAATGACTTCTACCATCTCCCGTATCTTTGTTGACAGGTGTTGCAGTAGGGTTAATGGGTCAGTGTTAAACTTACGACTACGTTTGTCACTGTAGTTAATATTAGCGTGAATATTCGGGTTTTGTTAGAGAACAATTACAAGAATGAGTGACAATGAGCCAGTCTACCCTCGGTGTGTCAGGCTTGCACAACCACTCAGAATCTGGAGGGCGCACGGTGGCTAATGGTGAAATAATGACAATATTAAAAGGAAGTGATCGTATGCGACAGCTGGGTTCGGCTTTATTTGTTAGGCTTGTGATCATGCCTGATCTAATCGACCGGTAACTCTTCACGCGTGACGATCCGGGGCAGCAGACCGGGAGAGTTACACCCATGCTCTCCTCCAGCGACGAAGACCGAAAATCGAGGGTTCAAGAGCCGTTTCCATGTGTTGACGAACGGTGCCAAGCCAAGCCTTCAGTTGCCTACTTCTTCGGCGCCTCCAGGTGGACTGTGGCGCTGGATCCAGGGTAAAATAGTAAAGTTCGTGGGGCGAAAACGTACCCAGTCAACCGGTGTCCGGATACACATTCAGCACCGTCCTCTTTACGTATGGCCTTCCCGAGAACCAAGTCAATGGCGTGTTAATGCTGGGCGTTGCGTGTTTCAGATGAGCGAAGACTAGAGGTATTTGACCAACGCTGCCTGAGGACCATCCTTCCAGTGAAGTAAAACGACTTGGTCTCAAATAAGACAACGTCGCGATTATATCTCAGGCCATCCAAGCTAGACGGACGACATGTTTGGGTACGTTCTCCGTTGGCCGCGTCATAAGCTTGGTTATGCTGTCCTGGATGTAGCGTAGCTGCCCATCCCGGGGGTCGAAGAGAGGGCAACTCAAGACCCGTTTGTCAAGACACGATAACGGTTCTTTAGAGCGTCTGTTTTTGGCCTTCGTCGCTCAATGAGAGGAGCTTTCCAGATCTGCTGCTAGCAATCGTCAAGGGTGGAAAGGTACAGTCCGTGACATCATTGAGGCCGGCTAAATCAGGCATCATCACAGTCATATCGGGTATAAGGACTGCTTTTAACTCAACTAGACGGATGACCGTCGGTTGCTGGTCGCCATAGTGGACAGCAAGAAAACGCAGAGTGCAGATATTTAGTTGGCTTAAACACATTTGGAGCAGAATTCAGATGCACTGTGTCATGCCTTGAAACAAGCGTGCTTTTTAACGGCCTTAGAAGGACGGCGTCCAATACCTATGTAACTGTATGGATAAGATATACCCCCCCCCAATATTTTGTAGTGTCAAAGCGATCTACATCTCCGGATCGACTTTGAAATTTTTGGAAGCAAAAGCACGAGCTGATTCCGTTCTAGTGGCGCCAGCTAATGAATTTGAAATGTATTTACACTATACTAAAGGCGAGGAATTTAAATTCGAAACTTTACTACTCCGTTATTAATTTCCAGATTTGACGTTTGGCCGGTTTTTCTCCCAGAACCTCGTTTGTATTCGGTCATAGCAATGTCAAAAAGACATGGAATATTTCATGAGGAAATTTTTGGCGCGGTAGGATTTCAGACGTGCGTGTGTCGTGTGTCGTAGCCCATAGTTGGATCAGGAATCCCCGCCGGAATCCAAACTGGGAGTAGTTGAGAGACGGAGAAAAGCCGCGACCTCGACCGGCTTGAGCCACAGGTCCGCGGGATTGAGGTGGGTGCCTGGCCGAGAACTGCAGGTGAACAAATGACGGCAGTCATGCGGCGAGATGCCGCAGTCGGGTATGGATGGCTCGAGCCGGTGTTGGTCCTGGCGAAGGAGCATGCAGTAGCCACTGCGTAGCTGCGCCAGGGTACAGCGAGTGACCCTCGGGAGATGTCGTTCCGAGGCCGCAATTGGAGGTGAATAGCCACCCAAAAGGACCGGGGACGGTAACCTCGTTTTTCCTCGACGACTCTCTGGTGGAGACGCTGGAAGCCTGTCTTGGTGGCAGAGCTATCAACAGGTAGATCCGCGAGAGACGAGGCAACAGCTTCCTTGTGGAGTGCTCGAATAGACGGCCGGACGTTGCGGCAGGGCTTGGGAGCGCAGTAACGGTGATGATTGGGATGGCCGGATTGCGAACAACTCCACCAGAACTGCTGGCTAAGGAGAGTTTTGTGATGAGCGATCGGTAGAACAGAAGCCTCCGCATGAAGATGATCTATAGACGACATTTTATAGCAACCCGTGATCATGCGGAGGGCAGCGTTCTGTGCTGACTGGAGGCGGCGGAGGCTGGAAGAGCTCATCGTAGGAGACCAGATTGAAGCCGCATAAGTTAGGTGTGGCCTGGCCAGCGCCTTGAAAGCAGTCGACAAAGCCTCCTTCGCGCAGCCCCAGGATGCGCCTGCTAGAGCCTTGAGGACCGTGGTGCAGCGGCTTACTTTGCTTGCGGTCTCCCTGGCATGGTCTGCGAATGTGAAAAGCGGATCAAAACGCACACCAAGGAGTTAGGGCTTGCGGAAGAGCGGTAAGGACGCCCCATTGACGGTGATGATCGGGTGACGATTAAACTCCTTCGGATCAAGCGTGAAAACAGTTACGGACGACTTGGCTGCCGAGATCGTCATTCCGCGCTGGGTGAGGAAGTTTTCGACAACAGGCATGAACTCCGTGAGGAGCTGTGCAGCCTGATCGATGTCATGGTGCCAGCAAAAGAACGTAACATCGTCCGCGTAGGATACCACTGGCACAGGTGCCCGAGGGAGTGGGAGCTCCCGCATGCAGATGGTAAAGAGCGTCGGGCTGAGGACAGACCCTTGCAGGACGCTACAGGTCTGCTTAAGAGGCTTAGAGAGAGCGCCCCGGAAAAGGGCACGATCGTGACGGCCACGGATGTAAGCCACCAACCATCGGAACAGGCCAGTCGGGACGTTCAGCGAGACCAAGTCCTGCAGGAGCTGATCGTGGCGGACGCAGTCAAAGGCTCGTGACATGTTAATTGAGACTGCCACGGTCCGCGAAGCGGGCTTCTGTTCATTGAAGCCCTCGAGGATAGCGTCGCTGAGCTCGAAAAGCGCCGTTGTAGTCCCACGACCCGATCAGAAACCATGTTGGTGGCAAGATAGTTCCGCCACAGACGTCAGAATTGGGTGGACGAGCCGTTCCAGGATCTTCGCCAATGGACTGAGGAGGGCAATTGGACGATAAGAGGTCGCTAGGCAGGGGTCCTACCCGCTTTGACCAGGGTATGATGATCGACTGGCGCCAGCAATCGGGGATTATTGAAGTTCCCAGTGAAAGGTTGAAGAGGGCGGCATGATAGGCAGCCACATTCGGGCCGATGGGGCACACATGGATAGGCGCCAGACCATCTGGTCCTAAGGCTTTCGAAGCTTTCATTTTCTTGACGACGGTGAGGATGACATCAGCCGAAAAGGAAATGTCTGGGGGCGAGGCTTTATGAAGGAGACGAAGAAGGGAGCGATGACTTTTGGGACTGGGCGCTGAGCAGGGCGAGAACAGCTTGTTCATCTTCGTGGCGATCTTACCGTTGTTGGAAATGAACTTGCCGTCCCCCGAAGCTAATAGACTGGTTAGGTGTATCAGCCCGGGGTTTGGTCAGGTTGCGTAAAAGCTTCCAAGTGGCAGCTGAGTTGCCGCTGAAATTACAATCTGAAACTAGTTCATGCCAGCGTTGGCGTTTGCCATCGTTGATAGTCTTAGTGATTAAGCCATTTAGTTCGCCAACGCGCGGGTCACTGGCATCACGCGCTCGTATTTCGTCTCTCTCTCTCTCGTTCCAGGCGGGAGGCTTCGGGCGGATAGTTAGGACGGAGAAGGGGAATGCGGCCGTTAGGGATGTGGTGACACTCTCCTGCCAGGAGAATTCGACGAAGGACTCGCTCCGCCGTGTGGACACAGGTGGGAGGCGGTAGGCCATCGATCTCGGCTTCACATTCAGTCGTGAACGCTGCTCAATGAAGTGCCGGTTGGGGGCCTTGATACGCTCGGCGGCGGTGGCCAATTCGAGCACAATGGGGAGGTGGTCGCTACCCAGGCTGATTTCCGTGTTCCACATGGTGGAGGCTACCAGACTGAGACTGGCGAGGAAAACATCGGGGGAGCTGGAGGCGCTATTTTTCGGGAGCCGCGTTTGGCTGTTCTCGTTGAGAGCGGCAAACGGGGCGTGTTCTAGTTCATCAGCCAGAGCTTCTCCTCGGGGGTCGGCTGCCAAGTTAGAGCACCACAGGTCATGGTGGGCGTTGAAGTCACCTAGCACCAAACTGTCTCCAGAACGTAAGTAGGGAGCGATAGAGGCGGTGAAACCGGGAGGACCACTGGAAGTTGGAGGGATGTACACGTTCACAACGGTTAGCGGCGCCGGGCCAATTTCAAGTGAAATCGCCAGCACTTCCGTGGGATCGGCTCCAAGCAGGGGTAGCTGGTGATGGGCAATGGATTTGTCCACCAGGAAGGCCAAAGCTCCGCCATTTTTTGCGGCCGCGGTCGCGACGGACAATCGTGTAATCGGCACAGGAAGGGACCTTAGCGGAGTTAGACAACTTTTTCTCTTGGATAGCCGCCACAGCTATGCTGTGCGAGCGCATGAAGGCCAGGAGCTGGTCAAGCTTCCCAAAGAAGCCGTTGGCGTTGAATTGTAAGATCTTAAGACCAGGTGGTGAGGCAAGGTCGGAGACCAGAGGATTTGGATTCAGGACAGGACGGGCTGGAGGTATGGAGATCGGTGAGGGCATGCGACAGCTGGGACACGCGAAGGCGGGCGACCGATCGGCAGCCGTGGCGAGGCCACTGCAGCGGAGATATCACCAACCATTGCAGGAGCCGCAACGTACAGACCAGTCGCGGCGGCCCAGGCGGACTCGGCAGAACTAGCAGTACCAGAGAGGTCTAGGGTCGGCCTCAATTCCGGCGGCGAGAAGGAGGAGTCGGAGCAGCGTGGCCGGGAGGGGCTGCTCCGTCATCAAAAACACGGATTGGGTGAAGGGGAGAGTTGATCCAACGTAGAGAGATGGGTGTAGCAAACCTTGGCCGCCGGGAGGGTGGGTGGGAACGGGGTTCGTAGACGCGTCTGTTGTGGTTCGCCTTCAGACGTGCGTGGACAAGTATGGTTTAGGCCAGACGTACTGCGTTTGGACATTACGCATTGACCCACCGTCAAACGATCTGAATAGCTGAAAGATCCTAATTAAAGCAGAATGTCAACGGATGCCTCCAGTAACACTAGGAGCATGTTCATTTTGATCAGCGAAGCTAGTTTTCGCATTGCTATCTAGGAGCACGGTCATTGCTGCATCGAGACATGATTAATGCCTGCAACGGTTGGTAGATCAAAGCGTTGGAGTGCAGTTCGCGACCACGCTTATCAGCAGCTGATCTTAATGTGTAACCGAAAAGGTAAAACCTTATGTAGTTATGTTTCAGGCCTATATACATATATAGTCAGACCCCATACGAGTCACAAATCGCTCTCCCGTTACGAGATGACGATCACCACATCGTGTCGGTACTGGAAGTAAAAAGTAATCTGCTGTACATTACAGCAATGAGTTATTACCAGAATGACCAGAGTACGCCGCCAAGTGTAGCGGGCGAGCGATTGGTCATGATTCAGTCAAAATAAATCGAGAGCAGAGGCCGCATCAAAAACATAGCAAATGTAGAAGTAATAGCAGCTGTTACGAACGTTATAATTATTAAATAAAACGAATACATTTATATGAATGGGTTAAGAAGGAAACGGGTCCCGAAAAAAAAAACAGTGCTCAGTATCGTAAAAAGGAGGATATGAAGTCCACTGCGAAGGATCCTGGTAATATAAATTCAAGATGCTAGAAATGGACGGGGGTGAGCGGTATTTTGAAGAAGTCGAATGCAACAAAAAAGGAAGAAGGATATTACACGTTCATAAATCCTATTAGGACGAACTGACACAAGTACTTTTCAATCTGGATGGGGAGCGTTGCCCTTAGCGCGAAGGGGATTCGGAATGTAAAGGGAAGGATTGGCGTGGTGGAAGGGGAGGTATTGTGCTGCAAATGAAGGGTTTAAAGGGACTGAAGGAATGGCTCGGCTTCTAATCAATTGTTCCGAAGGCGTTAGTAATATTGCAGTGAAATTTGGCTGCTGGTTAAGGTGCGCAATGATTGTGGATCCGAGACGGCGAGTCACTCGTTAGCCTAACTGCCGGTTACCCGGCGCGTACTCGGATAGCAGAACAGCCTTCAGCAAAAGTCAGCTACGAAATAAGTAGGGATCTCAGCTCCGGTGAATAGGCAGTCACAGATCTACAGTAACAGTGCTAGCAGGACGCGGAAGACCGATGCTTGACACACCGACTGTCTAATAAGATGTTGCAGAGCCCGATGACAACATCGTGACCGCCATTAAAAAGGCTTTCTTGCCAATGGTGCCTTATGGTTAGATTCTTGAGACAAAGCGTCAGAGGAAAAAAAACCGCGAAAAAAATAATTTGAGTGACTACTGGGGACCAGTCTCTACTCGAAATGCCGAAGATTCCATGAAATTGTCCGACTTCAGTATTACAGTATTACGGCATTTGCGTGAAACGACGCGATCTGAAAACCTGGTCCAGTGAAAAGAGCGAGCAGTATGCTAATCAGACTATTCAGTCGGAAAATAATTATTGGTATTGTATGCTGAAATGTGGTGACGTATTTGTACTTTGGCACGAAGTCTTAATCGGTACAATTTGGATCGTCAGTCTGAAATCCGGATCCCTAGCTCGGAAAAACAAGATGCTAGGAATTAACTACCAGAGTAGCATACGCGGCCCGTCTTTTGGACGCGGTGTAATGATAACCCCCTCGTAAAAAGTGAGCCCTGTAATACTTGCATGGGAACAAGATTGGTTGGTTGGTAGACGCCAACCTTATTAAACGACCAGCGCAGTAGAGGAAGCTAGCCGCGGCTGTAATAAACAGGTACAAGACTCCTTTGCCGTAGTTTGCTGATTCCTAACGACGCCTACATCGACCGAACTGGACCGAGCGACTTTTCGAAAAATCACCTTATTGGACATTTGAGTTTGGTTTTCGGTGCGACAATTATAAGAAAACACCACACTCAGCTGATCCTAACCGAATATCTGTTAGCAACAAGAGTTTCCCGCATTACCACAAACACTTGCCGACCTGGCATTCAAATGACAGCCATACGACAAGTCAAAGACAAGAAAAGGGTCTGTAACTGGATTTGAGATAGCAGGCAAGTGCCTGATTCGAATGCTCATAGATAGGACTGCGCTCTCTTTTACACAGGACCAAAAACTCAACTCTCATCAGCATCCAAATTGTCACGCTTCAGAGGCCCTGACGTCGCCAAAATAAGGCAAACTAACATAACCTAGGGCGTAAACAGAGAAATTCGATTGCGTTTTATGATCACAGTCGAAAAAGGTAATTGCCACTCTTCGTCACTGAAATCGGCATTCCATGAGATCGTTAAGAACGTTCATGAATTGAGCCAACAGCGCCACAGTGATTGTATAGAGAAAGACCTGAGCATTTATTTGTGCTGGTGTGAGCACTTCAAACCCAACTTCGATGTTTAGCTTCTCAAACCATGTGTCCCCATCCCTCTCAGGGAGAAATCACCTAAGCTTACAAGCAAAAAAGCGCCCAGAGGGGACGGTATTTTCACAGAAATCTATTGGTCTTGTATCGAAACCGAAGCCATAAAAATCGAATAAGCATGGGGAAGTTAGGCAGTTCTTTATGGATCTGGGATATTTTTCTACCTTTTGTCGGGAAGGGAGGTAGGACAACGGATGAAAACATCCGCGGTATAAGAATTTCTGACGTTACCATGATCTTCGCTATTCAAATTCTTAGACAATTTTAGAGGTTTCTGACTTAAAAGACAATAGTAAGCTAGGTACGGATGCGCAGAGCAAAGATTATCATTCTTATCGTCCAATACCACTGGTCATCAGTGCTTGTTGCAAGCAAGAAAAATAGATGGTATGCCGACAAAAATCGTTGTCATTATTAGGGCTTACTAGCGCTAAACCACTGAAAGTTCTGGTGCATAACCTTTTTGAATCGTTCAATACTCCGTCTGGCGTTCGATAAGATTGTCATTCATTATTTTTAAGCACGCTAGTGTGTGTATTCTTGGAAGGGTTCTATACGGTATCCACGGCATCGAGTTTGCATTTGGACGCCGACCGACCGATTTCACGTACAGTAGAAAAAAACAGCAGTGCTAGCCTTAAGGTTGAGTCGCACACAGTGGGTGATGTGATAGACGAAATATATTGTCGAGCTGCATCTATGACGAGGAAAAGACGTCTCTTAGGAAGAATGAATGTCAAATTTAGGAAGTAGATAGCTGCACCTACCTCGAGGCAAAGTTATTGTCGAATGGACACAGTAAGGTCACCAACGTCTACGGATTCGATGAAGTGTTTTCGAGATCATGAGAAAGTGTCGGTGAACCTATCGCGGCATCTCTGTCGCCACAACGAGCAACGTGTACGAGACATCTGTCTGGATAGTCTTCCTATACGCTTGTGAGTTATGGCGTGTGCAAGTGGAAGATTAGATAAAACTGAGAGGTGGTTTAACAATAGTGCCTGAGGACCAACAATGATCGCAAATTATAGTCTGCACTCATAGCGACATGACGGAGATGTCTGAGGTCATCAAAGGAAAGACATTGCAATGGCTTGGGCATGTTCATCGCTATATGCTCAATGTTGTTGCCCCCATGCAGCGCTGGAGACTGCCTGGAGTCGTCGAGGATGCAGATTGCACTTTCTGCACCACGTCCCGGTTCAGGAAGAGAAAATGGATCGAGCTCCCCAGGCATAACTCACACTATCAGCAACGATGAAGAAGTTTATGCCAACACAACAACAGCTAGCAAGTTCACGTAGTGAATACTGGGAGTCGTGGGCTGGATCCTCATAAGAGTTCTTGTCGGAGAAATAGGAGAAAAGTAACTTCGCTCTAGATGAAGGGATCGACCTAGCGGACTTTCAGATAAGGCTGACTAAGGAAGCGATCGTGGCGCTTGGGAAGGTGGGCTGAGGATCGAAGTTTGTAAAAGGTGATTATCAAGAGGGGACAAACAGAAATTGGCCGATTCCCAGCGGAATCGCCTTATGAAATTCATGGTGTATGTGGCGAAGAAATATCATTACGTTTTGTGGATGCTATTCTGAGATTTATAGATTAACATTTCCCAGTTTAAAATTATGTATGAGCAACCACGGCATGCAATAACAGGCTAATTATCTAGATGTCCATAAGTGCTCCTGACAGATCAAGGCTCCCTTGAGTCTCATAAGGTGCACCGAAGTAGCAGATTGTTAAGAAGACTTGGGATACAAAACAGAGACTACTCCTTAACAAGGATACTTCACCATCACAAAATAATTCATTATTTCTAACAACACATCTTTGGATGAATAGTGTAGCGGGCCAGGGATGTCGAGGTTGGCAAACACCTAAAGGATAAGAGACCTGAAGATAGCTCGGCATCGGAAACTCGGAGCTGGATTGATAAGCATCACCCACGCACACAAATATTAAGGCCGGAGAAGAAGGAAACGTGAATATATGCAGAGGAATCTACTAGTAATAAAGAATACGTATAGAGTAAGAAAATAATATGGGGATAGGGAACGGCGTTACACAGATACAAGTCCCATCCGGAGTGGAGTGTGTTCTCTTATGTCTGATCAGTTACCGGTGGGGAATACAGTGCTGTAGGCGAGTGCAGGGGCGAGACGGGAGTGCTGACATTGTGTGTGGGACTGCGATACGATTGACGACGGCGGCGGCGGGAAGGGGGTCAGTGGCTGTGAGGGAAAAGGGCACCGGTTTCTTCACTGACACTCGATCACAGCATCTCCATCCTGGGTCCGCGCCAAAAGTGACGACCTTGGTGTACTTAAACAATCATTCAGCCTCTTGGGTTGTTAGAATAGCATGCAGGCAAAAATGTGCTTGCATAAAACGCCTTTATTACAGCTCACTAAAACCATGATGTAAATTTCACCCTATGCGAAAGAACATATGAAATAGCACTTGCCTATAATCCATGGCTTTTCTCTACTACAGAGGATGTTTAAACCAATTAACGAAGAAGAACTTTTCACACGCACATATATACCTATAGAAATACTGCGTGCCCTATGCACTTACATATAAAAATAATGAACGTAGACTGGTCAGTGTAGAAGACAAGTCAGACGTATAGTTATCGGACTATGTAAGTTTCAATCGTCCAGTCTAATGAATTCACAACATTTTCCATGAATTTAATAACAGTGAAGTCGAAAGCATGATAGGTAAGAACGGTTATGCCTTTTTCATAGAGGCAAGCGGAAGACAGCAGTAGATCTAGTTTTTGACCCAAGCAAAACTTTTGACAGGTCCCACAAAAGTGTTTTCAAGTGAAACTGTAAGTCCTCAGCATCCGGCCTCTTCTACTTGTCAGCATTAATTGCTACCTCTTTTATCGCAGCCAGAAGGTCTAAGTAGGTAATAGCTACTTGACGCCTCAGCCGTTCACGAGTGGCACGATTTTAGGTCCCCATACTTTAACTTCTGCATTATTTTTCAAAAAATGCACGTGAGACATAATGGTCTTTATTTTTTAGGCGACGTTTTCTCTCCTTCATAAATAGAGGTTATCTTGGCCAATTTCCAGTCAGTAGGGAGAGCTCCTTTTTCCATCGAAATTCCGAAGATCTTGGAACGTGGGGAGGCCAGATGTTCTGCGAACTCATTCTGAAGTTTCTCTGAGAGGTCATTCGGACCATGTGATTTCGTGGGCTACTGTTGGCTATTCTAAGTGTGTCTTTTGCTACCGATACCGTGCTAATTATACCGGCCTTAAGGAAAACATATCGCTGTGCATCCTCGTTAAAAGGTGGCTCCTCAGTATGCACAGACTGAAGAATTTAGACAAGAGGTTCAGCTGATATGAGTTTTCGGTAAACCGGTTTCACTGGTTATCTTTCCAACATGGACTAAAATCCCTTTTGCGTTTTACGATATTCACGTAAGAAAAGAACCTTTTTGGGTTGTTAGCTATTCCTTTGACTAGTTGTGCATCAAAGGCAAATCGTCCTTTTCGTAGTAATTATCTATGTATATTTAACTGTTTCTTCAATTCAGAGAAGTGTTCGGGTTGTTGCTATCTGGCATGCGTTTTCCAAAGACTTATTTTCTTCGCTAGGTTCCGTTTATGATCGGTGTCACCCATTCTTGCAGAGAGACATGCAAGCATTTCTTAAGCCACAACAGTTCGCTACTAATTGATGAGATAAGTTCCTAAAGAAGCACCAGGGGTTGTTCGGGTCGGGTACGTATGCAGGCTCCAGCCAGTCACGTTCAGGAGTCCTTTCATTTGAATTTAATTCCCTTTCCACACACCCCTCTCGATCATTGCACAATGGAGGGTACCGAGAAATGGCTCTACGCCCAGACAAGAATGCAATGATTACTTCGGCAACAAGGGTTCTTAGTATTCAATCCAAGGATAAAGTTTTTATCTCTACTAATAACGAGATCCAGAGAGCTTGGCTGTTGGTCACTTTGGAAGCGCGTGTCTATTGTGACATTCTGAGTAAGAAATTAATCACTTGCCAACTTAAGTAGTTTCTGTACGAACGAGTTCTTTGATCGCGACCTGTGTATCAATTCCCAATATTGTCTGGAGATTTAAAATCTCTAAGTATTAGGACCTCTGTGGTACATCAGATTTATTTAACCTCAGTGATATGTGCACCGTCGGCGTCCGTCGTTTGTCCTGGAGGTCTGTATAGTAGAGCAATATGATTGTCAGGTTGGGTTGGTACACTCAGTTTAAAACTAACTATTTCACAGCAATTTTTCCTGCGTAATAAAGGACTGTCCACGACGTAGTCGATGCCATCTCGTATGAACATTACAACCCGCCCACCCCTACGTCCGTTTCAGTCCATGTGGATAAGCAGAAATCATTCCAGTCTGATTTCTGCATCTGCTATCTGCACACTAAACCATGTTTCAGTAAGCGCTATCAGGTCAGGTTGCAGATGGTCCGCGGTCAGTTTGAGTTATAATATGTTCATTATGCCAGTTTACAGGCAATTGTAAAGAGTAGGTAATGCACCTCTTGGGCGCCTTCCAACACCTCGAAGACCGGAAAAAACCTAAAACAAACTCCCTATGTTGCAGCCAGTATTGGTTTTGTTTCAGGTTTTGTGTTTTGTCAATACTGGGCGAGATAGGGAGTTTGTTTCAAGTGAAAAAAACCTGCCTTCACAGGTATTATACAAACGGAAAATACGTTCAGTTGTAAGCTGAGTTGACCCATCAGCAGGAGAAAAGTTGCATATCGTTAAGGGACATAAGTTCAAGACGCAGAGGGTTGGTACAAGAACACAGTGTTCTCAGTCTTCCTTCAATGGTTGTCGGCAAAAGTTGCGCGCTATCAGCTGAAGGGTAAGAAGACTGCGGGCTGCTTCTTCAGCAGCATTATCTTCAGCATGAAGCCTGGCGGGGTTCAAAGTCCACGAACGCCATCAGAAAGAAAGAGAAACTCAACCGGGTCAGCACCCAAAATTTGTGGAAGTTGTCTTGAATGTAGAAAACTAGTTATAGCTCTCTTAAACATAGGGTTGCTTTGCTGGGCTTTAATACTTTTGGGCAGCTTATTCCAGATTGATATGGCGTTTACAGAAATGAATGGCCGGGATTTAACTGTACGTACCATAAGAACAAATACAAATACGTCTCGATGACTGTCGCACCGAAAGTGCTCAAGCTGCCTTATTGTACTGAGATACTGAAAGGTTTGACTATTCAAAAGTTTAAACAGTAAAAATAGATCCTTCTGCAATCTACGAAGCCACAGGGGATCCACCTTTATAAGTTTGCACCTTTGCTGATAGGCTAACTTACGGTGTTCTGTAGTGAAAACTCTTCTAGTGAAGAAGTGCCGCACCGATTCTATTTTGTTTCGTTCATTAGTGCACAGAAGACTGAATAGAGGCAAGAAATATTCAAGACTAGGTCTCACGTGCATATTATAAAGGCTAGTTCTTACCTCTATAGTCTTAAAATTTCTAAGGATAAATCTGGTGGTTCGGCGTGCTTTCGAGACTATCAGGGCACAGTGCTCTGACAAATTGAGACTATTAGAGTAGGATATGCCCAAATCCTTGATAACTCCTGGGACATTTAGTTCATGGCTGTCAATGCTTAATTCCGGTTGATGATCGTCGCCAACAACCATAACGGAACATTTGTGCGATGAAAGGGTGAAACGCCATGTGCAATACCACTGGGCGAAGGCCTGAAGATCCTTTTTTATCAGCTCGAGCACGATGTTGCGATCTGCCGGTTTATATCGATAAGCGACTTTTAAATCATCAGCGTACATGAAGGGTCTGCCATACTGAAAACAATCTGAGACGTCGTTGACAAACAGGCAAAATAGGAGCGGACCCAATACACTACCCTGTATAACTCCACTCCTCACATGCGTGGGGTTGGAGATAACATTGGAAATTTTTACTCGTTGTGTGCGAGCATCCAACTAGGAAGATATGAAGTTCAGAGGCTTGCTACCTATGCCAAAGGAGGCCAGTTTCAGAAGGAGAAGGTTATGATTGACCCGATCAAAGGCCTTAGTAAAATCAAAATAGACACTATAAGTGGCAAAACCGCTGTCCCTAGATTGCAGCACATAATCAAAGAAAGAGAGCTGGTAGTTGTCACAAGATTATGGTATTTACTCGTAACCCCTTAAAGAAGACGAACCAAGGCCGAATATATGGCGTGGTGACCTCTCACAAATGAGAGTAGAGGCACCAGAAATAGACTGGGGTCTTATTTTCTCTGGGGATGTCACTGAGGACTGGAATACATTTAAGGAGTGGTTGTTGCAGCTAATGCGCAGTCATTGCCAACTTTCAGTGCCCAAAGAGACGATTGTTCAAGAACTAAAAAGCTTGAATGAATGTTAATCTCCGGGTCCAGATGAAATTCTTGCCAAATTGCTCAAGGAACTTGCTAGAGAGCTAGCTAAACCCTTTTGACAGGTGTGCCAGAAATCGTTTGATACTGGAATACTTCGTTTGGACTGGAAATTAGCGCATATTACACCGCTTTACAAAAGCGGTGGTCGTGCATCTGCGAATAACTAAAAACCCGTGAGTCTGACCTCCATATGCTGCAAAGTAATGGAGAAGAGCATCAAGAAGCAATTGATGATATATTGAGAAACTCACAAAATATTGTCGAATGCGCAATTTGGATTCCGTAGGGGAAGGTCATGTGTAAAAACTTGCTTTATACGATGCAAAGCTGGACAAGATCACTTGATGCAAAAGAAACTGTACATGCAGCCTACATTGATTTCCGGAAGGCCTTTGACAGTGTTCCACACCAACGTCTCCTGCATCAGTTGAGACTGATGGGTATCGGAGGCAGACTTCATACGTGGATTGAGAATTTCCTATCTGATCGTTCCCAAACGGTGTGTGTAGGGCGACAACAATCAAGGCCGGCAGTCATCGAGA
>JAYGXS010000003.1:82215155-82238509 GCA_036362985.1 Ligula intestinalis
GATCGATCGCAACTTTGTCAAAGTTTAATCGAGAGGTGGCATCACCTTCTGTCGCTTCAGGAACGTTGAACCTGATCAGACACCTGTCACGTTGTCTCACTTGGGCATTTGGTAGTTTCAACGACATCGATGTGGGAGCTGCAGCAACAACAGGGGGGTTCGTGCGCTTCGGCACACTAGTTGATGGGGTCGGCTCTGGAATCGAGTCAGGGGCGGGAACAGGCACGGGCGGGTTGGTTGCTCTCTGTGGTCTAGACCTCGTGGGCTTTTTGGTTACAGGAACAAAAGGCGAAGAGGAACATTTCGTGTCACCCCGGCCAACAGAATCTGGAGATGCAGAATCTGCAGCTGAAGGGGCTATAATAGGTAGAACTGTCTCCTCGTCCACAACTGCTTGAACTGTGCCAGCATGGATAGTGGAAAGATGGAGTGCAGATTGAGTTCTTCATGGCTCACAATAGATGACGAAGCATTGAACATCGAATTCTTTGAGAACTTCGTAGTGTTTGGCGGTCACAGCTGAACAAGCAATGTGGAACCAGCTGAACCAGCCCTGGCACTGGACGGCTTTCGTCTGACGTGTGACATTGCAGTTGCATTGAGGAAATTTAGTAGAATTCGCCATTTTGAGAAATAAGTGGATTCCAAATAAAAAATATCTAATAAAGAAGATTTGTATAATAAATACAAAGACTAAAAGCCTTTCTTCTTGTAAATAAATCGATTTATAGAAATCTTCTACGTTGTCTCAAAATTTGAACCAACCGCGGTCAAGGTCAAGGTCAGATGTTATCGTGCTTAAATTTTTAAATCAAATTATTGGATTCCATTATTTTTAAAGCATTGTTTTTCCAAAGTATATTTGGATAAATCGAACGCAACGAGATCCGCAGGATTTAACGACGTCATAGCATTCTGTTACCTCCTATTCAACTACATACTCTCCTTGTCTATTTGTAAGCTAAATTGACCAGTCGACCAATAAGGCTGAATCTCGATAGGAAAATAGAGAATAGGCGTACGCATGGTGAGGGTAAGAGAGGAGGCAGTTATTGAAGCAAGGCAGTTCAGGTTACAACAAAAGCCTGTCAAGCGTGATTGGAAGGGGGACTGGGCAGTGCAGCAGTCGGTCATAAGTGGAAGGGATGAGGCGTGAGATGACGGGAAAGGGAATGGTTTTACTCCCGTTATCGATCCTTTCCAAGAGAATTCGAGTTCGATCACGTGCTCTGGCTGCTCAGAGAATTCTGCTGTTCTTCCTCGTATTGCAGCACGTTCCGAAAATCACCGGAAACGCTCGATCATCGCCCGAAGTCAGACCTTACATGCAGTCCTTGTGTTAAACGTCTGGCCACTATTTACCAGTTGCTTTGTGAATAACTTTTGATTATCTTATTTTCCGCCCTCGTCGTATGTTCTGCTGAAAGCGTTGCCAACTGCCTTTTTAGGCGCCTACTATGGTTGCATCCGCAACAATATGTAAATTCATAAACACAGTTTGAGGTAGCGTGCATTGATAGGATTTCCTTAGGTGTTTTAGCTAGAATAACCGGTGTTGTGCTCACGAGCAACAACTTAGAGGCGGGGTTCGTTCTTTCAACAGTGCATCGTAGCCGTCGCTTGATCACAGAGTAAGATGCTCACCGGCCTTTTTGCACGGGTACTTTTGGAAGGCTTATTGATGAATTTCTCCGGAGAAGAAAGGTAGAGCTCTGTGAGCAGGTGAATCACGTGATCAAACTCATGGTCTCCTGGTAAAGATCGATAACGGACGTAAACCCGTTCGCCTTCCGTCCTCTCACGCCACATCCCTTCCCCTTATTGCCGACTGCTGCCCCGCACTGTGGTACCTCCTTTTGAATCACACTTGACAGGCTTTTGTTGTGACTTTAACTGTCTTCTTTTCCTCCTCCATTTCACCTTACACACCTGCGCCTGCTTTGTTTGCCTACCAACTTTCAGCCGATGCTTAATTGGACAGTTTTATCATAATTCATAAATCGGCAATGACCGTATACAGTTAAATAGGACGTAGCGAAATACGTTGATGTCATTTAATCCTGTGAATCTTGTTGCCTTTGCTTTGTTTAACGTTCTCTCGGGAAAGCAATGCTTCACTGTACCTAGGTTGTCCATCACCTTTTATGTCATGAAATGATTATGTGGACTACGAAACAAAAGGATCAGGGAAAAAGAATTGTTAAATAGTTTGAGAAAATTGTACATCTGTGTAGTTGTGTAGGTCACCTACACAACTGCAGCTACTGTTGATTCAAAAAGTACATATATATTTCATTTTTCTGGAGGCCCTTCACAAAAACAGCTGCTTCATTAAGTCTTCTTGCAATTAAACGCTTTACAAAAATCAAAATAAGGCCTGTTTTTTGAATACAGCTCAGACAAAGCCACAGCCTAAAACTTACCGATTTTTTTGACATTGTTACAATGTAGGTCAGCCAGTAAAGTACATTCAAAGTTGTGTTAGATCGGAAATAACTCATTCTTGAAACGGGAAAGCACTTACGCAAACCCCCCGGGAGGTGCTTCCACAAGGCAAAGTCCTCAATTTAAGGGCGTGCAGAAAGACATATTCTATTTCAGACAAAATAAAACATGTGAAAGTTACTAAGAAACCTGGTAAGGATAGTTGATAAATATCTCCATTGTATCACATAGCCCCAAAAATCTGTAAAGTGTGCATGATTGTTGTCTTGAAAATATTTTTCTTAAATATGGCAAAAGCGCATAAAAATATTTATTTATTCTAGTGATAACTAGTCGTTACAATTACTGAAATAAGTTCAATGATACTTTATACACAGATACTCAGATGCAATAGAAACATATAATTAAAGTAGCTTTTTATTAGTTGTAACGTTTATGACATTTATATGACTTTGGAGTTGCCTTATCGCGCTTGGTGGCTGTTTGCATTTATGGGCATCTGAAGGCAATGGAGATTTACACTTGTTCAATATAATCTGTCTTGTTAGAAACCCAAAAGTTAACGGTTTTCAACTGCAGTGATACCTGGCGCGTTTAAACTGCCCTATTGAAGTGTATTTGAGCAACCTCAAGGATTTGCGCATAGTTCCTTTTAACTTATGTCCTTCCTGTAGTAGTGAACCTAGTGATTGCTATTCATATACTTTTTTATCCTGCGTACCTGACGACCAGGGATCTATAGGGGTCTAAGTCGTGGTTGTGCCCAGATCACTTCAATAATTAGGTCAAATCCCAGGTTGGAGGCAAGGCAAGAGTCACCAGAATTAGGCTTTTATTGTGTACAGAACCCTGAGTTGCTGTCTCAGGTTGCAGTGACCACTGGCGAAGCCAGACCTGGTCCCGAATGCGTCCAGCCAGGCCTGAGAGAGTCGACTGAGTGTTGTGTGGGGTAATGTCAGTTGCTTTTACATGACTGTGAAGCGAGTTCAAGTGTTCTATCCTTGGTGTGTTGCCTGCAAAGGCCCCCTGCTGCGTTGGCCATAGGGTTGGTGTGCTGGGGTCCTTAGGGAGCTGCGACTACTTGGGCACGTGTGTGCGTGCGTGTGTGCGCACGGATGTCTGCAAGTGGAAGTCGGTTAAGTGATCTTCAGGTCACCAAGTGGAACAGGCGCTTGCGGAGGCACATTACGTTGGGGCAGCGGACTTTGGACAATGAAGGGGAGAGAGACCTTGTGACTGTCCGCCACAGATCCTTTACTTCCTCTATACGCTCACATGGATCACATTTCGTTGACTAGGTCGAGACAGGACTGACAAGGCGTTCGCACACTTGTATCCTTGTGACACACATTCTGGTCTCTCATTTGGCACAAGGCAGACTTCTCTGTTTCAGATGATGCGCTAAATTTGGATTATTGTATTATTTCGTTGCCTTGTCCATGAATTTTAGGCTTCTATCTCGGCTCAAAAGGTAGCCGGCAGCTGCTATAAATCATCGAAATTTAGAATCATTCTGAAATTTTATTACTTTTGTGCGTGCGCCCCAGTGCCAGTCACGTGTTAATCATTTTAAAGTCTTCTTGCATTTACAATGTGCATCTTAACCCTTCTAGCCGCACTCACTCAACATTGCAGCCGTTGAATAGTCATCTTGCGTGCCTGTAGTATTTTGCGGTGTTAGCCGCATTTTATTCAACTTAATTTTGAAGATTGTGTAAACAGCAACATTGATTGGATCCATTACTTTCGAGAGAAATCATCAGTTGCTTCCTCTCATTGCATAACGTCAATAACGTACGAGAATATACAAAAGTGAATTCATACAGAAAAATCGATACAAACAGCAAGGTCATAGGAAATGGCCAAGAGGCTAATCAATAACCTAAGAAAATTAAAACGCTGTGGGTAGCAAAAAACGGAGAAAAGAAGTCTCAGGTCAAAAATGTTGGGAAGAGAAATGTGTAAACAGCGAGCTGGTGTTACTACGGCACAGTTTGTTTCACCACATGTTCCAGCTGTTTACATAGGTCGGATTTAAACCGCCTTGTGTAGGCTAGCTCCAGGTAGCGTAAGGTACAAGTTGTTCGTGCCCGACCAAGTGCTCGGGAGACAGAATGGCCCGTGCCTAGCAGATGCTCAGTAATCGATAAACGGGGAGTTCTGTTTTCTTGTTTGAATAACCAGCTAGGTAAATGTTCCTTAGATCTGGCGGCCAATAGCCGTTGCGTTCGCTCTATGTACTTGCATCTGCAAGTGCATGTAAATTCGTTAACACAGTTTGAAGTGGCGTACAACGACACTTGCTGCTTTTATCGATTTTTCTGTATGAATTTAATTTGTATTTTCTCTTATGTTATTCTTTTTATGCAACGAGAGGAAGCAACTGATGAGCACTCTCGAAATTAATGGATCCAATAAATTTTGCTGTTTACACAATCTTCAAAATTACACCAGGGAAAAGATGCTTTAAATATTCGACCTAACTCAGAAAATCAAGCATCAACAGATGTACTTTTAAGCTGCCCTTAACCCTTCCATTTTCTACGGAAAAGATGTTACCCTGAGATGACATCTGTTTGATTCGGGTCCGGCCGCCCAAACTTCTACTCTGCCCATTTTTTGAAAACGCCAAACTACTCAGTCTGTGTTCTTATTTACTTAAGATCTTTGAAAACACAATTTGGTACTGAGTCGCACGCAGGTGACTTAAAGCTATGGCTGGAGGCGATTCTCCTTCGAATAAAGTGGAAGACTGCTCGGAGACCTGCTCTTACAAGCCAGCTAATATGCAAATCGTCAGAATTTTGCTCAACGATCAGTTGGGCAAATTGATTTGCCTGCATACCAAATTTAACGACTCTCCAGACCAGGACGCTATCGTTCTCCTTCAGAAGACCCCCTTTCCCAATGAGGTACAGGCACTCTGTGAGGCTCATCTGGGAATTCCTTTCTCTGAGGACAAGAAGCCAAAAGTGGAAGATGGTCTTGTCTTCCCTGAGTGGAAAGCTGGCAGAGTTACAGACAATGACACCTACCACCGGCTTCTCGTGCAAGCCGGACTCGAAGACCTAAACACCCTCAATATGACTGTCATCCACCCTGCGGGACCACAACATTTTGTCAAGTACACGGCTTCCGGACGTCGGTTGGTTCTGGAAACTCCAAAGATCTACTCCGAGGTCGTTTTGCCCTTCCTGGAGGCCAAACCCGGCGACCTAGCCTGGGTAGACAACCTTCTAAACGGGACTGCGGAGGTGGATAAAGTGCTCTTCACTGATCCGGACGAATCCTTGGGCTTTACCTTGGCTATTGATTTCCGCTGGGATGGGCGCCAGTTAAATGAACTGCACTGTCTGGCAGTGGCTCAGTCAGCCAGGCTTACCTGTCTGCGAGATCTGCGAGCCTGCCATTTACCAATGCTGAAGAAGATGTTGTCAGAAGGCCGCCGTGCTCTCGTCGAAAAATATGGCGGCAGCAACAGCGAGAGTACTGCAGAGAATAAGGCAGCAGGTACATCGGCAGGCCTCAGTAAAGATCAGATTTTTGCCTACTTTCACTATCCGCCCACCTTCTACCGACTGCATATGCACTTTGCGCATGTGGATTGTGCGCCCGATGGTGGCATTCAGACGGGCAAGGCTTACCTCGCTGAGGATGTCATCGCCAATCTGGAGCAGGACGGGGAGTTCTACGCCCACCGGACCATGCCCATCTTTCTGCGTGAGAACCAACCTTTGCTAGCAGAAATTCGAAAGGCAACTTCAACGACAGCAACAAGTCCCGAGAACAAACAATGACAGGCGTGAATGCAAGTGGCAGCAGATGGTTTTCGTTTGGATGACATTGTTTTGATGTCCCTTCTCGTTCATTTTATAGCGCAGTCAAGTAGTGCATCTTCTCAACCGCTCGGTTTCCTGCTTCAATGTACACTTTGCTGTAGTTGTTCCCATGATTTATTGCTTCTAAAAACTTCATTGTTTATCGTCAAGCGGCTAAAGTGCCTATACTTTTCGGGTTTAGAAAGTGAAACTAGTGTCCATCAAACGAGTCGGACAAAATTCTCCATGAGCACTAGGCAGCCTGGATTGACCATTTGTGGATAATTGTCAGTCTTCAATAACAAGTATGGGAGTTTTGAAAGTCGTGTTGCCTCCTATTGGTTAAGGGAGAAAGCAATATGTTTCATACCATCGGCTTTCAGACGTCTTGTTTGTGGTGATGAAATTTATGCCCTACCATAGCTTAGGCGGTCTACGGTAAAAGACGCTTCCAAACAAGCTGACAGTTTGTTTGACCAACTAGCTGTTTCAGTCAATGCGCGTAGTTTACTGCACCGATGTGCTAGAAATTATGTTTGTTTATTAGTTTTAACTGCTGAACTGTGGTCTTGCACACTAGCCGACTACGAAAAAGGTAGATGATGGCGCGCACAACCGCGCCCTCATATAGTGATTTATTGATGGAGATGCCTTACCCACGACTGTGAAGAGAAGTTAGTAGACGCCAGTTGGGAGGGTGTTGTTGTATGAACAGAAGGATTTGAAAACCGATTGAAATAAACTGGCGACCGAATGAGCATGTCTGGTACCGCGAGAGCCATTGTCTCGCATATGAGACCGGCACGTGTCACTGTGTCCGTCAGTTTGATATTGAATATTGATCCCAGGGCGTTCATCACAGTAGGAAGCAGTCCTGCTTCCTTCCGGTGCCTACTGCAATAGCTTCCGATACCGTCCATTTTCAGTGACGCATGCCATCATCCGGTCGTGGAGCTGACGTACTCTGTGAGTGAGGCGCACAGGTCAACCAAATTTCTGTTTAACTTTCCACAGTCCGTCTCGATTCACGGTGTCGTAGGCTTCCCTCAGATCCACGAAGATCGTGTAGAAGTGGCTTCGCATCCTGGTACTTCTTAAGCTAACGCGCGGAGAGCATCATTTCGATGGTGCCGCAATTATGACGGACAACGCTCTGGCTTCGTTTCTGATGGTTGTTGAGACGGTCAAGGAGGACGCGCACATACGCAAACCAAGTTTTTTGTGGCAGCTAAGCTGGGAGAAATGCCTTAACCGCGATGACCTTCAGGCCCTCTCACGACTAGGAAGAGAAGTTAGTGGACGCCAGTTGGATGTTGTAGTGTGAACAGCAGGATTGGGAAACGGGCTGAAATAAACCGGCAGCCGGATGAGCATGTCCTGCGCCGAAAGAGCCATCGTTTACTATGTGAGAGCGGCATGTGTCATTAGTCGACGCTGACCTTGATTGGCTGGTAAACAGACCAATTGAGGGATGTGACGTTGCAACAAGCATCTGTCGGCAGGCTGTCAATTAAAATTGGTCATGGCCTCAACTTTTAGCTGAGTGCCCACCTTTATCGAAGGCAGATCATTTACAAATATGAGAAGGATACTCTTATTAATCGAAGGAAACTTACAGTAGCTTTCACAGACACTTTTACGAAATTGTAAAACAAGAGGTTGTGTCAAAATGGATGCTTACTCCGTCCGAGGACCCGATGTGATTTGGGTCCAGCGAGGCAGAGTGTGGAAAGACTTGCGAAACAGTGGATGCTGTATTTAAGTAGACCTCAAAATAGGAAGAAACATTCAAACTCGTCGGCTATTTGTATGCATCATACTCGGAACAAAGCATTACAAAAGTACTGCATTAGTTTCCCATTTAATTTCGGCTTTTAAATTCACTGAAGTTTTTGGCGAAGGTTTCATGTCATATACTGATTTTTATTTGCGGTATTGCATCTCCAGAGCTTTAGTCAAAAGTTCAAAAAGGCGTGAACTTCCTTCTTATCTTTTTAAGTAGACCTTTAAATAAAAAAGTGGCAAATAAAATGATTAAAGGTACCTGCCAGCATAAAAATTGCTTCTAGATTAGTTCCTAAACCATTAAATTTTGGCTTCGGGCTTTTTAAAATCTTTCAAACAAATGTGATTATCACAGTCGAAGAAGGGCACCGCAAAAGTAATACATGCCTTTCCGTTTATTTTCGGTATTTACTTTAATTTAAGGGAGTTGGTTGCTGTTTGCTACCGTAGACTGATGTTGCCAGCGGTGCTTCTTCGAAATTGTTGTTTAGGCCTCACGGAGAGGGATGATGAACAATTTTGGTTTCTTTGCGTATTCAGCCGATCAGGTCCCGAGATTGGATACAGAGCCCTCTTTACGATAATTCGACCACCAGTTTAGACGAAGTTCACTGTGGGCATCACCACAAGCTGACGCAGGGATGGTAATACTTGCACTGCACCTATCGCGCCCTCTGCGCCCCTGACCAAGTTGAAAAGACCGGAGACGGAAGGGGACGCAGGGGGCTGGCGCAGCCGGAGTCGCCCCTAGGTGGGCCGCTACACCCGTCCCAGATCCACGGATAGGGAGTGCCAACAATACCGCATTCAGCAAGAGCCTTTGAGGCCTGACTGACAGCTGGTCACTCCACCTAAACACAAGAAGGGCTGGCTGCGAGATCCGAGTTATCCCCTCAGTTGGCAGTCTTCCAAGCCATGGCTATTAGCGCATCGTGGTAGCTTCAAGTACGTGAGATTGCTTACAGTAAAGCAAGTGAGCTGAGCCGTTAACCTCACTCGCTCTTCCCATCCCTCAGTC
The DNA here is from genome assembly GCA_036362985.1 of Ligula intestinalis. Taxonomy (NCBI): domain Eukaryota; kingdom Metazoa; phylum Platyhelminthes; class Cestoda; order Diphyllobothriidea; family Diphyllobothriidae; genus Ligula; species Ligula intestinalis. Next base: position 82,224,222 of record JAYGXS010000003.1, read on the forward strand.
TCATCCACTGTCGGACCCGTTCAGCTGGGTACTGTGGGAATGGGTGCAACTATCGCGAAGTGTTAAGGCTATTAAGGTTTCACCGCAAGGGCTGCGATCTTCCAGGCCCGGTTCCTTAGGGGGTGAGAGAAGACGGTGGGAAGCCAGAGTTGTAGAAAGATTATATTCTATACAGAATAAATAGGAAAATCTGTAGCAGAAGGATTGACACGTTCTGGCGAGTCGGTTTTCAACCGTGAGGACCGTGTGAGAGCACGGCCTCGTTGCGTCCGCCCCGCGCGGGGCGGAATGCCAAGTGACTCTAGCGTCACTCACCCCGAGCGGTCACCGAAAGCTGTCTTTGCCTCTTTGGTGATTGGCTGGACGTCATGTGCGTAGACAGCGGCATGGGTGGTCCGTGTCTCGCGCGCCAGTTTGTGTCTTGTGGGAGGCATGCTGGAAATTGCATTCGCGCAAAGTCATGCCCTGAAAGCCCTTGTCTGTGATGTTAAGAGTTAAAAGGGCTTCGGGCAGCAGCGACCACCACGCAACTGCCGACGTAGACAATGCCCTGGTGTGCGCGTGCTCCACACTCACGACCGGGATCCCCTCACCTCACACACGGGCACTAATATCGGACACAAAATTGGGTGAGCGGTGCAGATATCACTTGTGTGAAAGTGTGACAGGTCACGTTACGAAAAATCCTGCCGGTTTTCGGACATTTGGGACATACTTTCAACAACCGAGCTCCTACCAGATGTCCAATCGGTCACAGTTGGAAATATTCAAGGTCACACTGAAGCTGTTGGGTTGGAATTCCGATTAGGCTTCCACGATTTCCACACGGTCGTGTCAGTTGAAATCAGAAATTTTATGATTTTATTGTCTGCATACGATTTATAAGAAGTTATGCTTTTGGTAACTTTTAAAAATAATTCCGCACCCCTTAATTCCTGCTTTCGACTTGTTCCCTAGGTTTCTCAACCAACTTTTGCACCGTGTCCCAAATATTAATGTAGCTTTAAATGTCTGATTCAGGCGCGATTGTCCATGCAATATCCAATAAACGAGTTTAGCATCCTTGCGAGACCGAATCTTGTTAACAGTCGTGAAATACTTTTGCAAAGCATTTGGGCTGTACGTGACCTCTCCTGAGCAGATTGTTTTGCTTTCGATATTCCACCCCAAAAAACTACCGCCACTAAGTTTCCTCCACCCGGCCCATCTCGGCAGATGACGACCATCATTTCCATCATCTCCATTCTATGCGGTTTGTATTCGTACTGTTAGTACTTTGGATGCGGGAGTCGTTAAGGCTATTAATTTGGACCTTTAACAATGTGGGTATATCAGAAGCCTGGATGGCGCGATTTGTTTGCGCCTTGGAACCGGTTTCTTGTCGCTTTCCTCCGGCGTCGTGTATTCATTCAGCTTACAATTTTCTAGCTCTCCATATTCAAGCAAGCTGTCAGGACACTTGATCCATTTTCTTCCTAACTGTGATAAATTATGCATATAAATCCTCAGTTTGTTTTCTAAGGACAGATTTAGACTCTCCAATATTACAATGATCTTGCCTGTTTCCAAGCGATTTCTTTGGCATTCTAACCAGGTGTGTTGGCACCAATAGGAGAGGCGGTCTTGCACATGATGCCGTCTCAGTCTTCTTGACTCTGTCTTGACACCGGGTACAGGTGAGGAAGAGAGAGTATGGTAGATATTGCGCAAGTCTACTTCCCCTTAAAACTCACGCGCAAGTCATTATCCCTGCACTGACTTATGAAGCATACGGCGGGCATCGTCAAAATTGAAATCGATGGTTATGTTGTGACTAGGTCGAGTGGAATGCCTGCACGCGTCCCGACGCAATCTATCTGTCTGACCAAAAATCTTCAAGGCCGACCCAGCCAATGAACGCTCTCTCTTTGTCCACTGGCCTGACTGCTGTCAACCCAGCACTTGGGCCCGCCCGGCCTCCTGGCTGGTCGTATGCTCTCCACGCCAAATCTTTTTCCATCTATTCTTCGTTCCTCTGTGTACACAATGTGCTGTTCCTACTACTCTGGCCTCCACTGACTTCTTCTCCACTAAGTAATCATGGTCTGAAGATCGCAGTTGCCCGGGTTTAACTTACTCAACTCCCTGCGATAATTCCACCTTTTTTTATACTAATTATGGAATTCTCCCACAGCACAATGTACATAAGAAGAAATTTTTGTGCCGTCTTTCCTTATAGCATAGGAAAATTCTTGAGTATAAACATTCTCATAATTTAGCCAAAATGGGAGCCTATTTCCCCCAATAACTTTAAATAAGAGGGCATTTTTCCTAACCATAGCCATCCTTATTATTAAATTCACTCAGTTGATCAAAATAACCTGTCCAGATACACGCTAAACTACCAACTTAAATTTCGTCCTGAACGTTGTTTGCTGGACTCGCAGAACTGCACATACATAGACATAAATATAAATACGTCAGGGAATTACAATTATGATTCCCGAGATCGCTCTTTCTTCGCAGAGAACATTCTTTCGCCCTCTATGCAAACACCTGGGCCTCGCATATTTTTGACCATTGTGGACATATATATGTTGGTCAAATGTGGAAATGCTTTAAAACAGCAAACCACGTTTTCTAGCATACATGTCTGTTAGATACCACGCATACTGTTATTCCAAAGATTTAAAAAAAGTTTCCATAATAGGTTACCTCTTTAGAACGTGCTTCTATTGGATATTTAGCTGATGAACTTATGCGAATATTAACTTTTTCTAAGGTAATCTCACACGGAAATCGGGGATTTTTGACAATATCTTTAACCTATCTGAAGAAAACGATTAGATTTGACTGGGGATGAAAGAACATAACTTTCTTTTGATAACAGGCTATATTTCGATGAAGGAGATTTATGCCAAGATCCGTAATAAGCGAGCAAATGCAGAAAAAACAGGCCACATACATGAATATTTTTTGAAATACTTCTTATTCTTCTGTCTGTTCCGTTTCTAAATAACGCTTGATCGGAACGTATTGCTAACAATAAACTATATTTCTACATGAACTGCATTCAATAAGGCCTTCTATAGGCTGTCTTCGCGGTAACATATGGACACTTTACTAATTGCGCAAGGCCAGCTGTGTGGTTAAAGAAAATGTGCTACCAAGAACGTTTGTTACTGCATTTTTTGCAAAAAACTTCAAAAAATAGCTAAATATAATTTTTAAAACTTCTATCGCTGCCTGTTTTTGAAAATAAATGGGATTCCTTAGGGTTAGCTTTAGTTCCATTTGATCACCTTTGCACAACATTTTCCAGTACTGGAAGGGATTATTATTCTGTAGCGGACGCTGCCGGCCAACGACTCCATTGCTTTGTCCGGCGTCATTGTTCAACGCCTGCTGCCTCAAGGTCATCCCATGCCTCAGTCAGCGCTTACGGTCGCGCTGACCTGCAGAGACTTGACCTACTTCCACTCTGACACACACACACACGTGCGTCTAGGTTCTAGCAGCCGCCCAAGCACCACTCGAACAAGTCTCTTTTCCCTCACTCTCGACCGCCAGACGTGACTTAGTACCACGGCACTCCAGCGGAATGACGTGCGCTCCAACGTCAGCTTCTCTACATCTATTCTTCGTTCCCCTGTGTACACAATGTGCTGTTCCTACTACTCTGGCCTTCACCGACTTCTTCTCCACTAAGTAATCATAGACTGAAGAGCGCAGTTGCCCGGGTTTAACTTACTTAACCCCCTGCGATAGTTGAGCTTGCACCTTTCATAAAATAGAATATCGGCCACAAGGGACAATGGTAATAATCGTCACGTAAAAACAGTGCCGACAGACGCATCGGCTGCGTTCAATTGAAGGACATGCTCGCGAAAACTGCATTCAAAAAGCCCCCGTCTTAAAAGCCAGTAAAATACTAACACTCCCTTGTCCTGGTACTCTTATAAAGAACCAAAATGCGAACAATAAGCTCTCAGCAGTTGGGTAGGAGAAACTGTAGTGTGAGCTTAGATCACTGCAATCATCAGATCGAATCCCAGACGGAAGGTAAAAGTCAGAAGGCCCCAGAATGAGGACTTTATTGTGCAGAGAATTCTAAATTGCTGTCTCAGGCGGCAGTAGTCGCAGGCAAAGCCAGCGTTCAGTCGTGCCCGAATGTATGATTGTGTGTGTGTGTTGTGACAGGTGTGATGATGGTGTGTGATTGATTAGTTTAAAGGGACAGTCAGGGGAGGGTTTACACAAGGGACCATACGTGCCAAGAAAGGCTTATTGCAGGGGTTAAGTAAGTTAAACCCTAACAACTGCGATCTTCAGACCATGGTTACTTGAAGCGAAGAAGTCGGTAAAGGCCAAAGTATTAGGAAGAATACATTGTGTACACAGAGGAAATGACAATAGATGGAAGAAGTCGGACTTGGGAGAACGCGACCACCAAGGAGATTGACCGGGTCCCAAGTGCCAGTTTTACATCAGTTAGGCCGGTAGACAGAGAGAGAGAGAGAGCATTCATTGGCTAGGTCGGCCTGTAATTGGTTGGACACCGCGTGAGTAGAAATCAACGTGGGCGCTCTGTGTCTCGCGCGCCAGTACGTTTGGCCACCGCAAAGACCTTGAGGTCTAGATGGATTGAGGTCACGACAGGAAGGCCAGGCGTTGGGCAGGCAACGATGCACTACGGGCTGGCCGATGCGCGTGAGATATTGTTTTCTCTATGCCTGACTGTGACTAAGTTGATTTCAACTCTGGGGGCTGTCGTGCTTCGACGGAAAGCCTGTCCGTCAGCGAGATTGTCTCGACAGGCAGGATGTCAAGGAAAGGGGACGCTGAAGCAACCTGGGGAGGGAGAACTTTGCCACAGTTTGGTATAGCGCCTGTTGGTTTGGCTGGCAGGCATCAGGACGCCAGAGAAGGGGACAGCATTGTCAGCCGTCCGCCGCAAATTGCTGTCTTCAAATTCCTTTTTGTTGCAAATCTTAAGTTGCACATATCATCTCGCCCCCTCTACCACGGATTTAGAAGGCAAGATAGAATCCAGAAGTGAGGTGTGATGATGGCAGTTGGTATTACAGGATTGTGAAGCCATCTAAAGTGGTGTGCGATTGATTAGGTTAAAGGGACAGACAGGGGGAAGTGAACGCAAGGGACCATACGTGCCAAGACAGGCTGGCCGATGTGCGTGAGATAGTGTTGTCTGTACGCCTCGCTGTGACTAAGTTGATGTCAGCTCTGGGGGCTGCTGTGCTTCGGTGGAACGCCCGCCAGTCAACGGGGTTGTCTCGACAGGCAAGATGCCGAAGAAAGGGAACACTAACCTGGGGCGGGGGACCGCCGAACTTTGGAAGAGCCCCTGTCGGTTTGCCTGCCAGGCATCGGGACGCCATAGGAGGGGACAGTATTGTCGGCCGTCCGCCACAAATTGCTGTCTCTAAGTTTCTTTTCGTTGCAAATCTTAAGTTGCACATATCGTCTCGTCCCCTCTGCAAAGTAGAATCAACATAGGGGAACACAAATACCCTATGTAATGGTCTACTTCTAATAACTCCACCTCAGTTAAGGGACATGACAGTTTTTCCAGACCCCAAGTATTCTTACTATAAAAGCGTAACACATACAATGTATAGTTATTTGATTTCATGTTTTTCTAGTATTGTACCTTAGAAGTCAGGTTTTTTCACTCAAAACAAACTCCTTATTTCGCACACTATTGACCTAGCAAAAGACCAAAACAAATACAATAGTCACTGCGAAACAAGGGGTTTGGATTAGGTTTTTTCCTGCCTTCCGGGGTTTTTGACGGCGCTAAATATGTGCTTTACAAATAAACCTTATTATTATTATGATGTTTTTATTTAAAAGCCTGAAACTCAGGCCGTTAACAAGAGACCTGCCTCGTGCATACTGCCATGAAAATGAGCAATTCCCAATTGTTTCACACATCCCTCCAGATCAACGTATATAACACCCCTGCTTGCTTATTAAAATTAGAAAGTATTTGTATATGTTACTCGTAAGAAATTCAATACTTTTGTCCGTTTAAGCCCTCTTTACACGCTTAGCCTCCTACCTGATAATGTTTGTTACCATCTCCATACTCCTGTTCTTCATAGTTATCGTCCTTCGTTTGTTTTTTTTCATTTCCTCTGTCCTCATTTTGCTCTTATTCACAAGTTTCCTGCTCTTTAACTGCCATTTCTTCTCTCCTTTTTTCTCTAACTGCAACGCATAAACTTATCATTATTTTCCTTCTCCCTCCTCCCAACAGGTCGTATTTACTGACTGTTCTTTCCATCTCTCGTAGCACCAAAATGCGCTACTACACAGTGCTGTATTTAGAAGATAGCTAGAAGGTCGGCTTCAAATAGTCATTAGAGTTTGTGAAGATGTTTCGCCTGAAGTGACGTATTAGGGGGTTGGATTTGACATAATTAGTTTAGTAATCGACGTAATTGTCGTTAATTATCGGAAAATTTATTTATACCTGTAGTGAACAGCTCGCGCTGAAGTGAACTTTCCCGAAGACCCACAGAAGTTAGTCTCGACGTCTGTAAACAGCCAATCGCAGTTGCTGCAAAGTTGCCATCTGGCCCGGCGACGAATAGCAAGCATGCATGCGTGAACACTCCCTCTCTGGCCACTGAGGACTCCTGCTACTATGTGGCACTTCGAATCACGTCCCTCTAGCGGAAGGTCGTCCTCTCCGTAATCACTCTTCTCCCCGCTCATTCTTCGTTCCTCTGTGTAAACAATAAATGTTCCTACTCTTCTGGCCTCCATCGACTTTTTCTCTTCTAAGCGACCATGGTCTGAAGGTTGCAGTTGCTAGGGTTTAACTAACTTGACCCCTGCTTATGCGCTGATATATCCAACGAAATAAGATTTTTTTAGTTTTTCACATTATTGTAGGATCCCTTGTACTTGCGTTTACGTTGCTGTGATAACGGCTTAGGCGTAATTTAACCTATTTGCTCCTATTTTGTTTCGTCTCTTGACTTCTCCGACTGTAACCGGCAGCCACTCGTACGGGAAAGCCAGTGATAACAACTATCAAGGTGGTACGATACTACTAAACAAACAGTAAACGATAATCAAAGAACAAACCTCAACAATGAATTCACCAAGTCAAGAGCGAAGGGAGCCGGCCAAATAGCTGGATTCTATACAAGGGAACAACGCGAGTTCAGCAAAAATGCCACTTGTCGTGGGAAAGCTTGTGTGTGTTAGTGGGAGATTGGACATGGCTCAGGTTTTATATGCTTTTAGGGGGCCATTCCTACAGTCTAAAAACACCAGCGCGAAGGGGGGGTTGACGCGAACAGAGACCATACTGTGCCTGCAAGGGGGAGGAGGAATTGCAAGCGTTTGAGGTCAGTGGAGGTGACAGCTGTAGCTAAACCAGAGGGAGAGAGGAAGGCAGTAGCAACCAGCTCTTGAAACAGTTGACTCTTGACGCAGTGGTGGTGGGTGGAAGCATTGTGGGAAAAGGCGATTAAAAGGCAAGAGAGCCAAACGGGGGTGGGGACAATATCCAAGACTTACCTAAGTAGTACTTAGCCTAATTACCGATTAATTAGCCGCTTGTTACTACCTCACCTCTGCCCTATCCCCTGGACTAATTTGCTTGTAACGTTGAACGTAATTAACCTACAATATAAATGAAATGGCCCGATGAGAATTTATTGAAAGTATACGTATGCTCGCCAATTACTCTTCGTAAATGGAGAAGAGGTTGAAGCATTTGCAACTGATGCTTGCCTCTGCAGAGGAAATTGTAATCAGATTTTGAGACCACTTTAATATCCTAGAAAGAGCCTCAAATGCAAGGAGGACCCTTGAGTTCAGCGAGCCACCGACTTCCAAAAAAAATTAAGGAGAAAAAAAGGCTGCTCATAACGAGAACCATTATTTAGTTTAGGGAATTATGAATGGAAAGTATTAAGAAAGCCATCCCAAAAATCACCTAGGACAGTAAGGGCCCTTATTAACTTGATGCGAAAACGATATAGTCACTTAAATTCATTTTATTAAGGGAAGAATGTCTTCGCCCTTGAGCTCCTTATTCATAACCAAAAATCGCAATAGAGTTCCACAGTACCAATAGTACATAATACAAATGTAGGCTTAACATCAGCGATATATTGTGAAACTCACAACAATGTACAATAGATATGGCCTTAAACCCCTCTGGCAAAGGCGCTTCCAAAATGGTTTAACTTTTCTATTTAAAGTGACACACAATCATAACAGCCTTAGCAATAATATGTTAACAAATCAAAACGGTTCCGGTCCCACTAGAAACAACCAGCATACAATTCATAACGCTAAAGCCAGGACGGCCCAGCGATCAAATTTCTACACCATAAGATATGCGATCATATGGAATGCCCTACCCAACGATATTCGCAGGGGCCAGAGTTTAGCCGAATTTAGAGGAAAGACCAAGCAGTTCTTTTCAAATGATATGACGGATATATTTCTGAACAAAATAGGTTACTTTGCTAACCAGTTCTTTGCCATCCAATTCGGACCAAACGGGATCTAACGGTCCAGGAGTGTTCCCGCACATTATGGGGAAAACTGGCCACTGCTGGAGGCTTTCCAGACTATGGTTTCCAACGCTGATCAAATCAAAGGTTAAGCAAAATTGTGCCTTGCCTCCTTTTCCAATCCTTAAAAATAAAAATAAAAAACAAAAATCAGAACGATTGATCGATTCCAATATTCTTTGACTAACATCTCAATATTTATAAAAAATTATTATGAAAGAAAATAATTTTCTCTACAACTATACTAAATTATATATTGTTTCCTCTTATAATGCATCAGAAGTATAAATGCTTATAATGTAAATCTCAATCTCACTTAGATATTCGACAAAAGAAAGGCCAAGTGTCTTCTGCCGATGCATTTGAATGATGATGGTGCTTCGCAGCTGCCTCGACCCACCTCAGACATCTGCAACGTCCCATCTAATTATCAAACTCCTGCCAATGGACAACGATTGTAATCTCCGTATCGAGCAGACCCATATATACGGAAGATGCGATGTCCTCAGCTGATTTTTTCGCCTTCACACTGGCCGCGGCTAACTCCACCTCAGTTAAAGGACATGACAGTTTTTCCAGATCCCAAGTATTCTTACTATAAAAGCGTAACACGTACAATGTAAAGATATTTTATTTCATGTTTTTCTAGTATTGTACCTTAGAAGTCAGGTTTTTTTCACTTAAAACAAACTCCTTATTATGCACACTATTGACCTAGTAAAAGACCAAAACAAATACAATAGTCACTGCGAAACAAGGGGTTCGGGTTAGGTTTTTTCCTGCCTTCCGGGGTTTTTGACGGCGCAAAAAGATATGCTTTACAAATAAACCTTATTATTTTGTCAAATGCGCAATATGGCTTTCGTAGGGGTAGGTCATGTGTAACACACTTGCCCTACACGATGCAAAGCTGGACAAAGGCAATTGGTGCAAACGAAACCGTACATGCAGCCTACATCGATTTCCGGAAAGCCTTTGACAGTGTTCCACACCAACGTCTCCTGCATAAATTGAGACTGATGGGTATCGGAGACAGACTTCTTACGTGGTTTGAGAATTTCCTCGTTGGTCGTTCTCAAACGGTGAGTGTGGGATGACAACCATCAAGGCCGACAGTCATCAAGAGCGGAGTCCCTCAAGGTTCAGTACTCGGACACACCCTCTTTCCATTGTTCGTTGATGATTAAGTACAGGAATTGGACTGCGAATGTGCCATGTTTGCAGATGATGTAAAAATATGGAATTTCCTCAGGTGTGCTGTCGATGAAAATAACTTCTAGGAAAATCTTTGTCGGTTAAATGATTGGTCACATAGATGGATGCTGTCCTTTAATTCGAACAAATGCACCTTGCTGCACCTGGGAACTCGAAATGCGGTGCTTTATGCGCGACCCTACCATCTGAACGGAACCCCACTGCAAGAAACAGAAATACAGAAGGATCTCGGCATCTGGATGGCAGACAATCTCAAACCTTCTGCACAGTAATGTAAGGCGGCTAAAACTGCAACCTCAATGTTGTACGCCATCAAGCGGGCATTCATGGTTTTTGATGAAGACTGTTTCTCGAAAATCTTCGGTACCTTCATAAGGCCACATCTTGAATACGCAATTCAAGCCCGGAGACCGTGGATGCAGCAGGATTATAACGTACTTGAGAGGGTGCAGCGGCAGAAAATCAAATTAGTAAGAGCCAAAGATGAACTACCATATGAGATCCGCCTAAATTACCTTAATCTCTATCCTTTGAGTTATAGGCAGTAACGCGGAGATTTGATACAAACCTACCGTATCATGCGTGGCTTGGACTGCGCTCTCATATGTGACTACTTTTTCGACTTCACCACTTCAAATAAGCTCTGAAGCATCCCTTCAAACTGTGTGTGCCCCAAGCACGATTGGATGGTAACAAATAAATTTCATACTTAAGGCACGGAAGGCCTCGTCATTGCAAACTTAGTGCTGTGGAAATATAAACACAAGGTTGATAAATGCTGCTCTCCGTGGAACAATCACATAAGCAGTGGGAGCGTTAAGTTGTGTTGGTAGATTAATAAATTTTCAGCAACATATCATCATTTTAAAATAGAAGTCAACACTCCCTGAAACGCTTGGTGAACTAAGAAGGAAGCAGTGAAAAAGCTCCTACCATTTAAGCTGGGGTATAGTTCAGAGAACCCCCGCTTAAAAAAACAAAACGTAGGAGCATAAACTGCTTCAACAAAGTTCGGGGATTGGTTGAGAGGATTGATTGCATTGCAAATGAGACTGGACTGTTACTGAGAACGTATGAGGTTTGGAAACGCTTCTTGTAATTGGAGAAATCATATAACAGCAGAGGCTGTCGTTCACCACTGTAACACCGCCCGACTGGCTTCATGATCAACCATCAGGGAGGTGAGACCGGAGGAGGCTATCGCGGACAACAGGGTCGACAAGAGAGTGAACGGCAGAGGTCACCTGATCATCAACGAAACGCTGGAGATGCGACCTTGTAGACTGCGGAGTCCAGCGACGATCTGGCAAAAATAGCAGAACCGCCATGAGCATGACTAAAGACCAAGAAGCCCATCCTCAGGGTTGTAAAACGGAGAATGTCGAAATGGCAATGATGACTGGACAGAGAAGTGGACGAAACATCGTTGTAACTATCACTCAAAGGAGGAAGAAATAGAAATGTATGGAAAAAATGTTATCTAAACATAACCACCTCAGATACCAGGGGGACCCTTTTCAAAGTCCAAAAGTTGTGTTTTTGGGAAGGAGACGAATAACAAGGACTTTATATCTTCCGAAGTTAAATGTTTACGTAATTTGACTTTAAAACCTGCTAAGTTAGACGACAGCTTAATTTCGAGGGGAATATTATTCCAGAGGAAGGCATATTTGGAGGCAAAGAAGTGAGAATAGTTTGAAGTGGAGCTAAAGGGGAGTGCAATAATCCTGGAGGAATTCCGAGTGGTACAAGGTGTATCTTCGAGTATGAGAGCGTTGATTCGTGAAGGTTAGGGGAAGAGTTAACACGAAATAGGAAGCAGAGGCCCGCTTCGAGTCTTCTGACCGAAAGAAATGTCATGTTCGCTAACTGACATCTCTCTGTATAAGAAAGAGTGGATCGAGGAAGAGCGAATATTTTGCGAGTAAATACTCTCGGTAGATTTTCAATCTTACCGCGGTCCGAAGCATTCAGTAGACGAAAGAGGGGACAGCAGTATTCTAGAATGGGTAGAACATACATGCGATACAGTTTTATTTTTATTTCCAACAGGAAGAAATTGTGGGATATAAAACCACATATCTGTGCAGCCTTCGCAGATCTTTGATCCGCATGAAGCGACAAGGCTAGTTTATTTGTGTAGCTTAGACCTTAGTCTTTTGAAATGGATCGTTCTTAAAGTGGAGTATTTTGAAAGACACGGGGACGGGGAAGCTTGGCGGGACTCAAACCCATGAAAATACACTTGGATGGAGAGAATTCCATCTGCCAGGTAGCACTCCAACGTGAGAGTGTAAGTAGGTCCGCATTAATTTTATCAACGCATATACTTGCCGTGTCCTTAGAAAATGAGTATATACATTTGAGGTCGTCTGCATAAATGAGATTGTGTGAATTTTTTAGAACAGTCAAAATTTCGTTTATGTATAGAATGAAGAGTTAATGGCCCAAGACAGTGCCTTGAGAAACGCCACTCGTGATCAACTGAGCAGTGGAGTAACTATCACCTACTAGGACCTTCTGGCTGCAGTTAGACAAGTAGGAACCGATGAAGTCGAGGAGAGGGGGACGGATGCCAATGGCTTCCAATTTTACCAGAAGCCGTCCGTGCGGTACCTTGTCGAAGGCTTTGCTCAGGTCAAAGTAGATAACAACCACGGATTGCTGCTCGTTACGGAGGGAAGCGACGTGGTTAAGAAAAGCTAAGTGATACGTCTCGCATGATCTTCCGGGTAGAAAACCATGCTGCGAGTCAAATAAAAGCTTATTTTTTAGGCAAAAATCGAGAATTTGATTAAAAGTTATCTTCTCCAGAAGTTTAGCTAGGGCCGGGGTTTTATGAACACCGTGGTAATTATTTATGTCTGAACGAGATCCTGATTTAAAGACTGGAAGAATAATGGATGTCTTTCAAGTGTCAGGAAAGAAACCATTTAAGAGATAGACTGCAAATATTTGGCAAAGCCATTTGGGAAATGTCGACACTCTTTTGATAACTTAATTGCGGATACCATCAGTTCCCGAAGATTGCGAGTATTTTAGACAAATTATGTGCTTACGAATTAATTCTATGGAGAAATCAATGTTTCCGAGAGTATTGTCTGAGTATGGTTGAAACGACGGGACTGGTTCGGATTCTGTCGTAAAATGCTTCGCAAAGTAAGCATTGAATAAGTCAGCCTTATCAGACTCATCTAGTACAAATCTTTTATTTTCATTAAGCAATGGGGTATTTAAATTCCTCGTTTTGCGGAGGACCTACGACGAAACAGTTGTGCAACCGATTTTGCAGAGTTTGACTCGCTCAGGGCGCAAGATTCCCTGTACTGGTCACGTGCAAGACGAATCTTTGACGCCAATTCGAAGATCTCTGCGATCCTAAGATGCACAGACAGCGAACTAGTAGATCGATTTTTCAGCTGCCTCCTCAATTTCTTTAGTCTGAGCAAAAGAAAATGACGGACGGTCGATTCTGGTGTATAGGGTTTCGCAATTTTAGTGGGCACAAATTCCAGCATTTTATTAGAAACGACCGACATGAGTTCAGAAAGATATGCAGCATCGTTAATGGAAGAGAGGCTCTGCCAATCTAATGAGTCAAGAAAATTGTTGATTGAGCTAATATCTGCGAGGTCATACGCATGATAGGTACGACTAGCACATGCCTTTTCCGTAGAAGGAAGCAGAAGGCAACCGTGAATTAACATGTGATCACTTTGGAAGGTGTCCTGCTTAAAATCAACGAAGAGAGGGGCAATACCATTTGTGAAAATCAGATCTAGGATATGATTCTGTCTTGTTGGGGAACTAACCATTTGAGACCAGTTAGAGAAAATAATGGTATCTAAGAAAGACTGAAATCTAGGTGGACAATAGTTTGAAAGCCAGTCGATTTCAGGAAAATTAAAATCTCCAGCAATAATTTTAACTTCAAAGGAGGATTTTGAAATAAACTTGAATAGTTCACACAAATTTGCATCTTCTTCAGATGAATAGTTATGAGGATTATATGCACGTCCAATAATCACCTTTTGCAGAAGCGACAGGATAATAGAAGTGAAACAGTAATTTCCAGAGAAGCACGTGCTATTTAGATAAAACGGAAAAGTGCCTTAATGACGTTCTAATATAGAGAAGACAACCACTACCACGCTTATTAATGCGATCGTGACGATAGAGATCATACTCGTCTATGATAACGGAGGAGTCAGAAATGATTGGATGGGTTCAAGATTCTGTTATGCATATAATATCTGACGTCATCTCAAAAGCGGTAGCTTGCAGTTGAGCCATTTTATTCATAACAGACCTGGCATTAAGCAATATGACATCTAGTGTGTTTTGAGTGGCAGGACTATGGCTATCGTTATTCATAAAAAAAGAATTTGAAGGTGGGTAGGCAAACTGTAGGTCGTTATTATTTGTGGAATAAGTACTGACGGGTATGGAGCTGTTAGCATAAGGTAGCCAATAATGGATGGCTGATAAGGTCTGAGATATCTAGGGGCCTCGCTTTCTGGCAGGGAAAAATGA
>JAYGXS010000003.1:82253509-82316114 GCA_036362985.1 Ligula intestinalis
ATGTTGAAGTTTAAAAGCCAACGAGCAGACCAGCAGCTAAGTCGATTGAGACTCTCTTGAAGCGCTTTCCTATCGGCGTCAGACCTGATGGCTCTCCAGAGATTGACGTCATCGGCAAACATGATAGCGCTGCAACCCAGGTCATTGACACAGTCGTTGATATAGATAAGGAAGAGCAGTGGCCCTAAGACAGAGTCTTGGGGGACTCCACTCAGAAAAGATGAAGGGTTTGACTTTGAGTCACCGATGCACACAGTTTGCGATCGCCCTGTGAGAAAATCTGTGATCCATGCCAGCAGGTTTCCTCTTATGCCAATTTCTGACAATTTATACATTAGACGCTTATGTGGGACGCTGTCGAATGCCTTCTTGAAGTCCCTATAGATGACGTCAACCTTACCATCTTCATCTAGTGCGCGAGTTCACTGCTCAGTGGAGAGTAGAAGGCTGGAAAGGCAAGAATGGTTCTTTCTGACGCCGTGTTGGAGCCCTGACAGTAGGTTGTGCTCCTCCAAGAACTTCGTTGTCGTCTTCTTAATTATCGTTTCCATCACCTTACAGAAAATTCAAGTTAGGCTGACGGGCCGGTAATTGATGACCTTCGTGCGGGTTCCGCCTTTGTAGATCGGGTAAATATTTGCCATTTTCCATTCGGATGGCAGTTTTCCTAGTTCAAATGAAGAACGAAAGATATGTGCTAGGGGCTCTGAGAGTTCGCTTGCCAATTCTTTCAAGAACTTGGCTGGTATATTGTCTGGACCGGATAAATAAATAAATTTTATATTTTAGGCCCGGAGGGCCTCGTCATTGCTAACTTAGTGCTGTGGATGACTTTGCTTCTTTGAGGCTCTGCAGCTCCCTCTCAACTACAGATGTTGGAAATAGTAGAGAATGAAGTGCTTGACTGGTGTTTACAACAGTACTGTCGGCATTATCAA
Source organism: Ligula intestinalis (assembly GCA_036362985.1). Taxonomy (NCBI): domain Eukaryota; kingdom Metazoa; phylum Platyhelminthes; class Cestoda; order Diphyllobothriidea; family Diphyllobothriidae; genus Ligula; species Ligula intestinalis. Next base: position 82,254,448 of record JAYGXS010000003.1, read on the forward strand.
AATAAAGCTCGGCTTCCCTAGTGAATACCGAGGCAAAGAACCGGCTACAGTACTCGGCTTTCTCGTCATTCTCAACGACTTCTCCGCTATCATCATTATAAGTATTGCGACAGGATCCTTGTTTTTTAATTTACTGTTAATATAACAGAATAGAATTTTGGGCTTTTTGGCCTGTTGGATGCTTCTTGATTCATAGTTTTTCCTGGCCTGGCGAATTGATTTTTTTTACTGCATTTGTTTGGCGTCGGAATTCCTCGAGGTGTACTGGCGAACCAGTTTTCCTGAATAACTTCCATTTCCTATTCTTCTTCTTCAGTTGCCTCTTAAGGTCTCTCATCAACCAGGCAGGACGACTAGTCGTCTTGTGTACCTTGACCGGACAAAAGCGCTTAAGCAGATCTAATGCAACCCTCTTGAGTGATCTCCAATCTTCCTCCGGATCCCCCTTGAGTAGGCAGTCCCAATTCACGGACAATAGTGCATTCTTCATTGAATTGAGATCTGCCTTCCACGTGTTTGGCTGGTCCTCCGTTTTCCTCAGCCATTGAGTATGGAGTGAGTAATCCCACATTAGCGTCGTATGGTCACTCTTACCGAGCGGAGCACTTGAATGCACTTCATCTATGTAGGATGAATCCTTCGTGAAAATGAGATCCAAACAAGTAGCCCGCTGGTTTGCTCGAAATCTGGTTATGCCCTTAACGTTCTGAACTAGAGATAGGTCAAGCGTGAGATCCATTAAGTTGGAACTAAAGGAAGTTGACGCCGCCTCCACTGTCAGGTTGTTCCATTCAATTGCAGGGGCGTTGAAGTCACCAACGATGAGAACCTCCTGGTGGCTAGCAGCTTCTTTCACCACACCAATGAGCGAGTCGTCGGCTCCACTCAAAATTTTTGGTGGCCGGTAAACGGCCAGGAATTCAAGGTTGTGTGAATTCTCCTTCTTGATCTTTAACCAGACGGACTCATACTCCAGGGCTACAGTGTGTTCTCTTTCTACAACAGAGATTTCAGTTCTGACATACACGACAACCCCACCTCCTTGTCGGTTTTGGCGGTCTTTGCGGAAAAGCTGGTATGCTGGAATCGAAATCTCCGAATCCGCGATTTCTGCTTTTAGCCATGTTTCCGTTATGGCAGCTACATCAGGTTTCCGCTCCGAAAGTACTGCCTTGAGTTAATCGATTTTTGAGGGAAGACTTTGGGCATTAGTGTAAAGAAAGCTCAATTTAGACTTATTTACCATTTTATGCAGGTGGTTGCCTCTTGCGTGAGATTGCATGCAGGGAGCTGTCAGTGCTGATGGAGACGGACTTTTGTCCATCCCGACTAGGCTGTTAGTGTTATCGGCTTTCTTCAGAGGAGTGACCTCGGGACATGGATGATCTCCCCGTTCAGAATTCGAAGATTGCTCTCGCCGAGTTCGCATCTCCTGTGGAGTTCTACTTTTAGCAATCTCCATTTTTCCCGCCCCGCGGGGGAAAAATCCCGCTGAAAATAACCGTCGGGTGTGAGTATCTAAGAATTGGTTTCCTTCTTAACAATTGCTGGACCTCAGCCTCACTCTTTAGGACAACCTTCAACGGTCTTGGTTGGCGTTGTTCATCTTTTGAGTCTGTTATATGGCCCACTCGGAATGCCTTTAGAACTTCGACTTTCTCCTCACCCTTTATGAGGAATTTCAGATATTCTTTAAATAACTTCCTTTGCTCTTCTAATCTTGATTTCGGGGTATCGGAAGTACCTTCTGTCATGCCTTTTATGACAATGCAGTTTATACGAGTGGTAATCACCTTCCGACTTTCGTCTCCTTTTGCTTCTCTAGGGTTTTTTAGGACAGATTCGCTTCGAGGTTCAGCGGTCCTGTTCGTTTTGGCCTGCGAAGGTGCCCTTTTTGTTTGGCTCGTGCTCAAGCTCGGCCAACTTATATTAGCACTTGGGCTTGGTTGGCCTTTTTTTGGAGCCCAAGCGCGCTTCTTCGTTCTCTTGGAAGCCAGTGGGTTGACCATTTCCCCTGTCCATGGCAGGCTACTGACTTCGTCAAGCACCCTGGCTGCCGGATCATTTTTGTGCTTAGACACTTCGGCGAGGGATTTTGTTTCGCCGTACGTTAGGTTTCCTCGCTCAAGTTCACGCATCGCCGGTTTCTCCTCACGAGGGAGAAATAGAGACAAAAATTTCAGCTCCTCCATCTCCATTCTAAGACTATTAACTACCTTCTCAAGGTTTGTAAATTTGTTCAAAAGGGTAAAATATGATATGGAGGCTTCAGCTTCATGAGTAACATCCCTTTAACTTTTCCGACTTTTAGTTCACTTGACAGGAGGAGATTTCAAAGAAATTCTAGATCGAGTTTCCGTAGTAAGTAAGGGAATTTGGAAACTGTTGCATCATCCCGTGGTGGCGAAGAGAGGTAGGTGTTCAAATTCCACGCGAGAGCTCAAGGGTTCGAATCCGGGCGGTGGCGTGACTTTTTTCCTTGTTGCGATGATGTCGGAATTTCGAATGCAGGCACTGGCAAACATTCCTTCCCGCCTTCCAAAGCTGTATCGCACATAGTTTCAATTTTTTCTGTCACCATCTTTTCACAACAGACCGTTAATGAATCAAAAAATAAAGTGGATTGCTTTTTGACTGTTAATAACCGATTTTGATTACTGTTATTCGGTGTCTTCGTGGAGGAGTTGATTAGACGCTCAACTTGGTGTTCGTAAATTGAGTCTACTGAACTCGAGAGACTTTTAGCCCTTTTAGCGGGGGGTGATTTCGTCGCATCAATCTTGCGACTTCTGCCCTTGAAATTACGACTAAAGGTTTTAAACCACATTAAATTAGAGTCAGCAGTCGACGCTGATGGTGTGGTGGTAACGACTGATATCGACGAACGACAGCTTATGGGTTCGAGTCCCTCTCGCGCCGCAGCTTATACAAGCTGATCTACACGTTTATTTTTGTCTGCCATAATAGATCAGACTGACGATAAACGATATTAAAGCTCTATGCAATATGTCTAAAGCGTTCAACTGTATGAAAAAGGTTATTGAAACGACTCAACCGTTTGTAGAGAGCTGGAATCCGGGAAAATTGTTGACAGAAGGCAGTGACGGAGATTATGCTCGTTTTGACTAATGTCCTGTCGTGCCTTGGCAGGCTGGAGTTTCTGCGAAAGTGAATCCAATAGCTAACAACGAAAGTACGCCAGAGGGCTAGGTGAACCGAAATCCCGAAAATAATATTTCCCACGAAGGACCAGAAATTTAAACCGCAATTTGAAGCGCGCGCTTATATTCCGCTTGTTTACATTTCGGTGTTTGGTTTGCCTTTAATAATAATAATAATAATAATAATAACAATATGTTTATTATGCCAGTTTACAGGCAATTGTAAAGAGTTGGTAATGCACCTCTTGGGCGCCTTCCAACACCTCGAAGACCGGAAAAAACCTAAAACAAACTCCTTATGTTGCAGCCAGTATTGGTTTTGTTTCAGGTTTTTTGTTTCGTCAATACTGGGCGAGATTAGGAGTTTGTTTCAAGTGAAAAAAACCTGCCTTCAAAGGTATGATACAAACGGAATAAATGTACAGTTGTAAGCTGAGTTGACTCATCAGCAGGAGAACTGTTTCATATCGTTTAAAAACATTAGTTCCAGACGGAGAGGGTTGGCACAAGAACACAGTGTTCTCAGTCTTTCTTCAATGGTTGTCGGCAAAAGTTGCGAGCTATCGGCTGAAGGGTTAGCAGACTGCGGGTTGCTGCTTCAGCCGCATTATCTTCAGCAGTGAAGCCTGGCGGGGTTCAAAGTCCACGAACGCCATCAGAGTGAAAGAGAGATTCCACCGAGTCAGCACCCAAAATTCGTGAAAGTTGTCCTGAATGTAGAAAACTAGTTACAGCTCTCTTAAACATAGGGTAGTTTTGCTGGGTTTTAATACTTTTGGGCAGCTTATTCCAGATTGATATGGCATTTACTGAAAAGAATTGCCGGTACTTAACTGTGCGTGCCATAGGAAGAAATAAAAATACGTCTCGATGACTGGCGCGTCGAGAGTGCTCAAGCTGCCTTATTGTACTAAGAGGATTAAAGGTTTGACCATTCAAAAGTTTAAACAGTAAAAATAGACCCTTCTGCAATCGACGAAGCCATAGGGGATCCAGCTTTACCGTTCAGTACCGTGAATTTGCTGCATAAAGGGCATCCGCTTGTTTCCGCTTGTTTACATTTCGCTGTTTGGTTTGCCTTTACAGTTCAGTACCGTGAATTTGCTGCATAAAGGGCATCCCGCTCAAAAAATGTCACTTTTTGTTTTATGTGATCTATACCGGCGCCATATAGCACCCGCAATTAACACATTTAATTTTTTACTGACTTTTTGCAACTAATTTACCCCCTCATTCTTCACCATCCACCCATTTTCCCCACCCATAACCCCCCATTTCCCACCAATCCTGTAAGACAGAAGACTATGATTTACAAATCCCACGTGGGCCTACACAAGCGACTTTTGCCACACATATTTCACCGGTATTTGGCAGCTGTTTGACACAGCTGCGAAAGGTTCGGCCCATCAGGGGTTCGGTTTACTGGAGTTCAAATTTTCTAAGGGAACTAAAATTTTAAAGATAGCAATAACAGCACGATTTATTGGATCCATGGCAAATTGACGGAATCGCAATGGGAACCCACTTGGACCTACCTTTGCTGACATATTTATGGGCAATTGAGAAGATAAATTATACTCAAAATTGAACAAAACCACACTTTACAGACGATATGTAAATTATATTATTGCGATTGTGGACAACACGAGGGAAGCCGAAGGATTATTGTCTGCAATGAACAGTCTGCATCCTTAGATTAAATTTACCATGGAACAGGAACAACAGAACCATCTTTCCTTCATCGAAAATTTTTCTCCTAAAAATCTCTGAGGAGTATTTTTTTACTGTGTGCTCCTATTTTCATCCTATGACACAGGACAACTGGCCTCGCCAACAGTCTGAGAAACAAATTTTCTACTATCACTGCACATATGTACAAATAGGGCACTCAAAGGAATTTTTTCTACATATCCCTCAATATACTGATACTGATACTTATCCAGACAGAAAGATGGTTCCATTACACGGCCGGTCTTCCTAAAAATACCTGGAAAGCACAGTATTTGCATTATCTGAGTTTTGTTCTCATTCATCGGAAACGTAACTTGGTATACATTCTTTTCCAGAAGGCTCGAAATATCTGTTCTATGGATACATTGAATGATGAATTAGCCAACCTTAAAGGCACTTTAATGAAGCGAGGATACCCAAGTCAGTTTATAGACAAATACAGTAAACCTCTCAGACCTAAATTGACTCAGCAGTAAGCCCTTAAAAAGCCAGTTTTCATTTCCTTACCGTTTAAGGGCGATAACATACTGAACACTATCAAAAGACGCCGTCTCAATGCCATTGAAAGGACGTACTATGCTGCCGATATTATAATTTGCAATCCAACGAAGCCTTTACCAATTCCTCATTCGAAGGATGCCAAGGATGCCGTTGCACGCCACTTCAAACTGTATTTATGAATAAACATGCACCTGCGTATGCAAGTACATAGGGCGAACGCAACGGACACCGGCCACCAGAGCTAAGGAACATTTACCCAACTGGTTAATGAAACAAGAAAACAGAATTCCGCGGTCATCAATTATTGAACATCTGCTAGACTCGGGCCATTCTGTTGATCCCAAAAACGTCTTTCCGAGTACTTGTTCGAGCATGGACAACTCGCACCTTACGCTACCTGGAGGCAGCCTACATGCGGTGGTTCAAACCCGACCTATGTAAACAGTTGGAGCATGCAGTGAACCTAATTCTGCCTTGGTAACCTTGGCTCCCTGTTTATATATTTCCCTCCCAAATAGTTACCTTAGACGTCTTTCCCCGTTTTTTGCTGATCACAGCATTTAAACTACTTATGTTATTGATAAGCCTTTTGGCCACTTCTTATGACTTGTGTTGACATCAATTTTTTTCCGTATGAATTCAAAACGTTTTTTCTCTGATGTGATTCACGTTACGCAATGAGAGGCAGCAACTGAAGAGCTCTCTCGAAATGCCATTGATCCAATAAATCTTGCTGTTATTACTATCTTTAAATTTGCACATGGGAAACGTTGCTTTAAATTTCTGGAACTAAAAATCTTAAGTATCACTGGATGCCTGGGGCTTTGTAGTTTATTGTCCTGCTTACTTGCAAGCAAATTATTTGAAGGATAAAATGTGCACGTTTGAGCTTCATATGTTCTCAAAAAACCCCAGTGTGCCTTATCACTCGGATCGTGTACCAGAAAAAAATGCGTCGAGGTCAGTTACTAGCATTAATCGACATTTAAGGCACTCATGGTAGCAATGCGCACTGTTGTATTTTGAGAAAATTTAAGACTCTTCAGTGCGCCTTATAGTGCGCAAAATACGGTTTCTCAGGAATCTCACATCCAGACACTTTTCCACGTTAATCTTTGTAACTCCTAAATAACCTTAATATCTATCTTCTGAATTATAGGTAGTTACACGCAGATTCGATACAATATCTTTGTATCAGGCGTGGCTTAAACTGCACTCTTAAGTGTGACGACATTTTTCCAACTCGCCACTACGACTAACCTCCAGGGACCTCCCTTCAATCTGTATGTGCCCCAAGGACGATTGGATGCGAAGAAGTATTTATTTCTCTTACCGAGGCTTGGACCCGTGGGATAACCTACCTGTGGCGATTCAGAAAGGCAGAAAGGCACCATCGATACACTCTGTCCCAATCTGTGGAAACAGTCAAACACCGACTTGATATGCATAAATTACATCACAACGTGAACTATGTGACATTTTAACCTTGTAACAACAACACACGGTGTAACTGTTTGTATTTTCCTGACTGAAAACTTGTTCAAAAAAGAAATGATATAGGATTACCCAACCTATGAATCCGAAGCGAATAAAATAGTTGCCACTGTTTAATTCAGCTAGACTATGCTTCTTTATTAACTGTTGTGGTTAAAGGAATTTAAGTCACCGGATCCCGATCAAATACCGGCCAAAATGGTACAAAAGCTCGCCAGTGGCTTGGTAAAACCACTCTGTGCTTTTCTAAACATCCGTCGAGACGGGACGTCTACCACCTGACTAGAACTCCGCGTGGATCGAACCGATCTATAAGAGTGGAAGCCGGGTCTCCGCAAGTAATTATCGTCTAGTTATTCTAACTGCAATCTGCTGCAAAATTATGGGAAAAAATCATTCAACAACAACTAATGTAGTTCCTAGAACAGACCGATCTGCTTTCCAATGTCTAGCACGTCATTCGAACTGCGACTGACAAATGGAAATTGCAGGCAAATCTGAATTGGCTCGAAAAATGGTCAAAGGATTGGCACTTACGGTTGAATGAGAGCAAGTGCAACAGCCTACAAGTCGGCAAATTCAGCTCTTCGAATTGTTAAGTCTATCGGCGAAATGACATACCACTGAAAGAAGTAGAATCCAGAAGGACTTGGGAGTCTGGATCACGCCCTCGCTTAAAACTCTCCTGCATTGCGCAAACGCAGCCAAGTCTACGATGTCGGTCCTTATACCTCGTCAAGCGAGCTTTTTCTGCCTTCAGTGAAGATTGCTTTACAAAATTCTTCGGAACATTTGCACGAATGCAACTAGAATCCTATATCCAATCGTGGACATTCTGGGCCACGAAAGACATCAACATTCTCGAAAAGGTTCACAGGCGAGCAACCAAACTTGTTACAGGGCAGAGCTTGCAGTCTTATGAAATACGGCTGTTGAATCTCAATCTCATTCCATTGCGCTACAGGCAGCTTCGGGAGGACCTGATGCTAAAATTCCGCGTATTACGTGTTCGGGACTGTTTTTTTTGTATCAGGAGATTTCTTCGAGATAGCAATACCAACGAAGTTGAGAGTTCACCCTCTCAAATTACATGTGCCTGGGACCAGGCTCGAAGGTCGGAAGCACTTCTTCTCCAAAGGGGCGATTGAAGCGTGGAATACGCTTCCTCGGGATGCCCTCATATCGGAATCCCTCGAGATATTTAAGCGAAAGTTTCATCGATAGGTCCACGCGCGCTATACTATAAACTGAACGCCACCGACAATTTCCAAGTATAATTCTACTTTTTAGATATTTTAGTATTCATTTTATTAAATACTGCTTTAGGAGGGTTCCGCTCCAAGCAGGTTGTTTACTTACGGTGAATCGCATTAATGCTACCACTTATACTACTAGCAATATTTCACTTATCTTAAATATGCTATTTTATAACGTACTCCCACCATTAGTCCAATGCGAAGGTCTCCACAGTTTTCCCTATCTGGCTATCTGCGTACCTTGATGACCCCGTCAGTGATCACATCAGCCAAACCTGGTGGCTTAAATGTGCACCCTTGGTTTGACCTGCAGCGGACTGTCAAGGACCTGGGCAGATGTTTCTGTTTTGTGATCCATGTCGGCAGACTCTACAATCAGCAAGGAAGAATTAGGCTGCATCGGCCACGCTCGGTGATGATCCCGGTGACCTTTGCTATGCTCCCCTCCCCCCGTTGGACCCTCCCCCCCCCAAGACCGAAACGCTTTTCTTCTAAACCCCACATCTACTCCTCCACAAGAGCGACAGTTTTTCTCCTAAAAAAATCCTAAGGAGTTTTTTCACTGTCTGCTTTTTTACCACTTCATGACTCAGGATAATTGGCCTCGCCAACGAACTGAGATACCATTTTCCTATTACCATGACACACATGCACACGTAGGGAACAAAGAGGCAGTTTATCTACATATCCTTTAATAAACTGATACTTATTTCTTTCGTGTTTCCTCTGTCGATTTTTTCCCTTCATTAACTGAAACCGATACAAATGCTAAATTGTTTCTAATTCTTGAGATTTTGATGTGACAAATAGGGAGTTCAAAGGCGTAAGCCAATTTTTTCCTCAAATATACTGACTGATAGACGTAATTGGTGCTTCTAAGATTGTTTTATTTTTGGAGGAGAGCAGATTTAATATGAGAGTTACATCAAATAAAATTTACCGTACTTCAACATTGATGTTTGGTCCGGTATTACCTGCGACAACAAGATTGCAAGTGAACAAAGCACCTTTAGAATACCCAACGTTTTATCATTTTTTTCAAATAATATTTGTAATTCTGTGTACTTTTGTCCCCTAATGTGAAGCAATAGAGAATACGGGCGATTCCTTGTTTAAGCGTACCAGTTTTATCCTGACTTCAGCGCCGTGTCTGCACAAGAAGCAACCAAGCCTACAGTGACGTTGTCTGAAGTAAAACAAATTTCAAGGAATTTGTCTGTCTTAAAAGAACAAATATTTATAAATGAGCTCATTGTTTTAGTTCTTATTCTCGAACTCAAAGATAACTTTGAGAGTCTGCCTGACAGCTGTGTTTTATGTATTGGTTGCGGACCACTGTAACTGAATGTGCTACCAGCAAAAGTTAGGACTTGGAATGCCTAGTATGGAACCAGCTTTCTTTTGGCATTGAGTGGGACGTGGATCAAGGTCGCTACCTACACGGCGCACATGTTGCGTGCATTGCTTTCCGGAAGGTCTCTTGAGAGCTCTGATTTCGAGGTCGTGAGTTGATATCAGGGTGCAGGCTGACTGGTCTGGACCATAATAAGCATAGATTACTGTTGGTGTATGTGTTCACCTAAGGAATGCTCAAGGAATATCAAATTTTTACTCAAATGTATTTGGTCAAATGCAGCTATGGTTTCATCAGGGTTACCGTGCGATTTTTGTTGGAAAAACATCGAACACAAACGATGTACCTATAATTCAATTACCACAAAGACGGTTTTCGTTTTGTTGACAGGGCATACGTCAGTCAAGCATTCAAAATTCGCAGTTACTGGCATCTAGCCAGTTTCACATTGACCAATGGGTTCTCTTGCTTGAGCATTCGTCTCCGTAGGCCTGTGAACTACTACCCAATCAACTTCGTCGTTTGACATAGTCAGCATCTGCAGGTCAGCAATGCTTGCGTGCGAGTGAAAATTGTTATTACATCACAAAAGCCAGCGTTATTGTATTCTGGTCACTTGAGTAGATGGTTCTCGCGCAATCCGAAATCTTTGAGGACAAATGTTCTCTTGTTCGTAGCTGTCCCGCACTTAACGAGATTCGTATTTCGGAAGAAATGACAGACCTGAGGATAGAGGTAACCTGCCTTGACAGTACCGCCGTTTACCTGGATATGCGTGGGTTATAGGTTAAGCACGGAGTTCCTTTCAAGGTTCACAGAATAATCATGGCAGCTCGTATTCCTTCACTACGAGCTTCTCTCGGGGGCCCGCGCAGTAAAGACAATGCAACGCTGACATGGCCAAGAGTGCCTTCGCTGTAGGATTACCGTTTGTTCACTGCTAATGGACTTTTTAGGCTCGCAAATTCACTCATCAATTATGTGTATACTGGAAAAGTAGAGTTAACGCAAGAGAATGTGAAGAGCATGATTTGATTTGCCAGAATGATGGAGCTTCCTGACCTTGAGGGTTGAGGAGTGAAATTCCTGGCTGCCAGGTAAATATTTTGCTGTTATATCTTCTAACCGCTGCCCTTCCTCTAAAGACTCAACTTTGAAAATCTTGCAATGACATGGGATTTCGTCCGTTGGCTCAACATCAAATCCCTGACGGAGACTTGCACCCATCTGATGCATGCGCAGTTTCAACGGTTAGTTCCTAGTGAACTTTTTGTCCAACTTCCAGCTGACACCATACTCAGCCTACTTCATAGCGATGATCTGTTTGTTGAATTGAGGAAGAAGTCGTTTGGGCCATTTCTCGTTGGGTATGCCCTTGCGAGGAGGTCGATCAACAGAGGCTAGATATACACGCACTGGCGATGTTAAAAGAGGAACGTTGGTGCCAGACGACTGTCGAATTCCGAAAAAACCTAGTAGATAGTAATGAAATCTTTAAAAAAAACCAGGATTGTTGGTAAGTATATGTCTTAAGTTCCTGTAATTGCCTTACAAAAGTTGGCTTATGCTTCAGATTGAACAGTGGATGGGCTTTGCAGAGAGTGAGAAGCCTCTGTGTCCTTTTAACGGTCAGATGAGAGAATCTCATAGGTTTTTCCTCTTTGGAAAGGATGCAGGTCAGGACAGGTGGTCTGTCCTGCGTTTCAATCCGCTCCTGCGATAGGGAGAACGAATTGCGGATATGGAAGAACGCAAATACGCCACCTACAGCGTCGTGAGCGATGCGTTGCTTGACAGTTGTGCATACCTCGTTCGGTGAATATCTTATTTGTGTGTTTGATTTGCGAAATGTATGCCCGTGCTTTTTTTGAAGAAGAGAGCATTTTTGTGGTTGGTGGAGAAACGTCGCAGCTGCGCTGTTCAACCAGTGTTGAGGAGTTTGTGGTCAGAGGGGAACGCTGGCTTGAACGGGCACCCTTCACTGTTGGACGGTGGTCACACGCAGCCGCAGTCCTGAAGGCAGGGGACGCAGAGAAGATGCTCTTAGGCATTTTTGGTGGAGAGGACATAAAAAGCAACCTCTCCTCATGTGAAGTCTACGACGTTAGTCGGAACAGGTAAGAACAGATGGTCGCTGTGTGCATGGCTTAATTTTTTTACTCGTTTGGTTACCGCAAATCAGTCACTGTTCTGCTTCTTCCCAATCTCACTCACTCACTCGTCTCTCAACAGATGGCGCAGACTGCCCGACATGCGGTACGCGAGGGGAGATGGGCCAGCTGCTGCCTGTCTGCCCGGAGACAACCGCGTCTTAGTGTTTGGTGGTTACAACGGCTTCTTCGAGGTCCTTGATTCAGTGGAGTTCTGCAACCTGGGAGCAAGCTGGATGGCGAGGGCCACCTCAGCGCTTACCGCGAACCTTTGGCAGGAAGCAGCTCCCATGAGAAGTGCACGAAGTGCGCTCGCAGCCACACCGTTTGGGGGACGAATCATTGTTGCTGGTGGTTGGGATGACGATTGTTGCTTAAAAAACCGTTGAGATTTTTACGCTGCCAAATGCCAGCAGCCCGTTAGGCCAACGGATTGCGCTGGCTTGTATGAAGCAGCCTCGCGCCAACTTTATTCTTCTTACCTCCACCGCTGCCGTTTTTGCTCTCGGCCGTAAGCACGCTCGGCATTCTTACATGCACTTCTGCACGTAGCTCATTTGTACAAAGTATAAGAATTGAAGCAGCTGCTCATGAAGCCACTTAAAAAATAGTTTAGCCCGAGGTTCAATTTTACTTTTCTTTACATGCGCATCAGCCGAAAGTAATTGGTTTGTTGTGCGAATTGTCCCTCCTCATAATCATTTTTCGGAATTTTTTAAGAAAACGTATGAATATATTTTTTTTAATTTTAAGGCAGCGAATTTGCACCGTACAATACAATAGAGGCGTTAGCTCCACCAGCCGGGTCAAATGAGTCCGCCGATTACTTAGACTCGTGTATCTGGTACTCCAAGAGCCCAGTGGAGGCATTTACATGGATTGAGGGCGCTGCAAGCCTTTGTATCTAAATGTCTGCATTTTTTCTGATATTGCCCTGGCAGTCTTTTCATTGTATGATAGGTTCAAATAAATGTGCTACGGCATTTTATGTTGGAAACGTCCATGGGATGTGTAGTGCCCAGCATTTCGGGTTGACTGGTTACTTGTGAGTTTTTCTTAGCGGGAGATGAAATGGCAGTGTGTGCCACATTGTTGGTTTTGACAACGTTGTGGCTAAATCGCTGACACGATGCACGATTTTATTAGAACTACAAACCCATAGGTCTGCGCGCGTTAGTATGGAGAGCAACTGTGCATCTTACTGTAGCAGTTAGGGGGACAGTGGCGTACCCTACACCGTTAATCAAGATGAATCTCGCTAACTTCTGCTGATGTTCGTGCTCACTTAAATTGATATATCTTTCCGTGCAGGTAAACGAAGCCATCAAAATCGCAAAGGGGGGGCTATGTGCGTGTGTTTGAGTCGAATTTACTCTTAAAGGTCTTCTGGGTTCGACGTCAGAGGTGCGATTGTACACGAAAGGTCGTCCTCTTTCTGTGGTCGCTCATTTGAAGACTGCTGAGAGAGGGCAATTTGTTTAGCATGTCAACACAAAAAAGAAGTTTGCGTGAAATATACGATTACGTCGGCCCACAGTCAAATGTCCAAATTCTCCTTTTGATCCCTACACATATATCGGGTTAGGATGATTAAATGAAGGCGAACAAAGACTTGTGCATCCTGTTGATCTAATGATTAACTGCCTTCTTTTCTTCTCCAAGCGGCAGTGAGCGGGATACGATTAACTGTATTACTATACGTTGATGATTGGTACTAACCCATGATTCGATGCTTGCAGAGGTTTGTGGGCCAAATAAAGTTCTTCAGCTGACAGACGCCTAAAAGCAGGAAATGTGAATGGTCTTCAAATTTACTGAAAAGTAAGAAAGCGTAAGTCACTGCTGTTCCCCCGGGCAACTGTCTATATAGTTTTTCATACTCTGTCTAAAATTAATACGCTTATATTCCAGGCACAAGCGCACACTGGCCTTCAACAGCTCTCAGAAAAATGTTCGTGGCGAGCATAGAACGTATACTTATCTCCTGTTTTTCCTCTAGGCGGATTCCACTGCCGTCTCTGCTGACAGTTCCGCGATTTGTGCCTTCTCGGACGTTCCGCTCAACATAGATTTTGAAGGGCAGCACAAAGTCAACAGGATTATATCTAGGGTATTTTGGGTATTTTAACATTGCCTTGGTTGGTCAATGTGCTAATCCTAGCAAAATATGTAATTTGGTCCTACAGGTGCACTATCTCATGAAATCCGACGATTTTTACAAATAACTTCCTCTTACTCAATCGCAGCCCAAGCTCTTGCCCCCAAAGTCTTACAGCAATAAAGTTATGATTGTTCTCCACAATAGGGCATATTATGAATAATGAAGGAATATAACGTTTTATAGAAATACCAGCTTTTTTAACAAAGTGGAAAATTCGGAAAAAGTGGAAATCGGGCGTGCTAGGTAAACTTAAGTTTTACATATAGAGAAAGCCCGTTCATGCAAAACCACTAAGTAAATAAAGCAGCACAAGTACAATTACGTTATAAAATAATCGTTTTGTTAAGTTTTCGAATACATATGCTGCCATATTACGTGCAATATAATGAATGGCTGTTAACGAAGAGCCTAAAGTTCGAGTATGTACTTTAACACGTTTTCACGAGAACGCTAGTTGTTTATTTCGTTTTTGCAACGCTTGACTTATGTTGGACTAAGGCAACCACGTCTTCGTTCGATGTGCCCCATTAGGAGATCACAGGTGTAATATATTTCTTAGGCTCACTTGCGGACATGCCGGTCAGTGAATAATAAATTTCAATAGAATTGTCGGGAACAATTGTAAACGTACCATTTTTTGTACAGTAAGATTTATTACCTTCCGCCATATTTTTTTGTAAATATTTCGATAGTTCTATTACGAAGAAGTTCAGATCTTCCATGAAATTCTAATAAAGAATTTTCGATTTTCAATGGGTTTAGGCAATTGACCATAAATAATGAGTAGATTCTATGTGCTTACCAAAACTTTTAACATCATTTTGTGCTTCACGTCAACCCAATGAACTAAATAATCGACCTCATATTTGTGTTAAGTTCCCAACCTCCAACCTTTCATCAGATATGCAATCTACTGTATGTGCCTGAACAACCCAGACCAGCTGCAGCGTGTGCCACTTATGCATGCCTGGTTGATAACAAACTCTTATAATGAGCGCACCTGGACATGGTAGTCGCCAAAACGTGAGAATATCGTATGCTTGTCAGGATAAAATCGAGTGTACGCAGCAAAACGCACGTGCACTTTGCGCTGAATGCTTGCAACGCATTTCAATGGCCTTGTGAGATAATTTCATAAAATTAGGTCGCAATTATTTGCGCGTGCAGATCGTTCGCTCGTGTGTGTTGGCCTCGAACCGTTTACATTACCAGTCAGCCTTAGCACATAAGTCAAAATGGAGCGTCAATGCTTCATGGCATGTTATCGACGCCCATTTGATTAGCGAAATCTAGTGCTGTAATATTAGCTTAGTGCACTTACTTTTGCGCACATAACTTTGTCAATTTTTCCTGCCAACGTTAAGATTTTATATTTGTTAGCACCAGGAAGGCACTGTCCATGCAAAAGTATTTTCGTAAAAATACAAAAATAATTTGACAATGTGCGCAGATAAACGTAAAAATGTGTAATAATGCCAGCAGAAATTGTCCTTTCAGGGCAATATTCAGTGATGTTTTGCAATTAATGATGAACTGAAGAATATAGGCAGTTAAAAAACACCTCCAATGATAATGGAGGCAGACTTCAACGTGCCTCCATTTTCAAAAAGCGTGAAGGAGAAAAAAACTGCTGATGAAAATAAGACAGAATGGTAGAGCAGAAATGGGAGTACGGATTCTGATTATGGTTATTAGCCAGCGAAAGGGCTGCAGTTTAGACAGAGTACGCCCACGTGGTTTCGGTTGATTGAGTGGCGGTTAATGAAGACATCTATGTCCCCGGGGACACGAGGCAGAGAATAATAGTTTCAAAAGGATCTCCTAAATTCCCGATAGTCCTTTCTCGGAGTCATGTAGAAAGCTTAGTGCATAGCTGTACTCCGATCTTGTCGAGGATTCACTAACCCTAGTTGTTTCGTCTGGCGAGTTGCTGACTCTTCAGCTTCATTTGGCGAAACAATTATGTTACTCGCTAACTTTAAGTAACCAATGTATTACTGGCAAACGTAAGGACCGCGAGATACGCGTATTTCTGGGTAATTTCCCTTCGTCAGTCGCGGACACCTGACTCCAGTATAGCCGCAGAAACTGGGTAAAAATTCTCTGTGACTTAATGACGGCAATTTCAAATAGCATTTTGGAATTTGTGCTGAAAAAAAATGTTAGTCTCATACTTCGGACCCCACCGTTCCTCACTTCATTTTGCCCAGACTAAAGAAATTTCAAAGACAGTTGAAAGATCAATCTACTAGTTTATTATCTGTGCACCTCAGAATCGCAGAGATTTTTGAATGAGCGTCTAAAATTCGTCTTGCACGTGACAAACAGAGGGAATCTTGCGCACTCAGCGAGTTTAACTCTACAGAATCTATTGCCCAACTGTTCCGTTGTCAGTCATCCGCTAAACGAGGTCCCTAAATCCCTCCTTTACTGAATGAAGATAAAACCTTTGTGCTGGATGAGTCTTACAAGGCTGAACTGTTGAATGCATTCTTTGCAAAGCATCTTACGATGCTTAGTAAATACTATCCATACCATAGATTTCTCCATAGAAGTAATTCGTAAGCGCATTATCCGTCTAAAAAACTCGCATTTCTCGGGAACTGACGGTATTCCAAACTCACTTATCAAGGGAGTCAGTCAGTATATTTGAGGGAAAAATAAGCTTGCACGTTTGATCATCCTATTTTTTAAATCAAACTCTCAAGAATTATAAACAATGTTAAGAAGTTTTCAGTCAGAAAAATATACACCGTCACATGGTGCAATGGTGTTTCAAGGTAAATTTGTCACATAGTTCACGTTGTGTTGTAGCATGTGTCTATCAAGTCGGTGTTTGTGAAATGTGAACAGGGCTAAATAACTCGGAAAATTTCATTGATACAGATGACCTTAAAAATATTTACTCAGTTTCTAAGGACACGGTCAGTATTTGCGTTGATAAAGTTAATGCAGACTTGCGTACCCTCTCAAGTTGGAGCGCCACATGGCAGGTGGAGTTTTCTCTATCCAAATATAGTGTGATGTGTTTTGGTCCCGCAAAGCTTCCTGGACAAGTTATCTTCCAAAATAGTCCACTGGTAGAACGATCTACGATAAAGGACTTGGGTCTTACCGACACGAATAAGCTTGCATTATCACCTCATGCAGATCGAATTTCTGTCAAGGCCGCACAGATATGTGGGTTTATATCGCATAATTTTTTCCTTCCAGAAATAAAGTAAAAACTACACCGCATGTCTGTTGTCCCTATACAAGAATACTGCTGTCCACCTTTTGGGCTACTGAATGATTTTGACCGCAGTAAGAGCGAAAAGGTCCAGCAAGTTTTCACTCTTAAGATATTTTCTGTTTCTGGGTCTAGTATTTCTTATACAGATAGATTTCAGTTAGCAAACGTTAAATTTCCTTGGGTAAGAAGATTCGCAGCTGGTATGGGCTTTATGTTTCGCATTTAAAATAGTGCTAATTTCCCACAAATTAAAGCTCTTACTCCGGTAAACTGACCTTATGTCACTCGAAACTCTTCCACGAAACTTTAACGACCCCTTAGCTCCACACCTAACCCTTCTCGCTTTTTTACTTCCAAATATGCTTTAATTTGGAACAACTTTCCACTTGAAATTAAGTTGTCTACTACATTACCGATTTTCAAATGCCAGTTACGTAAGCATTTAAATTTGGACGCAATAAAGTCGTTACTGTCTGTTTCTTTTCCAAACACCCAACTGGTAGATTTCGAAAAGGGTCCTCCTGGCATTTGAAGCTGTTCCGAGGATACGGTCATCTTCGAGGTCACTATTGATGGTAATTGTTTGGTCGACAACTTGTCGGTGGACTCTGGAGTCTGGTGGGTCGCATCTCGGTAATGTTGCCTTGACTTCTACTGTCGTCTCCTGTTGTTCCGGATGACCCCTTCTTAACTCACCACTGTATTATTTTTCGCATGACACTGCATCAATTTATACTACTCGCGATTTGAGAGTAGCAATACATTTTTCCGACATATTTTGTTAAAATTTGATTCTGGTGTCTTCCATGAACATGTAATTGACGTAAATTTTAAATTTTTTTGTATCAATTTATTCCCTATCATCTTGTTACCAACAGGGAGTTCAAAGGCGTTCACCTATCTTTCCCTCAATAAACTGACTGACTGACCGTAAGCGTCCCGAACCCTCAACAGCAGGATCCCATTTAACTGCATCATGTCATACCATGCTACCTATTAAGGCAGTTTTGTCTTCGTCATTTTTCTTGGCAATAGGTGGCTCGTTGAACTCATCCACCGATGTAGGAGGTTTTTCTTTACTGCCCAGATAATTATTTTATAAGAGTTGTTTGTTAATCTGAACTATTTTAATTTTCTTATTTTCACGGTAGCACAAGGTTTGTAATGAAAGGGCCCCTTGGGCCTTAAATATACAATTTATTTATTAAAGCGAAAATTGGATCGATATAGCAGTGCGCGCTATAATACGAACAGAGCACCGCTAACAATTTCCAATAATGCTGCTTTCTATATTTTTTAGTATTTCTATAAATAAATAAATTTTATATTGTAGGCTCAGAGGGCCTCGTCATGGCAAACTTGGTACTGCGGAAAAAAATACAAAGCTGATAAATGCTGCTTTCCGTGAGCAACCACATAAGCAGCGGGAGCGTTTAGTATGTTAGGTAGATAAATTCATATTCACCAACATATCGTCATTTTAAAATAATAGTCAAAACTCTCTGGAACGCATGGCGAACTAAGGAGGAAGCAGTGAAAAACAACTCCTACCATTAAAGCGAGGGCAGACGTCAGCTGACCCCCACTTAAAAAAAACATAGGAGAAAAAACTGCTTCTATAAAATTTAAGAGGTTGGTTGATAGGATAGATTGTAATGCGATGAGACAGGACTGTTCATGAGAAGGTATGAGGGTTGGAAAGACTTCTTGTCGTTGGAGAAATCATACAGCAGCAGAGGCTGCCATTCACTACTGTAACACCACCCAACATCACCGCACCAAGGATAAAAGTCGGTGAACCTCCGGATTTGAACCTCTGACCCCTCGCGAAAAAGTCGAGTGCCTAGACCACTGTGCTTAACACAGAATGCAGAGCCGGTTATCCAATTGCCTCAAAAACTAAAATCAAGCAGTCTAGACGTCTTTCGAAAAGTACTTCTGCCAAACGGACGAAAATTCCTAAAAGTTCTGCTATTTTCGCCAGCTCGTCGCTAAACTCCGCAGTCTACAAGGTCACATCTGCGGCGTTTCGTTGATGATCAGGTGTTTTCTGTTATTCCCTCATCTTCCAGACTCTGTTGTCCGCGATGGCCTCCTCCAGTCTCATCTCCATGATGGTTGATCATGAAGCCATTCGGGCGGTGTAACAATGGTGAATGACAGCCTCTGCTGTTATATGATTTCTCCAATTACAAAAAAGCGTTTCCAATCCCTCATTCGTTCTCATCAACAGTCCTGTCTCATCGCACTACACTCAATCCTATCAACCAATCTCCTTAATTTTTCAGAAGCGGTTTTTTTCTCCTACGTTTCGTTTTCTTTTTAAGCGGGGGTCCGCTGAACTCTGCCCCCGTTTTAATGGTAGGAGTTTTTTTTCACTACTTTCTCCTCAGATCACCATTCGTTTTTAGAGAGTGTTGACTACTATTTTAAAATGACGATATTTTGGTGGGTATTAATTTTATCTGCCAACAGTACTAAACGCTCCCGCTGCCTATGTGATTGTTTATGGAGAGCAGCATTTATCAACTTTGTATTTATTTTTCCACAGCACTTAGTTTGCAATGACGAGGTCTTTCGGGCCTAAAATATAAAATTTATTTATTTATATAAATGAATTATGAAGACGAGGCTTACATAAGGGGTGCTTCTTATAAAAATGAGGCTTGCACATCATGTCTTACGCTTCTGCAAAAATTTGCAGACCACGTTAGGGAGTTCAATACTCTGAAAATGGAGATGGAGGAATTGAAGAAATCTCTTCGCTTCCTCCTTAAAGTGGACAACAAAACACTTCCCGAATCTGAGAGTAGCCAGCAGTGAAGAGTAAGTTGAGAATCCGGGGGTGGAGCATCTACTGAGGAAAGTGAACAGACACCGCCAACCCGGGCTACGAAATTGTTAGCGTTCACCTCAAATCCTCTCGATACTCCGCGAAAAAACACACCCACCAAACGACACGCTCAAATCAGAGAAGGAGATTACACAACTTTTCTTTCTAGTAAAGTCGGTTTAGGCACAGAGAGCCAGCAAAAACAAGGTAGTGGGTATGCTATGGCTGCGCACAAATCACTAAAAAAACACAAATGCAGAATGGGGACAGCACGAAGCCAGCTTTGAACAGTACCATCCCAGCTTCCAAAAGAAGCCTATAGCTGGTGATGGTAAGGAAATCACAAATTCACAAGCCATTTCTATCAATACCTTGGGGGCTTCCGATGGCAGTAGGGCTGGAAATATATCAAGGGTTTCCCTTGACCGCCAAAACTGCATAGTTGTTCAGGGCCTACCTGAGTCAAACGAAACTACACCGAAGGAAAGGACGGATGCGGACGTGGAAAAGTTTCGGGACCTGCTAAAAGACATTCTCCGACAGCGAGCGACAGTTGGAGATTGTGGAGATTTCAGAATGGGCAAACAGGTAACTGAACAGTCAAAAAGTGTCTGAACGCGACCTATCAAGATAGTCTTGGATAACAAAGAACAGGTGAACTTGGTTCTGTCCCGGAAAACAGCTCTCCACCACTCACATCAGACGGTGTTTTTTCTGCCAGACTACTCTCCAGCGGAACGTCAGAAACGCCGAGAATTGGTGGCGGAACTACGGGGGATAAAGAGCGCTGGAGAGAGAAATCTGGCTATCTTCAGGGACCAAATAATACAGAAAACTACCATAGTGCTATCGAAGCAGTCAATCCTGATGACGGCTGCGGTCCAGTAGTACTGGCAAACTCGCGCCCAAACGCACTGGACACTACGGAGTCTCGTCGGCTAAAATTTGTGTATACTAACGCCCAGAGTTTATTCTCGAAGTTTGATGAACTTCGAATACAGGTAGCCAATGGGTCCCTGTTGTTATAGCAAAAACAGAAACCTGGCTGTCACAGAGCAGCAGTGATTCCGAAGTGGCGCTATGCGGATACCAACTATTTAGACGAGACCGAGTGGAACACCAGGGTGGAGGAGTTGCTATGTATGTTAAGAACGAATTAAGTGTGTGCAAGAGGCCTGGAAGGATTACCCATGGTATGGAGTCTATTTGGCTGACAATTAAGGCACGGGGGTCGCAGCCCCTGGAAGCCGTGATGATTTACCGACCACCGCGGACAAACAGTGATACAGATGCGCGTTTACTGGTGTGCATAAAGGAGATAGGAAGTCGACCTGAAGTTGTAGTCGTGAGTGATTCAATGCGTCCAGTATATGTTGGAAAAATTTGCTGGCCAATTGTTCTAAAAATGCCTTTAATCATCATCTGCTAAAAACAACACTTGAGGCCCTTCTCACACAACACGTCCTAGTTTCAACTAGAGCACGTAGAGGGCAACAGGCTAGTTGTTTATATCTAGTCTTCACGAAGCATCCCGACACTATAGACGAGGTATGCTACCTACCTCCACTAGGTCAAAGTGATCACGCCGTACTTTCTTGGGACTATGGTCTTTACTCGTTACCCCCTACAGTAGACGAACCAAGGCCGAATTTATGGCAAGGTAACTTCTCACAAAGGAGAGTGGAGGCATCACAACTAGACTGGGGTCTTCTTTTCAGTACCCAAGGTATCTAGCCGACCTCCATGGCTGAACAGAGCTATCAAACGAGAGATCAATAAAAAAAGAAAGCTTTGGACGAAGTTTTGCAACACAAGCCGCAACGAAGATTTTGAACAGTACAAAATCCAGCGGCACAAGGTCAAAAATGGTTTTTAAAGCACGACGAGACTTTGAGAGTGATCTACTTTGCCGAATTGTCAATAATTTAAAGTTGCTATACAGTTACTTACGGAAAAGCACACGTAACAGGAACCCGATTCCTGTTATGCAAAATGATGATGGTCACGAAATCTCCGACTGTAAAAACTAAGCAGAACATTTTGCTGGGTTCTTTTAGTCGGTCTTCACCATAGAACCTCCCTTCGTCGCAACTGTTGAGGAGGCCGTGGAAGCACCAAATATTGGGGATATTTTATTTGAAGAGGAGATGATTTTTCAAGAACTAAAAGCTTGAAGGAATATAAATCTTAGGGTCCAAACGAAATTCCTGCCAAATTGCTCAAGGATCTTGCTAGAGAGCTAGCTACATCCCTTTCACTGGTGTGCCAGAAATCGTTTGATATTGGAATACTTCCTCCGGGCTGGAAATATGCACATATTACACCACTTTACAAAAGCGGTAGTCGTGCATCTGCGAAAAACTACAGACCCGTGAGTCTGACCTCTATATGGTGGAAAGTAATGAAGAAGATCATCATGAAGCAATTGATGATATATTGTGAAACACAATATATTTTCGAAGCAGAGGCCCGCTTCGAGTCTTCTAACCCAAAGAAATCTCATGTTGCTAACTGACATCCTCCGTATAAGAAATAGTGGATCGAGGAAGAGCGAATATTTTGCGAGTAAATACCTTCGGCACATTTTCAAATTTAAAGCGGCCAGAAGCGTGCATTAGACCAAAAAGGGGACAGCAGTATTCTAGGATGGAAAGAACATGCATGCGATAAAGTTTTAATTTTATTTCCAGCAGGGAGAAATTATGTGATATAAAACCACATATCTGTGCAGCCTACGCAGGTATTCGATCCGCATGAGGGGACAGTGCTAGTTTATTTGTGTAGCTTAGGCCTAAGTCTTTTATGGTGGATCGTTCTAAAAGTGGAGTATTTTGAAAGACTAGGGGACGAGAAAGCCTGGCGGGACCGAAACACATGAAACTACACTTGGATGGAGAGAATTCCATCTGCCAGGTAGCAGTCAAACGTGAGAGTCTAAGCAAGTCCGCCTTTATTTTATCAATGCATACATTGGCCATGTCCTTAGAAAATAAGAATATGCATTTGAGGTCGTCTGAATAAATTAAATTGTGTGAAATTTTCAGGACAGTCAAAATTTCGTTTATGTATAGAATGAAGTGTAAAGGACCCAAGACAGTGCATTGAAAAACGCCATTCGTGATCAGCTGAGCAGTGGAGTAATTGTTACCTACTAAGACCATCAGGCTGCGGTTAGGCAAGTAGGAACCGATGAAGTCGAGGAGAGGGGGACGGATGCTAATGGCTTCCAGTTTTACCAGAAGCTATCTGTGCGGCACCTTGTCTGTGCGGCTTTGCTCAGGTCGAAGTAGATAGCAAACACAGATCGCCGCTCGTTGCGTAGGGAAGTGACGTATTTAAAATGAGTTTTGATGAGGTTCTGGTATAATCAACATGTCTATTAACGACGAGTCGCAATGCTACTGCAACTACTTATGCTACGAGCTATATTTCAGTAATATATACCTATATATATACCATGTTATTTCACATGGCTAAGCTTTTCTACAATTTTTCCCATGCAAAGGTCTCCGCTGTCTTCCCTATTTGGCTATTTGCGTTCCATGATGACGAAATAAGCGATCGTATCAGCCGAACCTGGTGGCTTAAAGACTTACTCTCGGTTCGACCCGCAGCGGACTGTGGACGATCTGGGTGATGTTTCTATTTTTCCAACCTTTTTGGCGGACTCTGCAATCAGCAAGGAAGTATAAATAAATAAATGAATTTTATATTTTAGGCCCGAAAGACCTCATCATTGCAAACTTAGTGCTGTGGAAAAATATATACAAAGTTGATAAATGCTGCTCTCCGTGAACAACCACATAGGCAGCGGGAGCGTTTAGTACTGTTGGCAGATAAAATTAATACCCACCAAAATATCGTCATTTAAAAATAGTAGTCAATACTCTCTGAAAACGCATGGTGAACTAAGGAGGAAGTAGTGAAGAAAAAAATTCCTACCATTAAAACGGGGCCAGAGTTCAGCGAACCCCCGCTTAAAAAAACAAAACGTAGGAGCAAAAACTGCTTCAACAAAGTTCAGGGGGTTGGTTGAGAGGATTGATTGTAGTGCGATGAGACAGGACTGTTGATGAGAACGTATGATGGTTGGAAATGCTTCTTGTCAATTGGAGAAATCACATAGCAGCAGAGGCTGTCGTTCACCACTGTAACACCGCCCGACTGGCTTCATGATCAACCATAAAGGAGGTGAGACCGGAGGAGGCCACCGCGAAAAACGGGGTCGATAAGATGAGGGAACGGCAGAGGTCACGTGACCATCACCGAAACGCCAGAGACACGACCATGTGGACTGCGGAGTCCAGTGATCTGCATCTTCCGCACTCGGTGAGGGTCCTGTTGATCTGTGCAATGCCCCCCCCCCCCGTTTGACCCCCTCCCCCCAAGAGTGGACGTATTATCACCTAAATGCCACAACTACCTCCCACAAGAGCGACAGTTTGTCTCCTAAAAAATCATGAGGATTTTTTCTCTGTCTGCTTACCTTTTTTAGGCAACTATGTACCACCACATGGTTCAGGACAATTGTTTGCGCCTACAAGCTGAGATACAATTTTTCTGCTACCACGACACACATGTTCAAATAAGGAACTCAGAGGCAATTGACCATTATATCCCTCAAATGTACTGATACTGATATAGTATGTTACTGTAAGAGCGAACTGAAAACCCTGGAAACGAATATCTAAAATATTTTTTGTCTTTCCGCCATCTTGCGCATCCTGCTTTTCTTATCCTGAACTACACAATTTAGTCCATCCTTAGTGAATAATTTAGGTTTCAATCCATTTAAATAGACTGCCGAAATTTTACAACATTTTCAGGCAACTGATGTTGAAAATGGCTTGTATCAGGAGCATTGTTTGGTTTTCTAAGTGGTGTTCATTTGATTGGTTCTGTGGTTTCGGGGTTCTGTCTGGTCTCTATTGGACTCTGTGCGACAATGTCCTTATTAAAATCGTTTATCCTATGTATTATTATGCTTTGCTCTGTCGTATGTTGTCTAAAAAAGTGCACAGAACTCTTGCCTGGCCAATTTTCTTGTTTGGAGCCGCGCATCAATCTCCTAACACAACAACCGCAGCACTGTTCGAGACTAACTGGTTTAGCCGAGAGTACGTATGCTGCATATGTATTTTTATTCCCTAGCGAAATGTACGACGGCACCAGGGATCGTGTGTAAAGGTTTGATTGACGTGGATGGCTTTAGATTTTTTAAGAAAAACGTAACCTGTCTTTGGACGTAAGGCCATCTTTTTCGTCTAGCTAACATTCAGGAACGGATATAAATACGAAACGGCTCTGCTTCTCTCTATTTTCGGGGGAGTTTTCGGACTTGACCGCTTTTACCTGGGTTATGTCGCTTTGGGTTTGTTCCGTTTAGAAGTTGTATTGATGCAATCTTAGGTTGTCTGAAGATGTGGACCGTTGGAGGAATGGGTCTTTGGTACTTACTTGATATAATTCTTTTGGTCAACAATGTAAGTGACTTACCGTTTTCAAGTTCACGTCCCTCTGGTTTGATTGACTTACTGCTTCTTTTCGTATGCTTTCTTGGTATGGTTGAGTTTATATTATAGACTGTCTGAATGCCTACAGACTGTCTAATTAGCCTCGAATTGTTGCAAGTAAGATGTCGCTGATAGCTCCTCTCTACGCTTAATTATATAAGAAGTAGATTTCACAAAATATTCGAACTCACCCGCAAATTTCGATTTGCGGGCATCAAAATCTACTTTTTTAATCTAATGAAGTTTTTTGGAGTAATATTTCAGAAGTTTAATTGGCGAGCATACGTAGACTTGTGATAAATTCTCATCGGGTCATTACATTTATAGGAAAAGAAGGTAAAAAATACATTGCAAAGATGCGGGTGCGCAATGT
The DNA here is from genome assembly GCA_036362985.1 of Ligula intestinalis. Taxonomy (NCBI): domain Eukaryota; kingdom Metazoa; phylum Platyhelminthes; class Cestoda; order Diphyllobothriidea; family Diphyllobothriidae; genus Ligula; species Ligula intestinalis. The sequence continues at coordinate 82,280,207 of JAYGXS010000003.1, forward strand.
AGCTTTCCCAACGTCTATGGATAAGCCGACCGAATTAACGATCTCATCCGCCCGCGGTGCCATATTACTTATCACCAAAGTTTGAAGTCAGCAATGCGATATCGTCAGCATAGTCAAGGTCAGTCAGCTGGCGTCTTGGTGCAAATTTCCGCACTGTCAGAACTGTCTAGGAAACTTCTGAGAATCCAGTCAATGGCGTAGTTGAACAGACTGGATGACAGGATGAAGCTTTGTCGAACACTAGACCAGATATTGGACCGTTAAAGGATGTTGTTTGGGACGAAAACTCGCGCAGTACTGAAGCCATGAAGGGTCTTGATCGTGGCAATAACCTTAACCAGCCTGCCATCTGGTTCCACTTTTCGGCACAGCGTTTCACTATGGACGGAGAATTGCAATGCTGCTGCATACCTATGACAGTTACGACCCTCCTCCCCCCTTCATCGGGGCTAGTTGCCCGTTAGTGTGCTGATGGCCGCAGTATGAGGTCGTTACCTGCTGAACTTTTATTAACCGTGTTAGAATTGATTGCTGGAATTATTGCTCGGCCACCTGACTCCCTGGCGCTGAGGTTAAAAAACGCGTTCGTCTGATGATGGATCCGCGTCGGAATCCGAAACGTCAACTGAATCGAGTTCCTGTCCCGGTGATCTCACCTGTAGGAGATGTCGCTGCTATTTTACCTATTCGGAAGTGTTGTTGACACATGTCTCAGCATATATATTATGCTATTAGTTATTTTGGGCCTGTTTGCTGTTACCAATAAAATTTGCCTTTTCTGCACCATTTTTCTTTGGCCGTCTCGTTTTGCCGTGCACTCTGATTGCTATTTTTTCCCTAAATTAAAAGAACGTGTACTTCCACCCATGCTGCTCTCTCAACGGGCATGAAAAACACTTCTCTTCGCATCGGCAGGGTCGCGTGAAAATATTAAAAGCTGGTGGTCAGTTCAAGTGACCGCACTATCTCACTAGTTTGCAACATAGCATGCGTCCTAATAGCTAGTAAAATCAGCAGACCATTCCTGTCATCAAAAATTGTAGCCTGAAAATGTATATGTATGTGCTCCCTTGACGGGCCGCTGGATAAATGCGTTGGACCAACATGGTCATCAGATCTGGACAGAGAAGGCCGGGCATGTGCTCCTATCCCGCCTCCGCTCTTCTTGACTGGATCTTGACACCATACGTAGGTGGGTGAGGGAAGAGAGAGAGAGTGCGGTAGATGCAACGTCAGTCTAATATCGCTTCAAACTAATCCACGCGCAAGTCACCATCCGGCTGTGGAGCACATAGTGGACATTGTCAAAGACGACGGTCGAATTGTCGTGTGTCTTATTCTCGTGTTTTTGTGTATGCGACTCGGTGTAAATCACTAGCGCCGACTCAACTTCAGCCACAGTGTGGTTATTTGCCTTCTGTATCCGCTGTTTTGGCTTCTTGGTTATTCCTTCTTTTGTACATTTCAGAATCTTCATCCTGCCGACCGCTCCAACCTCACTCATCCATATTACAATCCTGGGATTGTGTATCTGCGAGATAGCAGTCTTCTCTAGTGCCGTATGAGTTCACCTCAGCTCAACTTAACCCAATCAGGCACATCAGACTTGCTCAACATTCAGCCCTCTCATCCCTCGTCAGACTTGCGTCTGCGTTACCTTTCACTGTTGTCCCATCTGACCGGTCAAGACATTCCCGCAGAGGTACACTTATTTGAGCTGCACGACTCCATTTCTGGTCGTTTAAACGTTTGGTGTCCAGGTTTTTCGCAGCAGCTACCAGACAGTTCCGAGCCGCGTGGTGTTATCTGCTTTAAAGATTTGAAAACCCCCCTGGGTACTGTCCCCCAAGCACGTGTCCGAGAATCCGACGTTGTTGCTGTCCAATTCGACCTAAAGCATTTTGCCTGAAACTATGGAAACCGGTGATACTCCAAACTCCAGTCTCTGTGCTGCTGAACCCAGTCCCGCGCGTAAAAGGAGGCACATCGAGGCCTCCGAGGACTGCTCTGAGACCTGCTCCTACAAGCCGGCCAAAATGGAAATTGTGAAAATTTTACGCAATGATACGCGGGGCAAATGCATTTGCCTGCATGCTAAGTTTATCGACTCTCCGAACCAGGATGCTATTGTTGTTCTTCAGAAGAATCCTTTCCCCAACGAGGTGCAGGCCCTCTGTGAAGCCCATCTGGGGCGTCCGTCCTCTGAGGGCAAGCAGCCAAAAGAAGAGGGGGAGGAGAAGGTGCATAACGGCTCAGAAGAGAATCTTGTCTTTCCCGAGTGGAAAGCCGATCGGATCATGGATAATGACATCTACCATCGGCGCCTAGTAAAGGCTGGATTAGAGGATCTGAACTCCCTCAGTATGACTGTAATCCACCCTGCGGAGGCGCAACACTTTGCCAAGTACTCGTCCTCCAGACGCCGGCTGGTTCTCGAAACCCCGCAGATCTACTCCGACGTCATTGTGCCCTTTCTGGCGGCTAGCCCTCGCGATCTGGCCTGGGTAGACAACATTCTGAATGGCACAGCTGAAGTCGATAGAGTGCTCTTCACTGATCCGGATGAATCCCTGGGTTTCACCTTTGTCCTTGATTACCGCTGGGATGGACGCCAATTACACGAACTGCACTGTCTGGCGTTGGCTCGGTCAACCGGTCTCACCTGTCTGCGAGATCTGCGAGCCTGTCACGTGCCAATGCTGAAGAAGATGTTGTCAGAAGGCCGCCAGGCTCTCGTCGCAAAATATGGTAGTGGGGGCAGCGGCAGCAGCGATATTACTGCTGACAATAAGACAGCAGTTACATCGGCAGGCCTCAGTCAGGATCAGATTTTTGCCTACTTTCACTATCCACCCACGTTCTACCGACTGCATATGCACTTTGCGCACGTGGACTCTGCCGCTGATGGGGGCACTCAGGCGGGCAAAGCTTACCTTGCTGAGGATGTTATCGCCAATCTAGAGCTAGATGGAGAGTTTTACGCCCGCCGGACCATACCCATGTTTCTGCATGAAAATCATGCCTTTCTGGCAGCAATCCAAGAGTCGGCGTCAGCCGTAAAAACAGAAATGGCAGCCGAGAAGAGTGAGGGAAACCCCTGAGTCCCCTCCCCCACGTGCCAGGAACTGACTTTCCGGTTTTCACCTTTGTATGGCATGTCTCCTTCGGTCCCGTTTGTAGCTTTTTCATGCATCTCATAAACTTTTCTGTTTTCTGCTTAAATGTACATCGAGCTACACTTTTTTCTTTGTTGTGCTGATTTATTACTTATGGGAATTTTGTTGGCTGTAGTCGGGTTGGTTTGTACATGCGGAGCTCTTGTATTTACTTGAGAATAGGAACTGAGCAGTATGGCTGATAAAGCGGAAGGTATTTGGAACTTCCAATTCTGGCTAAACAGTTATCTGTCCAGCGACAGCACGGGGCCAAGATCAGTTGCTCACACCCGAAGCGTTTGATCATTGTACTGTGGACCGCACTAGTGTCTAGCAAACGAGTTAGATGAGTTCATCTACTTGATTATAGCGCCGAGAAGTTTGACCGGCAAAACCTAGAGGCGCTGTAATGGTCATTCTGGTTAGCCAGGTAGCTGCGCTAGAAGAAAATGATCGCCGACGATCCCGTGCTCAGATCTGAGATTATGAGTTATCCCCTAAAGCCTCACATTGAGAACCGAGCCAAAAACGGCCAGTAAGATGATTGTTTGTGGAGTCACCAGGTCCAGTGCGGCCATTTTAGACCCCGACAACAATTAGCAGGTGGCGGTGACGGAGCTGCGAGTAACACGTCCCTTTATTGCGCTGTTTGGCAGCGGAAATTGGTGCGTACACGGAGACGACAGGTGTTTGTGAAATTGCCCTTCAAGCGTAAGCAAGCTATTCGTTCATTGACTTTCCCAAGCAAGTAGTACAAGATTCGCTTGTTGCGAAAGGTTAGTCGCCACACTCCGTCTACCGGAGGAGTCGTGTGAATCACTGTGGTATAGGGCGAAGTGTGAGATGGTTTCGGGGATCTTTATGTCCCAAGCGCCTTAAACAGGACTTCGGGCAGGTGGCAGACATCTACGTCGTACTGATAAAAGGTTGTATACCGTCAGACTTTGCGTACCACAGGCCAGGGACTTTCGAAAATTCCAGCATCCGATTGAGTAGTCCAACTTGCCCACTATTCGCACGCACCACTGGACCAGGGTTGCGGAGCACGTCGATTCCCGCGGATTTTGTTACATGAATTGAAGTACATGTATTGGTCATGCTTTTTGTAAGGTATCTTGGGAATCGTGAGTATGGGCGGATCCCCAACTGCCGCTTGAATTCTTTGTTCGAGGATGCCTCCTCTAGCGCCTCGGCTCAATAGCCTAACCACTGCACAGTGGTGGCAAGCGAACTTATGTAATGGCGGTTCCCGGTCTTCATGTCACATTGCCGTCGTCAGGCTTTGTGACATTTTATAGGCTTTTGACTTGCCAGACTTCTGCCCACCGCACCCTGGTAGCACTGTCGCTGAGGAACCAAAGCAGACGCGTTGTAGCGGGTCGTGCCTGCCTGACTAGCTCGCGTCGAAGTGCACTTTCCCAAACGCTCACCGATGTGCTTTCTCGACGTCTCGATCAGCCAATCATAGTTCTCGCATCTATGAGGCGACGAATGAGGAGCTTGCACGCGTGCCCGACGCAAGTTGCCTCGCTGCCCAAAATCTCCAGGCCGACCTACCCAATGAAAGATCTCCCTCTATCTGTCCTCTGGCCCGACTACCCTAAGACCTCACTTGGGCCCGGTCAACCTACTGATCGGACGTATCTTTCCTAAGTCAATCTATTCTCTGCTTCCGTTGTGTACACAATAAACCCTTCCATCTACTCTGGCCTTTAAAGGCTTCTCTCCTCTCCACCAAGTAGCCATGGTCTGAAGATCGCAGTTGCACGGTTAGAATCCCTTAACCCCCTGCGATAGCGTCCTCGACCGCGTTTCCAGCCGCCGTCACGGCGGCCAAGGTCCGCTAAACCAAACCTCCCCTACGGTGGATCCATCTCCTTTTCTCTACATCTCTGTTTTTGACGACGGAGCAGCCTCTCCTGACCACGCTGCTTCGACTTCCCCTCCTCGCCGCCGGGATTGGGGCCAAACCGGGGCGGCTACTAATCCAACAAGGGCTACTAGCCAGCCAGTACTGTCCCTACTGGTTCACGACTACTTATTCGGCAGACCCGAGGGTGTGCTTATTTCGCAGCTAACTTTCACTGAAGACCGTTCTAATATCCGCTACCTGTGGACGCACCGAGTAGCCAACAGCAACCAACCTTCCCGGCACTCTGGCTTCTGTCGGAGGTTCTTCCTGTTTGTCGAAGACTAGGTAGCCACCAGCAAGTAGCGGCTCATGCAAGTATGCATCCGCAGACGCTCTTGAAGTTGGCGCGCAATTTTCGAGACTCCTTAGGGAGCTTAATGGGGACGTTGTTGTAGCGAGCGCAGAGATTCCTCTGTGATCGAAATGTAGCTGCTGGAGAGGGCACAGCGTTCTTTTCGAGAGACGACTTCACCGTCATCGTCAAACCTGGGTGTCGGCTGTATTCATAGATAACCTCTGTGGTGGTCAGTAATATTGTGAAATCTGATTGTTGGGCCTCGCTTTGTGTCATGCAGCCTCTTGTTGCTGTCCAGATTGGTCGAGCGAATCGATCGATACTTCGTCTGCAAGTATCATTAGAAAATAAGACTCGGCTTTCTTTGGGTTGGTAAAACTCTCCCCACCCTGCGACGAGGTGAGTATAGGTCCGAACGGCTAGAACTATGTCAGCGACAATTGATTCCGATTATAACCACAACATTCCAATGCAGGGGTGGTGACTTATGTGTGGATTAGTTTTAAGTGATAGTAAACTTGCACTGCATCTACCACACTCAATCTCTCGTCCACCTGTGCACAGTGTGAAGACAGAGTCAAGAAGATCGTATGCGGGATCAGGCGGAGGCGGCTGGAGTCTTCGCCAAGGCTGGCTCAGATCCCGCAGAGTGGAAGTTCCATAAAGGCCACGGAAGGCTGGGGCTTGAGTATGCACCTATGCGTGCGACCGACGCCCCCCTCCTATTTTTACCCTTCAGTATAGGAGCACAACCGCAAGTACATCTGTCGTGCCCTGGTCTACCTCCCATCTTGTCCACCGCGTCTTTCACGTGGCCCATTTAGGAGGTTCATAATGTCAAAACATGGGCGATTGCCATATGCTGACTCAGTGACCGATCCTGGTCAAAAAGGGGGCAACCATTGTCAGCAATTTCACCAATTGTACCGATTGTTCGTACCGCCGGTTGTCGGTGGGGCTCAGTTTTCCGAAATGCAGACGTCTGCCAGTGCACAGGCCGTTGATTGGAATGCAATGTGAAAATATGTGAAAAGACTGTTGTATTATTGGACGGTGGATGACTGGATCCACCAGGACTATCGTTTTCCATGCTGCTCTTCGTGTCCGAAGGGATTTTTCCTGAACTGTTTAATTCCTCCACAGAAAGGCACTATCCAATTGGCTCTCACTTTGCTCTGTAGTCAGCCTGTTTCATGACGCATCCGTACCGAATACCTTGTGGGTTGGTGTTGTTTGGCCTCACTGTTAGTACATGTTCGGCCATCCCAGTTTTGGATCACTGTTGCTCTCTGCAATGCTCTGCGTACGCGTACCTCAATCGCGACAGACGACGTCTGTCGCATCAGGGATTCTCTCAGACTCGTGGTTTTGCTTGAGATGGTCGTCTCAATGGTTTTTTGCAATTCCAGATGCGAGTATCGTCTCTTTTTTCGTATTTGAAAAGGGAAGCCTTGTCCTACCTTGTCCTGGACACTGCTAGTACGTGTTCACAGTCTGCGTGCAGTCCATGTTTGCACGTGCGGTTCACTGGGTTTCCATTGTGGAGAACTACGCTCCAACACGTCTTGCCATCCCTCCTGATCGAAAAACTCCGCCACCATGTCCTTCATCACTTGCGGCACCAGCACGCGGATTTTTCACACTCACGGCCGAACTCGTGCATCTCATCAACCAGCACGCTGATCATGGGTTCCCGTGTTTCGTCATCTGGTCGGCAGACCCGGTAAACAGAAAGGGCGTATGATGGGTGCATCTCCGACAGTCGGTGATTTTCCCGTGACTTCCACGATCTCCTCGTGTGACCCTTAGGATCTAAAAAACTGCGATGGCCTCCTCCTGACATGCTTCAAACACCTTCAGCAGCAGGGCATCCGATTTACATATACCCTTCGCCTCCCCCTCCCCCCATGGGCGACAGTTTTTCTCTTTAAAATGCCACAAATGGCATTAAAAACCAGCATTATGAACGATGCCTAAGGAGTTTTTTTTTGCACTTTCTGCCCTTCTAACGCAGTTCCGTTACTGGCAACGTCACATGTTCTGCATCATAGCTTTGTACAAAGAGGGAGTTCAAAGCTATTTACCTATACTTCTCTAATGAAACCTGACCTGACTTAAACGCTGCTGGCCCCAAGTTCACTCCACCACTTCTGTTCAGCATCAATCAACTGTTTCAACGGACTTGGTGGGACTATATTGTGCCCTACATTTAAGCAATAGCAAATCGTAAGTTCTACACCAGCTAGCGCTGAGAGTTCATCACAGTCCCATACGTTTGTGGTGACTCACTCCACATAGGTGAGCATGTCCGAAGGCTCGCTGCCGCTAACGAGTACTTCTGCACTTAAAGGCACCCTCTGCAACAGCCAATCAGGTCCCGCAAAGGCTAGCCTCTCTCAGTGGCGAATAGGACGCATGCACGCCTTGCTCGATGCAGTCTTTCCGGCCAATGAACTTTGAGGCTGAAAACCGCACTTGGATCGCGGCTGGCTTTCCTGCTGGTCGTGAGCCATCCAAGTCAATCAACTCTCATCTATTCTCCTCTACCTTGTGCACACAATACATTCTTCCTACTACTCTGGCCTTCACCGAATTCTCTTCTGCACTAGGTAACCATGGTCTGAAGATCGCAGTTGCACGGTTTAACTTACTGAGCCCCCTGCGATACGTTGCCTTGCGTGGCTGTCTTCCATGGGTAAAAGGGAAGGCTGATCGAATACCTGAACAGTTTGTTGATTGTCCTGAGCCTTCAAACTCATCGTCAGGTGGTAAGAACAGCAACAAAAAGGGGGAATTGTAGGTAGTATACAGCTATCAACTGTCAGTGACGCGCGTCTATACTTGACTGTGCAGGGCTCCGTACGCCAACGCCAAATCGATAGATTGATTGATTACTTTCCCATCTGTGGACCAGGCTTTAAGTAATTCTCTACAAGGTACCTTCAGGCTACTCAAAATTAATTGGCCAACGTCTCTTGGCTATGGCAAAAGCGGCCGCCATCAGGCTACACCGACCGATCCTGTACGCTCAAAAGAACTTCGTCGCAGCGCCGCAGTTGCTATGGTCAAAAGCTGCTAATCCAACAGCCAGCAGCTTAACACCTCAGCTGACTACCAGCTCCCCCTAATGCTGAGCGTATTTTTATCCCCCCTTCCTTTCCCCTGTCCTGGCAACAGTTCAATTTTTCTACCAACGCGCATTCTTCATTTACTTACACGCATAGTTTTTTACTTTATTACCATATAAATGTAAAGGCCTGATGAGAATTATCGAAAACAAACGTATGTTCGCCATTTAATCTTCTGAAATTCTCAGCTCGTCTTATTTCCGGCATGGACGAGTATTCTGACAGCTGCAACGTTGAATTCATGTTCGGCTTCGTAATTCTCAGCATCATTCTGCTTATTTTCATGTATACGCAACCCGAGCGTGTGCTCACTTTGAGCTCTGATAACGCTCTTCGCACGGATTCAGACTCACTGAAGCAGCCCGGAGAAAGCGATATACAACGTCCGGTATTTCAGTGACCAATTTATGTGGAGTGGATATCCGAAGGCGTTTATCAACCGATATCTGCGCGTTCTTCCTCGGAGGACCCAAACAGAAGCATAATCGGCGATACGGCACGCTGTGTCATACACCAGGGACGCCTCAGAAGCAACTTAACATATCACTGCGAGCCTAGGCGTTGGAATTGCAAACCGACCCAAAGCTGCCCAGTGCCTCAAGGCTGTTATAATCCCAATGAGCAATATGGGAGAGTATATCGCATCCCACGTCTAAGCTGCCCTTACAATAACACGGGCCAAACTGAACGCATAATCGTTGTATAACGGAGTGACGAATTATCGCAAAATGCTGCTTACACCTACAAAGCGGGCCGTGAGAGTAACTTCGCAGCTGTCTTACCGGAAGCAAGACAAGCAGATAATTGATTGATGTCAGGTCCACAGATGTGAACTCAGTCAATCAATATATCGATTACGCGCCGGTGTACATAGCCCCGTGCAATCATGTGCTTCACTGGCAGTTGATTGGTGTATGCTTCCTATAAGTTCCCCTTGTTGTTGCTGTTCTAACCTCTGATGATTAACTTCTGTAGGAGTTGGCAACCTCAGGACAAAAACCCATTTTCCCGGTGCTCAACAACCCCTCCGGTTTAACCATGCAAACACATGGAATGCGAATTTTCCAAAGCATTCGCTGACTTTCCTCTCCGCCACAAGGCCTCAAAAGTATCCATCGGTTTAGGAAGTAATTCCAACCCAGTCCGCACGAGACAGCTACGGTCTTATGACCATAAATTGTCGTGAGTGGGGTACTCGGTGGGGCTTTATTTCAAAAGACGGCTTCCGCAAGTAGTCTGACAGTGAGGAGCGAAGTGGCAAATTAGGCGATCAGGGACATAAAGAGAGAGAGGGGCTTGAGATGACGTGTCAGAAGTCAACGTTCTAATAACATCGCGGCGGCAAGTTAGACGAGAAAGGCTGCCAGAGGGCAGTCGGGCAGCCGAAATGGCCAAGCAATCTAAAGTTGATGGGGCGAGCAAGATGGAACATCAGTAAAGTGAGTGAGGCGGGGAGAAGGAAGTACAGCGGGCCTCAGTCTTGAAAGTGTACAGTGTGGCAGACGAACTGAACGAGACAGCACAAAGGGCGCTTTCACATCGAGGTGGAGTGGGCCTTCTTCCGAGCCACTGCTGAGGCGGGAGGACGGAGGGTTGAATCAGAGGCCAGCGGCTCCTCCTCTGCCTCCTCCTGCTGCTGTTGCGTTTGCTGTGGCCACTTCTCCATCCACCAGGTCAGAATAGACGCCAGACAGGGTAGCTTGAATCTCGGCGTTGGGGCAGTGCCGACGGCCGAGGGACGCTGTTGCTGACGCTGCCACCGTCTCGGCAGAGCGGCCAACTCGGCGTCCTCTGAGGCGCTGCCGGGCGAGCCATCGACCTCCTCGTTGGTGGCTGGCGATGACGCCAAGGCAACCGGAGCGTCGCCAATGCCCTCAGCTTCCTCGTCCTCATCGTCCAGACCGCTCTCCTGAATGCGCAGTATGGATCGCAGGAGGATGGCAGTGTCCTTAAGGAGTGTGAAAGATACGGTGATGGCTTTTTAAGTTCCAGTAACAGTATATTATAGGGCTCATGGAAACTAAACCTCTGATTGCTGTAATACGTGACCGGTGGTAGTGGTAATTTATTTTAACTTTAATTTATTATTTTATCAGGTAACAATTAAGTTGGTCGCCCAATTAAATACCCTTTGCCCCTAGTCCTGTAGTTTTTTTCAGTTTTATTAGTTTAATTTTAATTTAACTTTAGTTAGCTATTGTCAACGCCAGATAAATATACTCAAATCACTACTATATACTAAATTTTACTAACTAAAGTAAACTTAGCTGAAAAAACTAAAATAAAACTTAACTAATACCATTCGCATTAACTGGAACGCACGCATCCCAAGATATTTAAATTTGAACAAGATTTTCTGTGGGATAAAAGATAACTTTAGTGAGTGAATTTTCGAGTTTGTCGCCCAACTCGTGTTCGGACTAACAGGAAAGGTGCAATGATCAACTAAATCTCAAAACTGCCGAAAAAATCAATAGCTATACAGGGTGAGACGTGATTGGTGGGTGTGGCCTCAGTTAATCTCTGTCGTGCGCCTCTGTCTTTTCTATCGTTCTTTGACGCGCTTATAAATACCATCCAACTGGACGTGCCTGTTGATGCATGAATCGTCGGAGTGCATGGCTTCGATGAATTCTCGGCCATTTTGGAGGGGCAAACTCCGACGATGCATGTTTAATACCATGCAAAGCTGTGTCCTGTGTCGAGGTAACAATAAAGTTGGTCGCCCAATTAGATAATCTTTGCTCCTAGGCCTGTAGTTTTATTAGTTTAATTTTAATTTAACTTTAGTTAGCTACTGTCAACGCTAGATAAATATGCCCTAACAACTACTATATACTAAATTTTACTCAATAAACTTACTAAAAGATAACTAAACTACGATTATAACTAAACTAAACGTATACCATATAATTCTGCGGCAAGGGGTATCTAAGGCGGGCGATCACCTTCACTTCAACCCTTTATTAATTTCTTTAAATTATCACGCGTTGTTGCATATGAATGGTTGAGAATATGCGAGGCTCAGGTATATATACAGTCACAATAAATGGCAGGTAGCAAGGCATTGATGATCTTCGATTCGATGAAGTGCGCCTTCTCGAAATTAAAAATTTAATACTTAAAGAAAGGGCATGTTGCGATTTTAAAAAAGTTGCTAATTATGAGCTTTTTTAAATTGTGAGGTGTTTATTCATAAAACATCGTATCCGTCAATTTTTTAATGCTGCCTATACTGCATAAAACGTGTTTCACATATATCGCAATATTTTATGACAGCTATGTAACTTCTGTCTCAAACTGTAGGCGAAAACGTACTTTCCCTTAAGCAGAAAGTATACAATGCGTAGTTTGTAAACCTTGAATTCGAGTGTAGCTGTCAGTAGGTAAGAAAATTATTCGGCAATTGGCAAACTGTTTGTTAAACCGAAGGATACCCTTTCTATAAGTATAAAATTTAAAGAAGGCGTAATTTGCTATCAAAAAGGTACATGAAATAATTTTTCGTGCATGCTTTCCATAAAATATATTTGAATTTATAAAGGCAGACAAAATAAATGATAAAAAAGCATACTACTTAAGTAGCCAGTTTTTACAACAGATATGTTTTGCTAGTGGTCAGAACGAAACCCGTTAAAAAGCCCGCATCCTATCATGACTGAAACGACTTCAGAATTGACTGCACGATAATCAGTATCACAACCTGAGTCAGTGCCGATTAGCGAAAGAGTATCAATCTTTCGTATACGTCCGCATGTTGCGTGATTTTCGGCGACTACTGTATGTATATAGTGAGTCTAGCAAGGTGTGTACAAAGTGTTTTGAAACGAAACGTACATGATTACGCAAAGGTTTCGGTGGTTTTCATTATCAGGATCTCAAAAATGAGGCCAGACTTATGACTTACGAAGCTAAAAGACAACGCGTATCACGCAATTGACTCTCACCTGTGGACTCGGGCTCATGGCACTTCGGGGCACAAATGAGATCGGTGTGGATGTCGTGGCCGCCTCAGCCTGCAGCCTCCAAAGCCCCAGCAGGATAAGATCGTCCGAGTAGCCGAGCCTGCGAGCATTCTGCACCGGCCAGGTAGGCGGCCCGGTCGCCACGAGTAGACGAGCAATGGCTGCCAGTCGATCGGACAGATTGTTCACATACTCCTGTGCCGACGCCGCCGCCTTGGTCACGGTAGTGGTCGCGGCGGAGGTCAGGTTCTTGCGCGCCAGAGGTAGGTCGGAGGAGAGCAGTCGATGCACCTCCAGGAAGAGACAGGGCACGGAGGTGGAGATGCGTTGGCCGCCGGCGCGCAGCGCCTCCGCGACGGCCAGAGCGCTGGCCAGCGCATAGCGAGCGTGGCTGGTGTCTGCCTGGTCGGCGGGTTGCCAGTCGCGCAGGCCCAGTCCGCAGACACCGCAGACTGTCTCGTCGCCGCGGCCCGTGTGGAAGAAGCCGGCCGAGGCAAATTCTGCGGCAGACGGCAGAGGCCGTTGGTGGCCGTTGGTGTCAGCATCATCCACGGAGTCGTCATCGAGGTGTCCGAAGGAGGCCAACCTTTGTTTGTACTGCACGGCCTGCGGCGCCCGCACATACATTTGGAGGATACAAGCTGGGTGCAAAGGCGAAGAAAATGACATAATGAGAGGCTTGTAGTGGAAAGCATTGGCGGCAAAGACAAGAGAGGCTGGTATGGCCATTCTTAGGTCAGCAGCCGTCATCAGCCAGTTATATCGAGGAATTAAGGTTAATAGAGATAACCCTCATCACTGCCATTTTCCAGGCTAGGTTCCTTAGGAGAACAGAGAAGTCGTGGGAGGCTAGCGTGTTAGAAAGAGTTTATTCTGTACAGAAGGATTGGAAGAATAGGTAGGAGAAGATTTGGCTCTCAGACAAGTGCTGTCTGTTCTATATTCGGGTCGGGACTGGCGGTAGTCACCGCATTGAGGCCAACCCACCAAATGAGGCTAGTCTACTAACGCAGGAATCTTATCAGACGGATTGAGGTCAAGCCACTGTGTATTGAGGTCAGGACGGGGGAGCACGTCGCGCACGTTCGTGCACACCGAGAACTGCCTTCGCGCGGGGTCCTATGCGCGGAGTGACCTCGTCTGTGGCGTCCGGAGTAAGAAGAGAGTCGGAATGCAGAGACACTACAGTCATACCCAATTTCAGGCGGTACCCCACGCGAGGCTTGAACTCGCGACCTCTTTGATCAGAAGACCAACTTGAGCCACGGGCTCTTTGTCTAACCGTTTAAAATCGAGAGATATGGACACTCGTTGATTAGCTTACACCGATGGCTAACGGAACTCACTCACTGAGGCTTTTTTGCGTTTCTAGGCCAGGTGTAATTGGTTGGCAAAAAGTGCCGAACATGGAACAGGGGAGGAGATTGGTGGCCCGCTTAAATTCCGTGGTATGTGAGTCAGCCGCGGTGGCTCCGGCTACGATCGTGCCTACCGCTCAATTCCACCTCCGGTCTTCTTGAATCTGTTGTGACCCCCAGACAATGGTGCGTGAGGGAAGAGAGAGTGCGGTAGGTACAAGGCAAGTCCACTATCAGTTGAAGCCACCATGTTTGCCTTCACCTCCTTCAGCATACCAAGACCTGCGACTTAGCAGTCTCCAGATTCCGACTAACGTATTCGAGTAGTGACGTGATTTCAAAAATTCTGGTCAGCGCATCAGTTGTAGTGAAGGTTTTGAACCAAGAACCCCTTTTTTTCTTTGTTTTCGTTTACCTAACAACAGATGGCATCACCTCAAAGGTTCCTAAGACCAAAATTAGCATGATATTGCGCCGGAGGTATGAAAGCCTGTGTTTAGTCGACACAATAGCATCTCAGAAGAAGAAGAAGAAGAAGAAGAAGAAGAAGAAGAAGAAGAAGAAGAAGAAGAAGAAGCGACCACTAGAACAAGGATTTTTTTGCTCTGAAACTGACAATTATAGTATGCATGCGGATGACCGCCACGAACTATAAATAACGTGCAATTTGGGCATGTATCACCCTTATCTGCGCATGTATCAGACTTTTCTATGATTACCTAGGATTAAGGATTTCCGGCGGAATCAGACACGTCAGGACAATAAAACTCTTGTACCAGTGGTCGCTTCTTCTTCTTCTAAACTGCTTCCTGGAACTCGCATGTTCAATTCTATTGACAATAAAATCTGCAGCCGACGCCCCACATTGATCTGCCCGGCATCCTTGTTTAAGGCCAGTTACCTCAAGGTCATCCGCTATCCAAGTAAGTACTTTCAGACAAGCTGACCTGCAGAGACTTGACTGACTTCTACTCGACACACGTGCGTCCAGGTAGTCGCGGCTGTAGCGGTTCTACAACCCATCTCTTTCAAACGCTTGGCGCCGCAGCCATGGGCTCGCAGTGATAACTTTGTTCACCCATTCGCGCTCCACCCAGCGTGACTGCCGATGGCACATGCAAGCGCGACCTTTGCCTTCACGAGATCGGGGCGCATACACGCACCCCAGACTGGTCTGGCCTTTCAGCGACCTGAAGCTGACTAACATGCGAAGCCTGCTCGGTGGCCCTTGTGAAAATTCTCGCACTGGCTGGACTTAGGATTCCGCCTTCGCGCGTCGCGGTCAGGGACGCCACCCGCTCTCACTGGCCTCACGGTCGCAGGCCCTGCAAGACCGATTGGCCACTTTCTCCTAACTGTTGTGTACACAATAAATTCTTCCTCTAATATGGCTTTTCAAAGACTTCTCCCATCTCCTAAGGCACCGGGCCTGGAAGATTGTAGGTCTTAGGATTAACTGTCTTAGCCTTAACTCCTATACCGCCGCCCAAACGTCACTTGAACGCGCCCTTTTCACCTATGCTCGACCGACGCAGCCTACGCTACCAGACCCGACACCCCTGGGGTAATGTCACACGCACCAATTGGAGAACACTTGAACTTGCTCCGCAACTGCCGCCACGTTCTTCTGCCATCTCAGGCCTGGCTGGACGCAGTCAACACCAGCCCTGGCTTCGCCAGTGGCCCCTGCCATCTGAGACAGCAACTGGAAGTTCTGTATACAATAAATCCTGCCCACAGGTAACCTCAGTTTTTTACCTACAACTTGGGATTTTCGACCTGATGGTTGCAGTGATCCCAGTACAACCAATACTTAGACCGCTACAAATGTACGTAGCAAACAGGGTTAAGCGGCCGGAAACTTCATGTTCTGAACGACCAAGTTAAAATGCGACAGGCATGTATGATCGGATCGGCTAGGCGCCACTTCGTCGTGATCCTGAATATCCCCAACAGAAGCCGCTCGGAGTTTGGTAGTTGTGCGCTTGACTCCAAGATCTAGTCATTCAATCCATTGCCCTCTGGGTGTTTTCCGCCTTGCTTCTGCATACCGAAAGGCATCCGATTTTCAAAACAAACTATTCTAACCAAGTCCGTATATGCAGCGAAAATTTTCCTAAATTCTGCTAGAAAACACAAAAGTCAAAAATAAAAATCAGCGGACAAACATTAATTGCAAAGAATGTGATGTCTCATTAAGTGTGTTTTTGCTTAGGAAATATTAAATATTAATTACTGTAGAGCATATTTCTGGTGTATTTACGTCGTGTCATAATGTCAGCTTTTGAATCTGCTTCTCCTCGGTCCACATCAAAAACCAAACTTTACAAAAAAGCATTTACGTAGTATGCATATGGTTCCATGGTCCTTCCAATCAAATGCATTTAACAGAACACTTCCACGAACATATGTTTTCGTGTACTTTCTTAGGAACAAAGTATTTCAACTACATGGTGTGTGCTTGAAAAAATTACATCTTCCGGTTTCAAGCACATTTCCAATTTTGACATTTTTAGACTGGCATTGCATCTTTCTATTTATTATTGCTGGATTTAAGGCATACTGCGTAAATACTACGATCCCGATACGGACTCTTCTTAACAGCGCACATAAATTTAGCAGTTTAGAAAGCCTGAATGCCGTTATAACAGCAGGTCGAGTCAAACAATATTCCCGAATTCAGAATGCATCTTTTTTTTAAATCGAGAGCGAGACCTCTTTTTCAAGTATAAAATTTTAGTAAGGCCTACTTTGTTACGAAATGAGCATAAGAAAGAACATCGTTTCGCATGTTTTCTATCAAATATTTTTGAGTTTATTAGGACGTTGAAAACAATAGAAATATGCACACTGTTTAAGTAGTCATACTCTACGAAATGTAGTTTTTGAAGACGGTCGAAAAAAAGTTTCTGCAAAAGCCGACATCCTAAGGTGCCTGAAATATATTCGTATTATACTATGCGGTAATTTGTATTACAAATGTACCTAAGTAATTTTTCCTCAATGAAAACACATTCCACACTTTTGAGCAACATTTCATGAAAGGGCACGTCCTTCATAGTGTTCTTTTCGGAGCGCGATGCATGGATGTGGCCGAAGAAAATGATCCGCCAAAAACGGACGAAGTAGGCTGAAGTACTGCAACCTCAATTTGTTGTTTTTTCAATTTTAAAGTCTACTTAAATATTTCAGTAAAAATGTTCAGCGGATCATTTCGGACTTGCATTGTGTTTACCGAGCCGAGCCCGATTTTTCAACCGCCAACGAATGTCCGTATACACTGAAATCCACGTGATTATGTAATCAGGCGATGAAGGCCCACAGGAACTACCTAACCAAACAGTCAGCCAACATCCTGGATGTGCGTGGCGCTATTTGTGTACGGACTTATCGCGTGTACAGACAGAAGTGGTAGTGAACCAATCAGAAGTGAAGAAGCAGTGACGCCTACATGTGGACCGCCTGGCACGGAGATCAGCTGTATCCTTCATTGGTGGACAGAAAATAATAACTGACAAGAGCAAAACACCAGACCTGGGAAGCAGTTAATGACGTTCTAAACCAACTTTTTTGATTGTGGGGAATCACTGAAGCGAGGCTGCGATACTCAGCAGCCGGTAGCATAGGCCCAAAGTATTAAATTCATGCCACGAAGCTGGTACGTAGATGAGGGCTCTTGCTGCCACCCTAAAGGTAGAACCTACTTAGTGCATATTTTTTTAATTGGTTTCGTGTCCATTAATTCTAGTCTGTTCACGAAAATGTCCTTTTCTGTGCTTCTTTTATGGAAAATTGCATCCCTTCCAGAATGCTGCACCCTAAGGAGTAATATCCATCGGTTTTGAGAGGGGTCTCAATCCCTGTCGTACTTCAAACCCAAATTGTTGGTGTATAGATTACAAGTTACGGGCTTTATTTTAAAGTAAATTGTAGATTTTAGAACCAAAATTAGACAAGGGATTCCGGATTGGCCATTTCTGGTTTATTAGCCCTCATCAGCCAGTCATACCCAATCCCAAATGTAAAGCATCCGAGATTCGAACACGCGACCCGTTGGTCATGGAGTGTAATAATCTGCCATTGAGTTACGGCTCCGTTGTTTTTGTCGGTTGCTATGGGGAACAGGATGACAGTAGAAAGCTCACCGATTTGGTTAGGTAACATGCTCGTCTCGTCATCATACATTACAAGTCACTTTGCGACCGGCCACAAAGGCCCTATATTGAGCTCCAAGAAACAAAGGGACGAAAATGCTCCGTAAACAGCTTGATAAGCGCCCCTTACCATCAATGTTAGATGTCTTTATTTGACAGAAGGTTGTCTAGTTGTCCTAAAATTATTTGAGAGATAAGTATCACGTTTCGAGAACGGTATGAGCGAGCGTACAGATGCGATGCCGCCTGAATATCTACTGCACAGTTTCGGAAGGCCTGCACACTGCGAACCTTTAGCACAACTTTAGTACACATTTTGGGTAAATTAAGCTTTTTATTACATTAGAAGCACAAAAAAGTTTTTGCCTAGACGGTGGCTTATAAGTGTAGTGGAACCTCAGTTGATGAGCGGCATCATCTACAAGCACTTCAGGTAACTAGCGCACCACTAGCAGAAAATCTGTTTCGATTGACGAGCTTCCGCTCAGTTAACGAACTGTCAGTGCGGCCTGTGTCATGCTCCCTGGGGCGTGGGTCCTCGGTTACCTGCAGCCAGTCAGTCAGGGAACTGATGCAGGCTGACTGGCTGTGGTTTTCCTGACAGATCGACCGTCCATTTTGACGACATCCGCTGTGTGCTCCTTAGCGCGATGGTGCTGGGCGGTGACTTAGCGTGCTCCACCTCTACACTATTCTCTCATCCCTCGCCTGCCCGAGCTCAGTGTGAAGACAGAACCAAAAAGACCGGAGGTGGGAGTGTGCGCAGGTGGCTGGTTCGATTTAGTGACCACTCATTCTACGCGTGCATGAGGTCACGACATTGCAATTCTCTTGCGGCCCGCTAACACACTAATTCGCAGTTGCGCCCACGCCAGTGTGTAACCTCTCCCGGTCTGACCAAGTACCTTCAAGGCTGACTAAGACAAATACAATTTTCGGTGGTCTCTCGGATGACCGCCACCAGACATCACTTCGGAACAAGCCGCTCTAGCGGATTGAAGTGCGGTCAGACAGTCAAATCTCCTCCTACCCATTCTCCATTCCTTCTGTGCAGAATAAACTATTCCTACCGATCTGGCCTCTCATCTCTGCTTCTTCTCCTACGGAACCGGGCCTAGAAGATCGTAATGACAAGGGTTAGCCCCAATAACCCTAATTAACTCCATAAGCCTGCATGTACATGCGCGCCAGCAACGCCCCCTCTCTCTCTCTCTCTCTGCCAAACCCCCGACACCTTCGGCATTTTTATGGGAGTGCTAGTAGAACAATACCTGGAGTACCTGTCTCTCCCTCCTGCTGGTTCAACACATTCGTCGCGCGGCCCGTTTAGGTAGACAGTAGGGCGATATCAGTTCAGCTGACAAGAGGGAATGCTGCAACAACTCCTAGCGATGGCCACTTAGATTTTTTCACAAACATTCTCTCCCACAATGCGGTGTGTCGCGACTCAGATCTGTTGGGAAGGGTGCTATTCCCATGATGAGTCACACACACACACACACAAGACTTCGTCGCAAATCTACCTGGCTGCCAGCCAGTATGTCTGCTCAATTCTGATTGATTCATTGTCCAGACTATATCTTACGCGGTCCCTCTTAAATGCATTCAGCTTTTGTGTGCAAACGACTTGCTATAAAGTGCTTTATCTGAGTACATGCTCTCAATTCTCTCTGGCCGACTGGTCTTTTCTCTGTCTCTCTCTCTCTCTCTCTTACAGACCTTGGCTATCGTTCGTGCTACTCAGAAGTACCAGGCGCGGTTTATATCCATTGGCGACGCAGTTTTTCACTCTACGATGGAGGATTTGTGCGCTGACTTAAACCTAATGTTCCAACGCGGTTTGTCGGGACTCAGACCCCTGTATTTGTTGTGTGGGGACAATGGCATGCTAACTTATTGCCCTGAAATCTTACTTAATACTGTTCTGTTTCCCTGCGTCAACTATAGGATGGATAACACACAATTCTGGGGGTACTCCTTCACTCTCATTCCTCCATCCTACTTCGTTCGTGCAGGTCCACCCACGGGGAGACCAGTCTATGATTCTTAGCCTCCAGCTCGTGAAGCGGATCTATCTGGACAGCCGACAGTCAGGCCAATAGGCCGACCCGTCTCAAATCCCTGAGGTTGACTACGTTGGTACTTGTTGACTCTGGATATTGTGCGGACCCCAACAGAGCCTTCTGTGTGATTTATAACGTTCCGCCAAACTATCCACAATCAGCGCCTGCCAGTGACATCAGAAGCGACCGCTATCAGGTTAATGAAGTCGGTCTTGTGTGCACAAAAGAACCTCCTGCCAGCTCCGTGTGTGGCATGGCCAACGGTAGCTTGCCAGCACTCTTCCACTTTCGCTCTCTGTCCCTCCTACTCCTCTTTGTGTGTTCGACAATCGGTTTCGATGAAGTCTACCAAGTGTACCAACAGGTTGGTACAGAAGATGACGGTCTCAGAAGGTGGCTTTAAAGTGATAGCGGACGTAGTTAGCGCCAACCGCACTCTTTACCTTCGCCCGGAGTCTCGAAGGGTTCCGGCATGGGCTGCTTTCTCCCACCCCGGGACTGGCTCAACTAAACTCTCACCACCGCGTAACTAGCCTTCACTTATCAACCCCACTCCCATCCCTACCCCATTATCATGATTCACTTGTATGAAAAGACGAACGCGTTTTAAATTGTATCCCGCTCCCATACAAATGTACTGGCCCGATGAGAAATTATCGAAAGCTTACGTATGTCCAGCAACTACCCTTCTGAATTCCCTGATGGGTAATTTTGCAACCTTAATTAATTACTCAAGAAGCAGGTTGAAGACTCTGACTTGATGGTCCTATTGGTTAAAACTTCAGCTGCATCTGGGAATATTTTTGTTTTCTTTAAAAACTGTAAGGTCTAGCGCAAGGCAGGACATGCATCGAGTTATCAAAAAGGGAGTACTTCACTAGATACAGTCTCCCGACAGCAACTTTATCAGTTTACTTGTGGGGAAGCGGGCGGGGCCGTCGCATGGCATTTAGAACGCTCTGCTTCCTCCTTCCGACAAGGAGGAGGAGGAGGAGGAGGCTTCAAAGGTTAGCGTGATGCACTTTCTAACACCCCCCTGCCCCGTCGTCACAGGGGCACGCGAAACTACCCGCGCCAGCCATCTTCAAAAGCCTCGGTAGGAAATGTGGACACGCTGTAGGAAGAGGGTGACTCATACGCGCAGGGCACAAACGCGCTGCGTTCAGCAGCGCGAAAGCCATCAGGCGGCCGACAAAAACAGCCGCATGCGATCGCGTGAAAAGGGCTTGTTGTCGACGCAGGGGGGGGGGGGGGGGGCGTAAACATTACCCGAGTGATGCAGCTAGCGCTCGGCAAGAGCCTGCTGATGGCTGATCTAGCGAAGCAAAACTGGCTTGATGCATCCCGGCGAGACTGTCGGATGAGTCATTCTTTATTTACAAATGATGCCATGGCTTCCCTCTGCCCTGACTGAATCTAGCAGAATGTTAGCCTGGCGTTTATTCAGTCGCAGTAATCGGCGGGTCTTGGCAGCTAGTATTTGCGGGACACAGTTCCGGTATACGTGGGCGTTTCCCTTCTACTTTCTTCTGCAAACGGCAGGCGGTGACAACACGCAACTATCTGCGCAACTTGAAGTTGCATCTACAGTGGCCAAAATCTTGCTCTAGAAGTATAATCTCCACATATAAGCACGTTCAAACACACAGGTTACAATAAGGCTTAACAACACTAGAAAGGGAGTTAACCGAATGTACAGAGAGAAAGTGAACGGTAGCTGGTAGTACTACTCTGCATAAATTAGGATGAGGTATTTAACTAGAGAGTGGTTTACCGTTTTTGCAAACCGCAAGACAACAGGTTCAGGGATAAATGGTTGAGCGTTGGACTTATAAACATTAAATGATCAGGGAATTCCGATTGGCAGCCCAAAGTATCCAAGCCTGTGTTTGGGTGTGGCTACCTGACGATGACTAATAAGCCAGAAATGGCCAGCCCGGACTCTACCGTCTTTGTCCCAATCACCGCCTGCGGCAGTCGCTGCCAACAGTTGAGATTGTCCAGCCCCCGGCACACTTCCACCTCCGGTCTTTTTGAATTGGTCATGATACCGAACCTAGCTGGGCGAAAGAGAGCGAGGTTGACGCAACGCAACTCTACTCTCATTGTAATTCAGCGCAAGTCACTGACCCTGCGCCACACTGCTATGAAGCACACGGTGGATCTCGTCGAAACCGAGAGTCGAACTGGTTGCACAGTTTCAATAGCGTGGACTATCGACTCATAATTTGGGAAATCTATGAGCCAGAGGATTAAATTCCATAGTCCAAACTAAACGTCGGTCATCGAGGCGAACGTACTTTCCAAACCTTCGAAACAGAAGTCAGCATAAGATTTCTGCTTTAAAACAAGAATGGACAGCACGACGATCTTCGTTGGAGCAAGGGGTTGATTGACATAACGTTTCGGATTCTGTCGAGAACCCTTACTCATAGGTAACCATAAAGTAGTGTGGTACATCCACAGATTGGGTTACTTTATGCACAGATTGCGCAATATTGATAGCTCTTAGCAGTCATCCGCATGCGCACTGTAACTTTCAGTTCACGTTATTGTCGCTGGGGTTCGCAATTGGTGCGGTGATGGCTTGGCAATCCGCTTTCGAGTTATAAATTACCGCGATTACGTTGTCCGTGTTGGATGCGGGCTTGATAATTACGCGACCATTATGTTCGCTGTCTTCGACTATCTTCTAACTATGGCAAACATCATCAGCGGCGTGGTTAACAGAAGGAGAACAGATGAACATTGTTGGCAAAACCAAGGGAGATTGGAATGGCCATTTCAGGCTCATTAGCCGTCATAAACCAGTCATACCCAACTCCAAGTGGTGCATCATCCGAGGCCTCAACCCGCGACCTTTTCATCAGAACTCCAACGCGGAAGCCATGAGCTCCTTGCCTTACCGGTTTGGCTTAGGAGATATTGACACCCCTTGATTGACTTTCACTGATCACTTAGAAGGTGAAAAATATTACAGACTAATGGTTATTTAGACGATGAAGTTCACGGACATAAATTGCAATTATTCGGTATTTACCAGCCCTTCATCTAGCTGTTTGAATGACTGCCTTACTAGCTAAGCATAAAGACCATTGAGAATAAAGATAGATAAATTAGGCTACAACTGTGACGTGAAGACCAACAGAATTCCTTAATGTCGCTGGAACCGGTCATACATTCATCGGTATGTTTCGGTGAAATTGGGCACTAACTCTGAATCAGTGCTACCATATGGACAAGTAAGAACTTTTAGAAAAAGAAAACGCGGAGCAAGGAGATTAGACATACCGAGGACGACTGTCGCAGACGAGTGGGACAGCTCATTTTCATTCTGTACAGTCTCATGGAAGATCTCCATTAAAAGCGCATGTAGTTTTTGGAAAGCCATTGTTTTCTTAAAGTCGCGCCGGTGGAAGCCAAAATAGAGTCCGGAACTAAGCGCTACGTCCCCACCACTACTACTGAAAAGGCAAGTGAAGCGTTTGTCGACGCTGACGCGGCGGCCCTATGTGTTTGTCACTTGACCGCCAATCCCCCCCTCCTCGCCGTACGTGCGCCGCGCCCTCTCGAGCTGCTGTTTGTCCGCGTACACACCAGCCAACCCATGCCGCCGACTTGTCTAGGCCAACGCACGCATGCACGCGTGCTGTAGACCAATCAGGCGCAGGCAGCTGTCGACTTTCGCCAGATTTATTGACCAGTCGATTGGTGGCTTTCCGGGGACGCTGATTGGATCGTGGTTTGGCGTTATGCCAACAGTTGCCGAGGCTATGCTGCTCTGGGCACGTGTCTCTCCTGTGTCCTTCAAGCGAATTTTGTTGCCGTTGCCGCTTGCCAACAATTTTCTGCCATCTTGCCTGCTCAGTGGCAGTTTGTTTATTTGCTTGGCACGGCTTTCAAAGCTTTCAACAGCCAAAAGTCACCAAAATCGCTTGTGGGAGGCCGTTGCATTTCTCGCGAAAATAAAGTTTCATCTCAGAAAAATGTCGGCTCGATGATAGGTTATCGAGAGATTTAGGTTCGGACATACTTTAGATTTCGGTAATTTTCGTTCACATGAAGTTTCTGCAACCTAGCGCGTCCTTGGAGGTTTATGGCTGTGCGCCTACTTGTATGCATATGTCCGAAAAAAGAATAGCCAAATAGACATGGACATGTTGAGTAGTTTTAGTTCAAATTCAAAGGAATTCTCATTAGAGTAGTCAGAAGAGCAGTTGGCTAATATACGTAAGCTTCCAATCAATTCTCATCGCGCCATTACATTTATGTGAGAACGGGATTAGATGTAAATATGTGTTCAGTTACGTTCGTAATTTCAGGCAAATGAGTCATGGGAGATGGGGGGGGGGGGGGGGGGTCCATAAGAGATGGTTGGTTACGTGGCAATGAGGGTTTATTGAAGCCAATCCAGGGGAGAGCAGGAGGAGAGAGAGAGCGGTAAAGCGTATCAACCACAGAGTCTGTAACGTTTTTCTGTGCACGAAAGACTGGCTTCCTCAACCTGATAGCAGTTGCTTCTGCCGTTACTAGCAGAACATGTCCCAGAGGCTTTGGATACTTTGGTAAGACTGTAGTGGACGTTAGCGCCACTGTGGGAACCCGTGATCGCTGCCTCAGCACGCCAAGGCTGCTGTCACGGTGACAGTCTGCACCTTTGCCATCTCTCGCTGAAGGTCTGGCGCGACCTATTAACACGCGTGTTGTGGTCCAAACAATGACCTTCAAGACTGCAGGCAACGCTGGCCGCTCAAATATTTTGTCACAGACATCACTGTGGCCCTAGCCCGCCTCGCGGCTAGACGTGCACTCCGCAGTTAAGGCTTCCTCCTCATTATTTTCCTTTTCGTCTGTAAAGAATATATTCTGCCTACTACTCTGGCCTTTCACTAGACTCCCCCTTGTTATCTTAAGGAACCAGGCCTGTAAGATAGCAGCCATTAGAGTTTACCCTGATAGTCTTAACACCCCACGATAGGACTTCATAAATCACATGGAAAGCTTCGTTGGGATCCACATTATGTCTGAAATCAACAATATACACAAGAGTAGACCTGTATATGTTCCTGATTCCACCCTTTATCAGCTACGCTAGTAGGTGTTCCAACGATTTTTTGGATAAGTTCTGACTCTTGCGATAAATATAACCTGCTCCACAGGAGCAAGCAAATGAGTAGATGCAAATGGAGGGGATGTGGGTTGGCCACTTATCTCTTCCTCCTCCGTGCAAGATAGATTTGGTTGAGAATAATATCCGAACTCTCACTGCTGGGAAGGTTTGTGACATGACTTGGTCAAAGCGACTTCTTCGGAGTTCACTTTCCGCATCCCCGTGAAAGGTGACTTTGAAGAATAACGTATTTTTCTATAGTTAGCGTGGTGTGGTTGTTTTGCCTCGCAACCTTATTCTTTATAATAAATCTCTCAGGATACCCGTGTCTGCGAAGCAGGTCCTGGATTTTCTTAAGCAACCGCTATCAGGTTGAGGAAGCTGATCTTACGTGCACAAACGAACCTCTGGCAGGAGCCGCGCTTGGTGTGGCCAATGGTCGCTTAAATGCAGACGCTTTCCACGTTCTCTCTCTCTCTCTCCTCAACCCCCTTTTCCCTGAATCGTCCCATAAACAGGCCTCTCTTATTAACCCCACACAACCCCTACCCCTATTGAATCATTTTTATTAAATAATGAACCGAATTGACCGCATTTTTATCTTCGACCCTGTTCCTATACAAATATAATGGCCCGACGAGACTTTTTTGAGGGCTTACGCATACTCGCCACCTGCTCTTCCAATGTGTAGTTAAATAGTAAAAGATGCCGTCACGATAATGGTGTCGGATACGATGTGGTCCGGCCAGATAATAGGCGGTTGGACGTATCCCAAAATTTATACGTTAGTGGATATGATGAGGCGTGAAAGGCCAGTGTCAGGAATGATTTAATAAGGTTAGAAGAAGTAGAATATGAGTCACATGCAAGTGAATCCCAGCCAAATGCAGTCCAGCCATGAGTGGGCCTGAGTCCAGAGTCGCATTCCGGCAAGTAGATCACTGGGTCCGGACAGCTATAACCGAACAGTAGATCATCGGTTCCGGGAGTGACTGAGCGTAAAAACTTCCCCGCATCTTGTGCACTGGTCTCGCCTTGAGAAGTGATTGGCTAGTGAGGCCAGACTAGTCCCGACCTTGAGTGGGCCGGAGTCCGTGAGCCAGACAGAGAGTGACCTTGAAGGGCTTGTCCCCGCGACGTCCGAGGAAAGCATGGCTAAGCATAAAGGGTCACTACAATGGCACCTTTTTCTCATGAAGTTATCGCAATGTGTTAAGGCTACTCAGATTTAACCCTTACACCTGCGATCTTCAAGGCCCGGTTCCTTAGGAGATGAGAGAAGTATTGGAAAGCCAGAGCAGTAGGTACAAGAGTTAGGTGGGCGTCGGGGAGCAACAACCCCTACAAAGTCGATGTCTGTCTCTGCTGATTTCCCTTCTATGCGTCGCGTTGCCATCGTTACTGGTTCACCACTCAGACGGTACATACTTTGGATGAACCAATCAACAAACGCCATTCGCAATCTCTCAGAGTTTGACTGCAAGTTGCTCTCAATCATTTCAGGTTGGGCGAAAACGCCGACTAGTGGAATTTGGTTCTACCTGCAACCACATGTACCCAGTCGCCATCGAGTGCGACGATCCGCCGGTTGCGCAATTTGTTGAACAGCTGTGACAATTTTAATCGGGTGAAGAGACGCGGTGTCATCCAACGGTGCGAAAATCTCCCGTTACTGCTGTGTTCAGGAAATGGGTTTCACCCAATGTCCGAGAGTGTGCTTCCTCATTCGTAACTATCCCCAGTGATTTAACCAATCCAGTAGTGTCGAACAAACGGCGGTAACAATAAAGTTGGTCGACCACCTTCGATACCCCTTGCCTCATACTCCTGTGGTTTCTTTTAGTTTTATTCTTTTATCTTTCATTAAGTTAGATACTTCCAACATTAGTTAAATAAACTAACTAAATAAAAGCACTGAAAATTTGATTCCCAGGTTGTAAATCAGAAGAAAGAGGAGCATTCACCGGGAGCGGTCGGACGTTTCGAGTATCTGTCTTGTCTACTCATATCCAGAGAATGGAAACTCTGGCTCATTGTCCTCGTCTTTAGGCCGCTTATTCTTGTGCGCGCGTGTTATACCAATCATAGCTGAGTCACGGAACGAACGCACATGAGGGCGAAAACAGCACACCCGCCACAGGGACAGACATGGGGAATGAGGAGGCTGATGGCGAGGCGCGAGACACACACAGTGACCCAACCATTATTGCTTTTTTTATTACGTAAAATACAGACAAATAGCATTTTTTCTTGTACATAACCAAGCTCTTCACATAATACAGTACGTATGTAATGTATAGTCCTATCCTGCGTTCGCTAATCAAGAACAAGGACTCTCCGGTTATTGCGCCCGCCGCTTATTAAGCCCAATTTGGTCTGGACCCAGGTGGGCTTAATAACCGGCGACTACTATATACGGACAAATAGATGGCATTGCTATGGGCTCTCTTTTTAGACCTCTCTTAGCCAATGCATTTCACGGCAAGCTGGAAAACTTCCAACTAAGCCATCAGATCAATAAGCTAAAACCCTATGTTCGCTACGTTGATTATCATTTTTGTCATCGCCACAGCAAAAGTCGATGTAGATAAACTATTAAATCCTGTCAATCGAGCAGAATCGTCCATTAAGTTCACGTTATAGGTGGAAATGGCAAGTTCGCTTCCTGTCTGAGACAAACTTTTAAGTCGAAGACCGGATGGTAGCACGCGAAGGAGAACGTATCGAAAGTAAACTTGGTCCGGAAAGTAAATAAACTTGAGCAGTTTCGTACTATTCGAGTAGAATCGCAATCTGGGCCGCTGCTTGGCATAAAGAGCTAAGAAACTTGTTCGGCAGACAATATTAAGGAGGAGCTTGCTGGGAATGCGCCTATTCCCATGATTACTCTGTTAGCAGACACCTTACAAATAGATAGCCTGCGCAAGCGGCGCGCGCACAGCAGGCTATCGATCGGCCACAGGCAGCAAAAACAACTCGCGGTCGCAACAATCGATAATTCGAAATTACATCTAAATCTCAGCCACAGAAACCAGCCAATCACGCCGGCAGCTTAAAGTTGATTGGCCCAATGGACCTAGCTCACCGTCGTTTGTTGCCATAATTTCGTCGGACCTGCTACACACTCAGGGACTTGCTCTGACTTGCTGAAACGTGCTTGTCTCGGTAAACTCCCTCTCGCCCTGACCAACCGGTATCCTCTCTGTCTCACTCTTATGGATTCTCTGGTTCGGCGTTCGACTTAATTAGCAGTTCCAGGCGCGGGTCATAACAGAGCTTAAGGAAATGGGGAACCTGCTTCGCAAGCACGGGTAACCTAAGATATTTATTCCAAAGGATATGGTTGTTAGACGAATAAAACCCACCACACTTACAGCGAAAACGAAAACACTATTCCTCAACGTCTATTTTCAAGGGGATGCGGCAAGTGAACCCCTAAGAAGACGCCTTCACTAAGCCATGTCACAAACATTCGCAGTAGTGAGAGTTCTGGTAGTATTCTGTACAAATCCTCGATTGCACAGGGATGCAAAAAGCCAGTTTTGCAGTTCAGAACCCCTCCATGCGCACCTACTCATTTGCTTGCTCTTATGGAACAGACTGTGGTGGCCACCCGAGTCAGCGCTTATCCAAAAGAATATGGGAAAACCTCCCGGAATAGCTGAGAAATGGTGAAGTGAGGGGCATAAAAAGCATATTGTTGATTCTGGACATCGTATGTGTTGTACCGGTAGCCAAAGCCGAGATGTCGCAGCCTAATTACGGCTCGTTTGAGTAACCCAAGGAAGAAAAGGCAAGAAGTGGGCAAAAGCTGAAGTCCTTTAGTGTAAAAGGTACAAAATATTTAGGGCAATAAACGAGTGTAAGCTAGGTCCATCGAGCCGATCAGCTTCTGTCCTGGCTTGGCTAGTGGCACGATTGGCTGGTGACTTGATGGCTGACTATTGCTTGGATTTTAAATTATTGATTGATTGACAACCAGTATGCGTTCGCCTCGTGTAGGCCAATCGATAACCTGCTGTGAGTGCGGCTGATTGATGCATGCTCTCTGCCTGTTAGGCGCCTCCTAGCAAATCCTCCCTTTTGAGACGAATCGTAAGATTTGAGCCGCGGGTTCACTTGTAACGGAACTGTTTGAAAAATTTTCCTGCCTGGTCGTCTAGAGGCTGAAGTTCCTGCCCTTTGAGCACTGTGGTCCCATTGTGGAGAGATCTGGGGTGTTGACGGCGGTCGTGGGAGAAGAGGATGGGGACTTTGAAAAGAAGAAGACTCGATCGCTGGGACAATACGTTTATTTGCCTGACGTTTCGACATCCGTCGCGAAATAATCATCAGAGACATGAGCAGGAGAAAGTAGCAATTGCTTCCTGGGTAGGATTGTGTTATGGAGTCGTGTGAGTGCGCGCGAAGCGCGCCCAACTCCAAAACGGGAGAGTGGTAATAGGGGAAAGTATGGGTGGGGCATATCAGGGGAAGAGAAAGAGTGAAATAATCCCAAAAAATCAAAAAATTACGTAGGAACGCCTAAATTTGTTTTACTGAACCAAAAATCGGCTTAAAAATTGGTTTTTTGAGTAATAAAAGGAAAAAGAAGCAGCGTGGAAACCAAGAAAACCAAGCCGTGAAAGGTAATTGGACGAAAATTATTCAGGGAATTGAATATGTGGTCTCAAGGACGTGCAAAGCCGAGCCGCTGCGCTGGCGACCAATGAAATACCAGCAAAATATGCATGAAGTAGGAAGCCAGACAGACATATGGGGAATAACCAGGTAAGTGCTGTTTCTCCTTAACGAAGCGCATATACATAACGAAAATGAGTGGGCTAAATTTAATTAAATTGTTCCTTGAAATTGCTGATAAAATTAATGGGATGGTTCACAGTAAGGAGCACGAACGGGTGCGCAAATTAAGGATATCGAGCTGTCTTTCTGTCTTTTCTAGCAGGAACGCGTGGACGTTATCCGGAGAAGTTGATTTTGCAACGGTCGGCAGCCAGACAGACATATCTGGAGCTATCAGGTATGATCCCAACTGGGCCTGCGGTAAGCTCGTTGAGTGCGCAAGTAGTTTGCCATTATAATTGAAGATCTAAGCAGAATGATACTGAGTACGCAACCAAAGCAAACACTGTGAGTTTTTTTACCTCCCCACACAGCTTTGGAAGAACGCAAACCACGGAAGCCAATTTTTTCGACAGAAATCCCGTCCAATACTCCACCGAACAGCCCACAGCACGCACAGCCTTGCCTGCTAGTTAACCGACAAAGAAGGTAAGCCGAAAGACGTCTGTGTGTACAGGAACAGAATAGAAGGGGGGGGGAAAATTGTGTAAATTTGGTGAGGTAAATTTGGAAGGATGAGTCAATGCGTGATGTCCCGTAGAAACTCTAGCCGGGATAACGTTAACCATGGCAAACGCGCGGACTGCTACATTCACTCGTCCGCGTGGACGTGTAGGAGAGCCCGAAATGTGCTCGAGTCACGGGATCAGCAAATGTAAGCCACCCGAAGGCTACAGCACAGCATGCTAAGAAATGGACACATGTCATGTGATCATGAGTCGTGCGATCAGAAACCGTTAGCCACCCAACGGTAGTAGTGTAGCACGCCAAGAAGTGTCCCAAAGTAAAGTAGGAATACGACGATTACTTAGAATAACCACCTACTTCCAAAATTACGTCTACTTAAATTTTGGAAGTAGGTGGTTATTCTATGTTACGGAAAATTCCGACCCCTAGAGACAACCTCACCGTAAGCTCTACCGGTTTTCAAAGAGGGGCTAGTTCCCGCAGTACTTGAAAGTCAGTCTGATGTTAGACTTTCGTTTCTGGTTTCCACTTTCGGAAATGTACGCGTTGAATATTTCCATTTTCCCATATACTTTATTCTCTTCCTACTAAAATGTCTTTGGATGACCGTATTTTAATAAATAAAGCTACATATGCCAACAGGAAGAGGCTATTTGCTGCCGATAAAATTTTGGATGAAATGTGCCATTCACGAAAGTCGATCATCAAAGCAGTTGCCATTCCTGCATAGATGCCGAAAGAGTTTTGTTCACAAATTCTGCGCGCGTGAAACCCAGCGTAAGATCTGCTCTACGGTATCGTATTTCATCTCGTTACGACCAAAGCATGCTCATATATCCTTAACCGTCGCCGATTACTGACTTTGGAAATTGAAAAGCAAATATGCCTTTGGGCCATTAAGAATGAGTCAATTAGTGCACATACCCTCTTGTGGTAGACACGCTGACTGCTCTAAAAACAGACTTGGTGGTCTGACGCTGAGGCAGGCTGTGATCATCGTCACCACGCTGACTCATCGTGTCTTCGTCTGCCAAGTCTTGCACTCGCACGTGACAATTATCACCACCCACTCTTATTCAATCTGCTGTGGAAGCCGCCCACACTTTCCGTCTCATGGTGGGGCTGCGATCGTACGAGTCTTCACCTCGACCTCGGGTGAGCTCGAAATCAATCAGTGTGAATTCTTTCCTGATTGGCTGCAGACAAAAAGCACATGTCCCTGGTTCCTGTTATCCTGGGCGTGCTAACATATAGAAAAACTGGTGTGAGAGGATTGTGAGCAATACTTTTCTGCAGAGCCGTTTGTATAGTCTTTCTCGGAGTGAACACGGTCTATTCTTCCCTGACTTGGGGAACCTGCTGCTATCGACTTCACCACCTGATGGCACGTTTAACCATTTAGAAATATCTACACATTCCAAAATGGTCAAGGACGTATTTTTGTCTGAAAGAAGTGAAGAAAGAGACACCTTTTGCTTTTAAATTTAAAACATATGATGTCTCTGGGGTAGCCAGCGTGGGAAAGCAAATCAAACAGATAATTGAGCTCGGCTCGGGAGGTTTCTTTGTCAGAGCAGTGTCTCTTCGCTCGGCGTAGCAGACTGTTGACGGCACTCCCTTTGTGAGAGATGGGGTTGTTGCTCTCATAGTAAAGAATAACTTCCGCATACGTGGTAGGCATACGGAGGCTTGTAATGTTCCGTCAGTTTTGCATTGCCCGAGAACATCCAGAAATGGGAGTTTGTTTTTAACCTACTTAAGGAGCGTAAATTGAATGCCCGGAATGGCTGAGTTGATAGTGTTGTGGAGAGCTTCGAGTTATTCTCCTTTAACGACAACAAATGTTTCGTCTCAATATCTTACCCATAATTTAGGCTTCATCGATGGAAGGACCGTTGATTCCAGCTTCTGCATTGTTATTTCGGCAAGGAATCCAGATATGGGTGACCCCCCTCGGAGCTCCTTTTAATTGTTGATAGTATTGGTGATCAAATGAAACATTGGTTTCTAAGCAAACGTCCACAAGTCCAAGTGAGGCAGCTGCAGGAAGCTTCGTTTCGTAGCTCTTCAGGACTTCTTCTGTGCATTGTCTTGCTATACTGAGTGGTATGGAGGTGAACAGGGAAACGACCTCGAAGGAGACCACTATCTCATCATCGGACTCCCCTGGCTCCCCTTAATTTCTGTAGAAACTCCGTAGAATGTTCAAAATCCTTCGTAAGTGGGTGGAGTTGACGGAATAGCCACTTAGGGATTTTGCAGTTCGGTGCATCGATTAATGGTACTATCAGTCGCAGGGGAAAGTCCAGTTCGTAAAATTTGATTAATGCGTAGATCGTTGCGATGGTTGCCCCGGATTGTTTCAGGCATTTTGCGATAGCTCTTGACAGTAGTTGCGTCCCTGAAAGGCGTCTGTGAGAAATTGCTTGTAGCTTGAGCTATCTTCTAATAGTGACAGCATTTTCTGCTTGCAATCTGATCTTTTCAAGATAGCAGTTAAGTCTCCTTTGTCTGCGAGAGGTATGATTACATTTTCATGAGGTTTTAAGTTCTTGAGTACTTTCTTTGCTTCAGAGGATGGAGATGAAAACTGATTCCGATCCTTTAAGACATCAAATGGTAAACCGATCATCGTCATTGAGGTCTCCTGTTAGTATGATAGACTCCAAGCTAGCTAGGAACTCCAAATAATTAGAATCAGAATGGTTGGATTTCATCCCTTTGAAAGCACATTCTCCTCCGTTGCTGTGAGGGCTCTGGAGGACAGGTTCAATATTTTTGCTGCAGACTGTTGGTTTGTAAGAGCTGGCTGAGAAAGACCAGCTTGAAGCCATGCATCAACCGACGTATCGAGTTGGGTAGAGTGTACAAAAATATCAAAGAAAAATTGAAGAGACTACGGCCGACCACTACGGACCAACGTGAATCGCAAGTAGCGTCCACACCGGATTACCCGGACTGACACCGGACCGACACAAAATACGGTTACCAATTAGTCATTACGCTATTGCGATTACTAATTTTGTCCACCACGGAGTAACGTTAATTGCAGCAACCAAGCAGCGCCCACACTTTACGATTCTATTACTGTACCAGCACTTTTGAAATGTTAATTGTTCGTCGCACATCCCTCTCAAGTCTGACGACGACCTGGGGATCCAGTGTCGAAAATTTACTGAATAAACTTACCCATTTTCCCAAAGAACGCCTTTCCTTGAAGAACAATATACTGCTCTTTAACCTTGAGCCTACGAATATTCCCTTATAGGTTAAGACTGCATATTAGGTAAAATTTCATACACGTGCGTACAACTTTTAGCAACTATGCTCACTAGAAATAGCAGTTCTAACAGTAGTCTCCTAGACCTAGCAGTGTAAACTTAGGAGAAAACCAGGACAAGCACTAATGTACTCCGAGCTCCAAACACCTGCTCTACAAGGAATAACAAAAATCCAGGCCTACACTCCTATGTGGGATCAAGAGAACACGCTCCCAGACCTAACACCAATCAGTGTCGTTTGCAACCAAATATTATCAGCGCTAATTGCACTCAGATACACCGCTAGAAGCAGCAGTATAAACAGTAGTTGCAGCAGTAGAAATAGGAAACCCGGGCGCTCCGAATATGTCTGGGCACTTACTATGGGTGAGTGAGGGTAAACAGTGATATGGTACCAGTGCGAAAGGCTACTGTAGCACCATGTGATATGGCAGAACCTGCGATATTAATTAATAACGTCTCGTGAACAGTCACATAACACAGCCTGATGGATAGAGCAAGGGGGATGGAAACCAATGAAAGCCCTTATGTGCTAATATCACCGCCATCATTAATACTACCAGCGTCACTAATATTGCTCTACTGTCGTGTTGCACTGACTTAGACTGTCCTACCATACCTACCTGATACTGCATTGTCGTCATTATACAGATAGGTACAGTAGTGGGCCTAAATGTAGTCTATAGACGGCAAACTGTTCGGCATAAGGGCATGGTGGGACTAATGCATTATTTTTCAAACGCTCTATTATTATCCAAATGCTAATCACTATTACCTCACACAGATTGGGAGTGCATACCAGGTGCCACTTCTTAAAAAGCACACACAGGCAGTACTAATAATATACTACCTACTGACCTTAGTAAGCATGATAACTATAAAATTGGCACTTTTAGCATAGGTACGTACCTATAGCAGCATTATCTTAGTCCGTACAGCTTGATGGATAGAGCTGAGAGTGCAAAAACCAAGGCAAATGCTGCTATGCTCGGGGCCCCGAGCATGTGCTTACCCGAAATAGTTGAAACCCAGATTCCCACTCCTTGTTGAGACCAAGGGGAGATGAGCCCTAGCGTGTGGCTCGATCAGGGTCACCTCTGAAAAGCGTTGGTGTCAGTGCTCGCACCAGTTCCACTACACTTCTTGTTGCGATTGAGGGGATATGAGCCCAGTGCGGATTTTAATCAGCGTCACTTCTGACTTACAAAACAGACAGTAATAGGACCAGCAAATAGTATCACTCAGCTTCACCCTAGTAAGTAGTATAAGAAATAGCAGTAGTGATGATAGCAGTACCAGATCTGGATTAATAAAGTCTAGCTCGACACACACTATAGGTGAGTGTGGGTAAATAGTGCAGTAGTACCCGCGCAAAGTCTTCTGCCATGAAAGACTAAGTTAAGGCGGTGTTTCTGGCTGCATTTGGAGAAAGCGGCTTATGCCTGATTCCTGCTCGGTCATCTCGACTTTGGCCTGTCACCGGTTGAAGCGGACGAGGGTTTAGAGTGGGGTAGATGGCGGCGCATCTACGTTCACTATAAGTGACGCCAGTCACCTGCTCCCGAGCAAATGGTGGACATCAGCGTTTGCAATGGTCGAACTAACACATTGCCTCTGGGAGAAATCCTGTTTGAAGCAACCAAAATTGGTGGTTTTCTTACGTTGCAGTGGGCGGAACTCCGACGGGCTCTCCAATCTATGGTTAAGTGGCACCAAAATAGGTCTATAACGGGGAACCGGTGTTAGGAGAGGAATCGTAGCGTACAAAACCCCGTTTATGAGTCCACTTTAACATGCTGAAATGGGTTAAATTTAGAATCGGTTGTGGTTGTAGCGCAACTAGTATCAACATTTGCAGGCTCACGGGAGTTCTATGATTCATCGTTTCA
Organism: Ligula intestinalis; assembly: GCA_036362985.1. Lineage (NCBI taxonomy): Eukaryota > Metazoa > Platyhelminthes > Cestoda > Diphyllobothriidea > Diphyllobothriidae > Ligula > Ligula intestinalis. The sequence continues at coordinate 82,315,827 of JAYGXS010000003.1, forward strand.
AGTTGCGGCCCCTTGACTGACCTCCTCCCGGATACATCTATTCCCTTTGGACCATGAAAATTCACCGCCATGAGGATACCAAGCAGACTGTGCACACGCGGCTGATCGAGCAACGGAGCTTACTAGGAAAAATGCAAGCCATATTTGCACACCTTTAAAATAACATTATTGTAGCTGCCCACGCAATGGTAAAAAAAACTTTACAATTTATATAATTTGAGAAAATTCCCAATGACGCCCGAAGCGACAGAACTGAGAAGGCCGTGCAAAAACGATCGCAGTAAGTGC
>JAYGXS010000003.1:82325402-82371369 GCA_036362985.1 Ligula intestinalis
AGCCAAACGCATGCCAGTCTCATCGTCTTCCACTAGGTCTTGGATGAGCTGCAAAATCTCTCGCCGGATCGCGGTCCGAAAGAAGGCTTTAAGAGATCGAATGATGCCCTGATCACAGGGTTGCAGAACTAAAGTTTTGTTGGGTGGCAAAAATCGAAGTGTGATGTTCCTCAGTCCTTCGACTCGAGGGTGGGCACTGCAGTTATCTGCCAAGAGAAGGATCCTGCGCTTCTGGCGCCCCATTTCGAGGTCAAGTTCTCGTAAGACATTTTTCGTTCCTGGCCAACTGTCCACATTAAGTGGTTGTCCACCTTAAGCGGTTGTCCACATTAACCGGACTCCGCTGTACTGCTGATGCTTCGACGGCTGCCGTGGCTACTGCTTTTGCTACTGCAGTTGCCTCTGTTGTTGCTTTCGTGATCATTTTCTCCAGCCACTTTGTTCTGTCATCACTGCCTCTCTGCTTCATGTCTTCCTGCAGCATTGTGAGAAGATCAATGATAAAGAAAGGCGCCATACACGACCCAGGTGCTCAGCTGCCATAGCAACCACCCAGTAACGCATAAACGTGGCTGTACTCGAGCACTATTTAAGAGGGTGAAGACACTGTATTGAACCGGAAGGACGGGAGCAGCTGGCCAGGAATGGTTACCCGAACAGCTTCATCCACCACTGCCTCCGAACGCGCCTACGGGGAACAAACGAAAGGGGACCACCAACGCTCTGGCACCCTCTACCGTACATTCAAAACTTGTCAGAAGCAACCGAGCGTATCACTCCAGAGCTCGGCGTGGGTATTGCTAATCGCCCGATAACTACCATGCGTGCACGAGTCATGCAAATCAAAGACCCACTGGATATAGGTGAGCAGTCTGGCGTCATTTATCAGGTGATATCTTGCGACTGTTTTTGCTATTATACAGGGCAGACCGGGTGAAGACTTCGCTAGCGAATAATGGAGCACAAACGGGCAGTGCAGAAAGGCAACCCACAGTCCGAGATCGTTACCCACACTCTGGAATAAGGCCACGATTTCGACTTCTCGAATACATGGATGATGGCACGAGCCGCTAATTGGACGGGACGCGAACTGCTGGAGGCCTGGATGTCAGATCCTAACTCCATAAACAGGCGTGTGGATATACCGCCCTGTTCTTTTGCCATTCGTGCCCGTGACCAGAAACCAGGGCCCAGCTCCTCTACAAGCATGCAGGCCACCAGGTGACACACCGTTACTCCAGGGTCGCGCGTAGAAGACACGATAAGACAGCGTGATCTTAATGAGTCGTCGCCACAGCCCTCAAAATCGTCAAGGCACGATCATGGTTAGAGTGCAGAAGCAAACGTGGTGAAAATTGCTTACGTGTCAGTGATCGTCACGAGTCCATTTAAATTCTCGCGAACTCCCGCTTAGCTCGCAATTTGGATCTGTAGCAACAGGTGTTAGACACCCCAGTCACGCGTACACCAACACCAATGATAACAACTATCAAGGTGGTACGGTACTATTAAGAGAAATAGTAGCATATAAATACACAAAACTTAACAATAGATATTCCGAGTCGAGAGCAAAGGGAGTCGGTCAAGGGGGCGTGGATCTGGTTTTATGGGATTCCAGGAGGCAGTTCCTCTGGGCTCCCATTGGTCTGAAAACACCAGCACCAAAGCGAAGAGCGGACGTGAACAGAGACAATGCTGTTGCGGCAAGGGGGGGGGGAGTTGCAAGCGTTTGAAGTCATTGTTGGTGGGGTGGCTTGACGAGTGGTGCTCGGAGTAGCCGCGGACGCTGGGTCAAAAGGAAGAACAGAGAGCTGGGTCGACACCACCGTGTCAGGGTGGTCGCAATGTGAATGGGAAGTTTGCTATGTGAAAGTGTGAACAAAGGGGGCAGTATTCTCTCATGTGCATTTGAGTGAGGGAGAGCGGCCAGCGCTCTAAAAAGCAGAGGGGCAGCCTTCGGAAGAGTGTAAACAATCATTTTGTAGGTCGGACGGGAGTCTCGTAGGAGAAGAGATGTGGAGAATTCCCAAGTTGTTCAGCCGGAACTAACAATGGCTTTAAAAAGCCTATTTACAGATAAATTCTGGCAAAGCATGCATATGCCACAGAGCGGTATGGATAAGCTATATCAACCATGGGTGTCGCCCACATATATGGTTATCAAGTGAAGTTTCCTCAAGTCTTCATTCTTTTTAATGTCTCAAGCCACTTTGTTGCCAACAGGTGGCTCGAAGGTGTTAGCCTATATTCCACTTAAGGAAACTGAGCTAAATCAGATCACAAACGACATGACGATGGGTCTGTAGCTCAGTGTACATTTACCAAACTTTGCAAGTACCCTTCCACCCTCAAAGGATTAGTTCGGCTAGCCTACAATACTGGATATCATCGAACATGCTCTAAGTTTGATTGACACATGATATCACGCAGACGTTTGCATGGTCATGTCTCCAATCTCTTAAAAAACGACCATCACTAAAAGCATGGGCCTAACGAAGTTTTGCCATTTGTCCCCAAGGCAGAACAGGACGAATGGATCCCGTAACCGATCTGTGAGCACCCATCCACGAAAGTCAAGACTTCCGATCGAAATTAGCAAGACTGGCCTGTGGTTCAACGGTTAGAACGTCGAACTTCTAACCAACAGGTCAGGGGTTCGCGCCCCGGGGGTTGGGTGTGGCTGGCTGATGACGGCTAATAAGGCAGGAATAGAAAGTCCAGTCTCCCTTGTCTCTGTCCGTAATGTCATTCGACCTGTTGGTTTGGCCGTTTTGTAGCTGCTTAAGAGTGAGCCCCTAGGCAGAACAGAACAGGTGACTTCCGTAACCGATCACTGAATATTCATCCACCAATGCTAATATGTTCGATCCAGACCGGCAATACAACCAGTTCGCGACGCAGTAAGTCAGAGCATTGGATTTCCAACCAAAAGGCCGCTGGTTCGAGTCTCGAGTGCTGTACCACCTGGGGTTTGGTATGGCTGGCTGATGACGGCTAATAGCCAGAAATGTCCATCCCGGTCAATCAGACGGAAAAGCAAATTGTGTTACCCGGTTTAGGCAGTTATTAACTCTGTCAAGTACCCGCGGTTGCCTGGGACAAAATAGAAGGACTGGCTACTAAACTATAAGTTAATTCTTGTTAGAATCTCTGCTCTTGTTCATCAGTATAGAATCTTTCCTTTATTTACAGACGCGTTGGTACATCCACACCGTAATACGAGAGTGAACTGCAGAAATAAGAAATAAAGCGGTTTCAATTTCTGTTTTATGAGGCGTCTAGACAGGCCGCATTGAGTAAGACGAAAAGGTAGAAATGAAGGATAATTTATTAGTCAGAACTGAGTTATAAAAAAAACATCAACAGGAGACCAGGGATAAGAACCATCAAGGGCATGTTCGGTCAAGTTACTTCTGCATAAATTGCATCTGGAAACTGTAGTAGTACAAAAAGAGAGAAGGTTAAGACACCTACAAAAAGAAAACAAAATGGCAATCAAAAGGCGTTTATCACAGCCGTGGCAAGGAAGGGGGCGGCCTGAGACTAGGGCAGGTCCAACATGTCATATTTCTTGTAGATGGTCTCCGTCACATCATAGGCCTTCTTCAGAGCAGGTATGCCCTCCTTTATGAGGAAATCGCGACAGATGTCGACAGTAGTGAGCTGACTTTCGGCTGGTTGGGATGCCACCATCTTTTCTATAAACTGCTGACGGTAAGGAAGGGCATGGAAGGCCACAGTGACAGCATTTCGCACGACCCAGGGGTGATGCTTGGCCAGGGTTTCGTCGTACGCAGTCTGACCCAGTTCACAGAGCGTTTTCTCGTCGGGTTCTGTGCAACGCAGAAGAGGCAAAAACTGTCAAAAGACAATCGGAACCTAGGGACCCGTGTGCTCGGAATGGAATGCAGCACGTGACTCAGTAAATCACGTTAACATTTAGTTTGCATCATTTATTGTTTTCGTCGAGTTCCATTGTCATATACACCCTTTTGGCCAGCCATACAATACCGTACCCGAACATATTCTCCCCCCTGGTGGTTTTCTCTAGAGTATCCCATGTATACTTATTTTATTCATATGTGTACCTCCTTCCGTAGGTATTCGTTTTGTCCCGCTCCCCTCCATTTAACAGTAAAATAACAATCTTTCTCCTTCTTAAACACTATACACATTACCTTGCCGTTATACCCCTTGGCATTATCGTTGATCTTAATTACTTGACATTTTATATAAGTTAACACCATACTGTTTATCTTATACTTGATTGTTCCCATTTCGGTAGTTGCGCCCCCTTTTTGTTTCTGTTAAACCCCTTTAATTTGTTTAAATGCCCTATACTGGGCCCGTGAAGATTGATATTATCTCGCTGTCTCGAAAGAGAAGGGCTATTTGTCTACTTAACAAGTAAACTGAACGTGCGCTGATTGGCTGTTTTTATGCTGGCAAGTGAGCCAAGGAAATCGGGAAAAATAGGATGTCTCGCCTTATTGCTGAACGTTCGAAGCATAAATATGAAGATTTATCAATTATTTGCTGCTAATAAATGCATTAGGGAAGCACTACAACCCGTAGACCAAACACAAAACAAAAAGAAAACCTGCAGGCTAAACCATAACACTAACCCTAAAACTAACCCTAACCCAAGCACTTAAACTACCCCTAACCGTAAAACTCAACCTAACCCTAACTCTATAACTAACCCTAACCCTAAAACTAACCCTAACCTTAAAACTAACCCTAACCCTAAAACTAACCCCAACCCTAACCGTAAAACTAACCCTAACCCTATATGCCTCCTTAACGAAATCAACGATAAATAAATAATTAGATCATCGACATTATGTATTTTGTTTTTGGTTGCTTTCGGTGCATACCAATATTTGAGTTTTATTTAGTTGGATAAGTTTCAATGTAGGAAAGGAAACTGTGCAGAATACAAATCGTAAGAATTTATAAACGCAAGAAATCAAAGAATAACAAGCATTCTAAAGCGATTTAAAACGAAAAAAGCCTCATACAAGGTATCCTATCAGCGCACAGCGACCTTGATCAATTTTACTTACCTGATGGTCCATAGTTCATCACGTCTCGGACTTGGAAACTTTGTGTGTAAGAGTACTTTTTATGTTTTCCCTAATCTCCAATTATAGAACCGTACTCGACTTACCGATACCGTTATCGCTTAAAGCACCACGCGTACACTCAAGTTAACAAGTAGGAACCAGGCCGGCCTTACGCATCTGGTTTATTATAGGATCCCAATTCTACAATATGTTACATGGCCACACGCAATAAACCTTTGTAATTCAAACTTTCCATCACGTCTACACATACCTTCTACAGTTGAGCATCTGTTACCGAGCTCGTCATGTGGAACGAATTTCCATTTAAAATAATAGAAATTTGAAAATAATACGTTCCAATACCCGAAAAATATCAGTCGGAAATATTATAATGTAATTATTACAAATGTTCTTTTTTACTGTTTTCAGTTGTAATTTGTCTTATGAAGAGTCTACGCTGCCTTGAGAGAGACTTACTTTGTATGTTTACTTGTAACGGCTGTGATCGTGCCTGATCTAGCCGGCCTCGATTATGTCACGGGCGGTACCTCTCCACGTGGCGGCAGCGGATCTGTAAAGATCCACCTGTTCTCTTCTCCAACGACGGAGACCGAAAATCGAAGGTCCAAGAACCACTTCCATGTCTTAACGAACGGTTTCGAGCCAGGTCTTGAGTTTCCCGCCTCTTTGACACCTCCAGGTGGGCTGCGGAGCAAAGGTCGTGAGGCGGACGATGGAGAACGTGCCCAAACCACCTCAGTCGCCTTTCTTGGATGGCCAGGAATATCGGCGCGATACCGTCTCAACGAGTGCGGACTGTCTAATTTGAGACTAAAAGGATGGTCCTCGAGCAGCGATGGCCAAAAAATTATATTCTTCGCTTATCCTCCCAACGCAAAGCCCAGTATTCACATCCATAGAGGAGTACTGACCAGACGGATGCGCGGTAAACATGGATCTTCTCGGCGATGGAGATGTCGCGCCGGATCCATAGGCAATTTCGGAGGATTGAGAAAATCCGACGAACAGCAACGATTCAGGAGGCAATGTCGTCCTTACTCTGTCCATTCGGTATCAGCCTCATACCGAGGGGTTTAAAGCTGTCTACTTCTGCAAGTTGATGTTCATCAATCAGCAGGAGTGCATTCTCCTGGTCAGTGATGCAGTTCCAGAATAATTTGACCTCACCGGTATTTATGGACAAGCCAACCGATGCAGCGACCTTATTTACCCGTGACACTACAAACTGTAAATAGCCAAAACTTGAAACTAGTAAAGCGGTATCCTCGATGTCGTCGAGATCTGTCAGCTGGCGTCCAGGTGCAAGCTCAACACCGTCCTCTTCGCGAAGGGCCTTCCCAAAAATCCAGTGAAGGACGTAATTGAATAGAATGGGTGACAAGATACAGTCCTATCGAACGTTAGACCAAATAGCAAGCAATTCTGTGAGGTTGTTACGGACCAGGACTCGCGCAATGGTGGAACGGTAGGGAGACGATGGGGATATGCGAGGGATGAAGAGGGGAGTTGTGGTGAAGAAAGGGAATCCATCGATGAGTCGGGCGTGCTCTTTCTTCTTTTGAATTTCACTCCGCACGAGTTTTGGTCCCAGCTTCGAGATAGCTCATTACCAATCCAACTGCATCAGTTCACTGAAGTGGTTCTTGGACCTTTCGGTGTTCAGTCTCCGGTACTGGCAAAGTGAATGGCTCGAACTGTCCCAGTCTGCAGCCACGGATTATCGCGCATGAAGAAGCACCGCACGGGACATCAGTGGCCGGCTAGATCAGTCATGATCGCAGCCGTAACAAAAAATTAATCAACTGAGTAAGGAAGCCTGTAGCGTGTTACTTCTGCGCTATGGATTTATATGTTAGCTGACCACAGGCCTATTATGGCAACGGAGCTGCAGGGCGACCACTTGCTGTCAGCCAGGGGAACCCCAATTCTCGCGGAAGCCGCGGTAATAATGGACTGTCTGGCTCTTTGTCATCACACTCGAACGACGGGACAGCGACTGACATGATATTCGCATCGAAAGGTGGAACTAACGAAGCTCAATTTCTTTAAGGTCACATTAAAGATGTATCACAGATAGATAGTTGCATACACATGAACGATTTAATATTAAATAAAACACTTACCTATGCAAACTTTCTCAAAAAAAGATATTATGAAGATGAGTGCTCGATGTAGACGAAGTAGATTACGGGCGCCATAGGTGTGCAGTTTTCCAACTGGCTTATTGTCCTCGTACTGATTTTTCTCGAAGGAGCACATCTTATTGACGGTGATGAAATTTTCGTGATACTCGGGGGTGGCCGTGGGATCTCGAAGTTTATTGAGAATGTCTAGCTTCTTGCTAACGTCCCGCATTACAAAGTACATTATCTTGCCGAGCTCATCTAGTAGGCTGAAGAACAGGCTTGAGAGCGCGATGAGATGAAACCTAACCTGGAAAGTACGGTGTAGCCCTCACAGTAGTCTTCGAGACCAATGTCGGTACCGCCATCAATCACCGCCTTAGTGAAGCGTTCGATTACAAGCTTCAGGTTGAAAGTATTGGCCTGCTTCGCAGACATGATCTGCAAGGTTGAACAAAAGTTTGGTGAATTCGAAGTATGTTACATGAAAAACAAGATGAAAAGCAAACAGTTGCTGTTTAAATAGATGTTAACATAGCGCAAATAAGGCGCTTTATCGAAAAACGGTAAGAAAAGACGGTTAACTGAGGCAAAAAGTGTCGAGGCGACATCATCATGGGACATAACCCTGGCGCTAATTAGAGTTAGGCCTGAAAGAGGTTGTGAATGCTTAGTTAATAAGACATTGGAATTTACGAAGAAGTATGATAATATCGAAAACAAAGATATCAGGGTAATTTTGAAGGAAAGCAAAACAAATATTCACAAATTTGGTAGAGTTTTTAGGTTAACGTGGGTGGTCAATAATCTCAGCAAGAGTAGCATTTTTCGACATCTGTTAAGTTTAACTATGTCATGATTAAGCCTCACATTCATCGAGGTAGAAGGTAATGTATCTTAATTTTTCCCAGTTTTGTTGTGCTAGAGTTATGCTTCCATTAAAAAGTCGTTAGTTTGTACATAGCTCTTGTCGCACAGTTTTTCTAGTGCCCGTAGAGTGATGATAACTTAGAACAACACTCAAAATATAAACAAAGCAGAGCAACCATCGCATTTATCTTTATCTTTTTTAGTCATGATCTCCTTTCTCTTCAAGGTCAGTTGTACGCTAGGGTCGTACTGAGCCAACAAATGTTGGAGACTGAAATTAATGCAGACGAACATGATGTGGTTGTGAATACGGCCCGGAAACTAATGCTAAGTAAGAATCAGCATAAAGTCTGTGACCCTAGGTAAGTACTGCTACATATGCATATCGGCCAGATTGTAAAAGTCTGTCGACGCCTTCATGCGCACGACAAAGGAAAGGGAATCAGATAATGTGGCGATCATTCCAAATCTGTGGTATCATAAAGCCTAACCATAGTCAAATAAATTCAGAGCTGCGGTTTAATTGTGGAACAGAAATAGCGTGGCTGCTGTCAAGTAAACCAGACGAAAGGCGGCCAGACCTACTCTTGCAGCCTTATTGGTTAACATGATACATCCGGTTTTTGATTCTGTCAGTTTAGACTATTGTTTGGTAAAAGTACGTTCATTGTCTTTCTCGACAGCTTTTTAACTGTTTTGAATCGATATGCGAAGTCCAGTTACTAATTTTAAAAACACGTACTACAAAGCTGCCACTATGTAACAGCTGAAGGTGCAATCGGACGCTTTTCTTTGTTACTTTGAACGACACACCAATAGTGATGATCTTACTGTTCAAGAAATATATTCCCAACAATTCCGGGCGGGGGATCACGCAGCGTTAAGCCTTCAACGAGTTTGCAATACTCAATAAGTGTCAATTTCTGGATTCTCTAAGTTGATTCCCTTCTCAGGTTAGAGTAAGAACACTGTTATCCTGGCTGTCCGTCTATTTAACATTATGGTCTTTATGTCTGGAATGCATGACTCAATGCGTGGGAGACGTCCAATTTTTCGGAGGACTATAGAAGAGATGACTCCGACTCTCCGTCCACAATACTATGACGCAGACCATCCTACCCAATTCGGACATATGGTGTTAATAGTAATCTGACACTCGTCCACCCCCTTTCCGCTCATTTTTGTTGATTACATTCATCCCTACCTTATCACACTCGTTGATTACCGTTCACTCCTACTTTCTTACACTCGTTGATTAACATTCACCCCTGCCTCCCTACGAACGCTTGATGTTTGCCTATATAATCCTTACTGCTCTTCATCCCTTTTTAGTTCGTGTACGACAATTATAAGATGAGTAAAGCCCAATTCTAGGGTACTCGACTTCTCATTCTTCTCGACTTTTCGGCTATTGCGTACTGAATAACTCGACTACATCCCAATCAAGACAATTTACTCATAACTTAGAATGGATCAACTCCTCAAACCAGAACGATTTGATGTGGATCCGAATGCTCCAGACGCTTCCAAACAATGGAATCACTGGTTCTGCACATTCGAGAACTTTATGACAACTATCGAATGCTTAAAGCCAAACAAATTGAGTGTTCTGACCAACTACGTCTCTCCGACCGTTTGGGAGTACATCAACGAATGCATCGCTTTCGAAGATGCAAGTAAGGCACTGAACGAGTCATATTCAACACCTAGAAACGAGATCTTCGCCCGCCACCTTCTGGCAACCTGTAAACAAGAGGGTGGACAAACTCTCGATCAGTTTGCTCAGAAACTGGATTCTCTGGCTAGACTGTGAGTTCAAAGCAGTTACTGCACAACAAAAACCACGATGACGCCATCAGAGATACCTTTATTAGTGGTATTTTATTTAACCAAATTCGACAAAGACTGCTGGAACAGAAACCCTGGATTTTCAAACAGCATTCGATCGAGCAAAATCTCTGGAATTGGCCGAAAACAGTCTTTATCCTATCAAAATCCTCCAACAACCTCATTCACTGCCACCACTGAGGTGTGCGAAACTCCGTGCAGTCCTAACAAATCTGCGGACATCACAGCTTCCAGTTTGTCGTACAATAAATGCTTCTTTTGTGGGTACACAAACACCCTCGTTCGAAGTGTCCCGCACACGACGTGTTGTGCAAAAAGGGGACACTTCCAAAAGATTTGTATGACATCGCGAAACAGAAGGATCCTTTCCTCTACCCACCCCACTATTTCCGCCATCGCATCGGCTTCTGCACCAGACTGCCTTTCAAGCGCAGTAGTTGTACTACAGATCAATGGGGCCGAATTCGAAGCCTTAATAGACACAGGTAGCTCGGAGCGCTACGCCTCGTCCTCGATAGTACTCAAAAATAATTGGAAAATCTACCACTCTTGCACCAAAATATCGATGGCCACTACCGCTCTAACGAGCGCCACACAGGGACACGTTTTCGTCGCCAATCGCAACAACATCTCTTCGACACACCAACGTTGATGAAAGGTTTATTCAGGAAGAAATTTATCATCTTTTGGTCAATGGAGTAATTGAGCCTTCTTCCTCCCCCTGGCGAGCCCAAGTCCTGGTGGTAGCCACTGAAAATCACAAAAGGCGAATAGTTGTTGATTATAGCCAGACAATCAACAAATACACTCTACTCGATGCCTATCCATCTCCAAAGATAGACGAAATGATTGAAAATATTGCCAACTACGACACCTATAGCACTCTTGACCTCAAGAGCGCGTATCACCAGATACCTAACCGGGCAGACGAAAGACCATACACTGCCTTCGAAGCTTGTGGACGTTTGTATCAATTTTGTCGAATCCCGTTTGGGGTCACCAACGGAGTTGCCTGTTTCCAACGAACCATTGATGATATAATTACACGCGTTATGTAGACAATATCACCATTTGTGGAAACGGCATCACAGAACACAATTCAAACCTTCAAAAATTCCTCGACGTTGCCGCAAAATATGGACTCACTTTCAATGAAGCAAAAAGAGTCATCGCTTCTAATCAAATAAAGCTTATTGGTTACGAAGTGTCCAAAGGTAACATCAGACCGGATCCAGATCGTCTGAAACCCTTGCGTGAGATGGCTGCTCCAAACGATATAAAGTCACAGCAACGAGCCGTTGGATTGTTCGCTTACTATTCGCAATGGATATCCCTCTTTTCAAATACGATCCATCTGCTTATCCACATCAAAACTTTTCCTCTACCACCAGAAGTACTTGAAACATTTGAAGCACTTAAGGAAGAACTTGCGAAAGCCACGATCGCTACCGTCCAATATAATATCCCACTGGTTGTTGAGACTGACGCTTCAGACGTCGCCATTGCTGCCACACTGAACCAGAATGGTCGACCAGTAGCATTTTTTTCGCGTAGTTTATCATCAAACGAGCGACACCATTCTGCGGTCGAGAAAGAAACGTATGCTGTAGTGGAATCCATACGTAAATGGAAACCTTTTCTTCTCTGCAATCATTTTAAACTAATTACAGATCAACGTTTTGTTGCTTTTATCTATGGTAATCAACAAAAAGGGAAGGGGAAGAATAAAAAGATCTAACGCTGGAGATTGGAATTATCGCCATTCAAGTTTGACATTATTTACAGACCTGGCAAAGAAAACCATGCAGCTGATACCCTTTCCCGTAGTTGTTGTGGGGCCATGCTAAGGGATGTCAATCTGAAGGACCTACACGCATCTCTGTGCAATCCTGGGATCTCTGGGTTATCACACTTTGTCCAAGCTAGAAATCTACCCTTTTCGATGGAAGGGATTCGTAATGTTGTAACGAGATGTTCAACGTGTTGTGAAGTCAAACCCCGTTTCTTCACAAGACAAGGTCAGCTAATAAAGGCCACTCAAACCTTCGAGCGGCTGTCACTCGACTTTAAGGGTCCACTTCCGTCTGTGACCCGCAATCGTTATCTGCTGACGATTATTGATGAATACTCCCGTTTCCCGTTCGGATTCGTCTGTTCCGATCAATCTGCAGAAACCATTATTAAATGTTTATTCCAACTCTTTGCCATCATCGGTACTCCTTCATACGCACACACCGATCTAGGATCCTCATTTATGTCGAATGACGTACAACAATTTCTCCATAATAGGGGTGGCGACGAAAGGGACAACTCCGTATAATCCCCAAGGAAACAAACAAGTTGAACGTCTGAACCAAACTTTGTGGAAGACCATTTTGCTTGCTTTGAAATCTAGAAATTTGCCTGTAATACACTGCTAATCCGTCCTCTTGAACGCTCTACACTCCATCAGGTCACTTCTATGCACCACCACTAACGCGACACCACATGAAAGAATGTTTGCCTATAATCGGAGATCAACCACTGGAACCACTCTTCCTATGTGGCTCTCTTCCCCTGGTCGAGTCCTATTGAAGAAGAGTAACCAACAGTCCAAATATGACCCACTCTGTGAGGAAGTTGATCTACTCCAGTGCAACCCTCAGTACGCTCATATACGATTTGACGATGGCAGAGAAGAGACAGTATCCGTTCGACTACTTGCTCCTAGAGGTGAAAAGGATCTCAGTGATTATCATCAGGAGACGGCCACTCCCTTAGTCGAAAATTCCGTTTCACCTCACCTCACCAATCACCCAATGCCGAATTGGAAAACAGCACCGGCTGTACTGATAACCAAGGTGTAACAACACCTGATCATGACCATAGTGAAAATGACCCACGTGAGCATAACCTGGAGACGTTAATAAAACAACAACAACGCGTCCATCGATACTGCCTTCGCAACCGAGACGCTTAGGATTCATCCCACTCACTCTGGATTTGTGAACATTATGCCCCTTTTTTGTTGGCCGGGGAGAATGTGCTGTTAATACTGATCTGACACTCGTTCATCCCCTTTCCACTTATTTTTGTTGATTAACATTCATCCTTACCTTATCACACTCGTTGATTACCGTTCACCCCTACCTTCTTAAACTCGTTGATTAACATTCACCCTTGCCTCCTTACGAACGCTTGATGTTTGCCTATATAATCCTAACCGCACTTCACCCCTTTTTAGTTCGTGTACGACAATTATAAGATGAGTAAAGCCCAATACTAGGGTACTCGACTTCTCATTTTTCTCGACTGTTCGGCTATTGCGTACTGAATAACTCGACTATAGCCCAATCAAGACAGGATACTACAATGCGATTCGCAGCAATGACCTTTAGGGCCAGTCCAAGCTGGGAAGGGTGGTTTGATTTCTGTTATCGTCGGTGAAAAATGTATCGTTCTGGTGAGTGTAGTCTCGCCCATAATCGTTTGAACAAGCTTGACAATTTTACCTTGTGATGACTCCAGCACTGGCCATAATCTGAAGTTCACGGAAAACCAGGATAACAAAGATTCTTAACGAAGATATCAGAAGAAAAAACAAAGCAGATTAATTGCATTAGAGATTATTAATAATAATAAATTGGTGAGTACGAAATTATCCCCTAATAGCAATTTGTATATCTATAGACCTGTGAGCTTATACACACAATATCTCACATTTCATTAGCTAAAACTTATGCGCAATGATAGATCAGTGTGCTAGAATGTGAATGCGTGCAATCGGATTGGCTACTTGAATTGTTTTCGGTGGCGGAAACTTTGAACGCCATTCTATCATATCGCACGTGCACTGATGAACGCGTAAGGGGGCTCTGAATGCGGTGGTTTTATTTGTGGCGTAAATTCTAATATTCAGCATTTTTTGTAGTATGTTTAAGCCAACACCAAGAATTACCCTCTGGAGACGAGCACAACGCGATTATAATGCGTTGCTGCGCAAAGTTGAGGAGGATGACAAAGAAGGTCTGTCGATCACGTCTTCTTCTGACGAATATTGGTCGTCAACCGAATCATGCAGCACTTCAACGTATGGACAATCGGACAGCAGCACAGACTCCCTGAAGGAATCAAGTAGTTGGAGTCATCCAACTTTTGAAGTTCCCGCAGAGGGTCCATTTTAGACTTGGAATGTCGGACGAGAACAACTCACGACGGCATTCGAGGCGGGAAAAGAGGACGCCACGTAAATATAAAGATTTCTTGCGTGGACATGTGCGCATATCATCGTCATAATCGACCGTAATAACTTAAATTACGAAAATGATATGGATAATGGTTCAGGACTCAGACAGCTCCTCTTCTGGTAGTCAAGTTACGCTGCCTACATGCATGCCACCGACGGCCTTTCCGTTACATGCTAAGCACTTGCGTAACAACGACTCCGCTTTTGGACATAAACAATCACAGTTCGAAACGTCATCGTTTGGGTCTGAGATCTGCTGACTTTAGGATCAATCGTCGGCTAAAACACATAAACAATTTGCTACTCAATGTACTGCAATATCAGACTAAGTCCCTACAGCAGCCGCTTGACAACCAAAAACTTATCAAAGAGTTACTGGAAAATGCACCAGCCGTTACTACGAAAACCACATCGCCTCACTCCCTATTTTTCTGGCGGGCTACAAACCTACTGGAGTTTGATGGCCTCGTGTCACGGCTATCTGATTGTGGCTTCAAGACCCAGTTGGTATGTCTTTCTATTGTCCTTACACTCCTTAAGAGATTAACTACTTCCTGAGTGTAAGAGGTAATACTATCGAAGACTTCGCAGACAGGGTCTTCAAGGCCTTATTTGCCGACAGTATTACGGCCGAACTAACTTACATCGGCGCTTATTCTGAGAGCCCCAAAAGGGCTTTCGAAAAATCAGAACTCCACGCCCTAGTAATAGGAAAGAATAACTTTATTCCGATTCAACGCTTCATAATGAAGTGGCATCCACCTGGTGCCTGTCTAACAATTGTGACAGGGGTGGAATAAAGAAAGCCTTCATTAAGGCATTTAAAAAGACCTATAAAAGGCATAACAGGAGTAAATACTTGATCCCCAAACGCTCCAGATTTATTGGTGAGTTAATGAAACACTTTCACGTGTAATAATTGTTCCAGCAATCATATATTTTGTCTTAATGGTCAATGTTATTTTTTAAGATGATCACGACCCGAACGACGACGATGGGCCTAGTTAATCCGCAGGAACCACGTTAGGTCCCCAGCCAATTTTTCAAAGTACCGTTATAAATGATAACAATCACTACTGAGTCAAAGAACCTGTTTTTTGTACATTAACATTTTTTATACGATCGAAAGTGCGACTTTGCGTGATTCACCGCCGGCTGCTATGACAACTCTGTTTTAAAGGGGTTAAAAACTCTCTTTTAATGTGCCATTTAAAATATCAAAAAGAAATGTTCGGACAGGATCTGCGGCAGCATAAATTAACCGTCAACTTACTCTTCCGGAATAAAACAAAAAGCGCTAGCAGCCAAATGACCAACAAACGATGACGACAACCTATGATCAAACGTACAACACCATTTAGTTAGAAAGAGCTTCAGTTTATTAGAGACAAATCAAAATCAAAACTTTCGGGATCCCCAAAATCCAAATTAAATACAATAACCTCCGAAGGTTGAAGATTATCCCTTTAAAAGCATTGGCAATCAAACCACATTTGAGTCGAACACTTGAGCACTAAGTGTTCATTCTTGTGGATTTCTCGCTAGTTATTCATAAGTAAGTTAACAAATGGGCAGATGTTTGGACAGCAATATCCATGCATCGGTGTCGCATCTAGGTTAAAACGCAAGGCGCTTGCCTAAACAACAGGTGTGACGGTGTTGGGCAGGCGAAAAATCAATCCTCGTGTCTACTACCCTAATAATAATTCGAGCTGGATTACGAGCAGTATCGTAGTGGAAAGCTCGAAAAGACAATGCGGATTCCGACTTCGAATCGACACGTATTTTGAACTCGATTTGCATCTTTACCTTTTGATAATGTCGAGTTTCATTTTTCAGCCAGATATAGGGTATATTTCATCCTGCAAAAGCCCTGTTTTTACAATGCCATATAATAAATGAATTTTTCAAAGACGTTTTACCATATGAAGGCTGTAAAATGAATATAAAATGTGCAAAGATATTATTGAACAATAGCAGCAAAATAGATGAAAGTTTTTGTCAATTAAATTCACCTGTATTTACTCAGCGAATCATCCATGAATGACTGCAGTGTTGGTGCTCTGGGCACTTAGTCATTGTTATCGGTCTGTTTACCTGAAAGCAGAATAGAACGAAGGTAGTATATTCCTAAATTTACTGATATGTATGGCGAGGTGAATTCTCACAAATGAGCGTAGAGGCATCACATATAGACTGGGGTCTTCTTTTCTCCGGGGATGTCACTGAGGACTGGAATATATTTAAGGAGTGGTTGTTGCAGCTAATGCGCAGTCATTGTCCACTTTCAGTGCCCAAGGTATCTAGCCGACCTCCATGGCCGGACTACTCTCCAGCAGAACGTCTGAAACGCCGAGAATTGGTGGCGGAACTACGGGGGAGAGAGAGAGCTGGAGAGAGCAATCTGGACATTTTCAGGGACCAAATAATACAGAAAACTACCATAGTGCTGTGGAAGCAGTCAATCCTGATGACGGCTGCGGTCCAGTAGTACTGGCAAACTCGCGCCCAAACGCATTGGACACTGCAGAGTCTCGCCGGCTGAAATTTCTATATACTAACGCCCAGAGTTTATTCTCGAAGTTTGATGAACTTCAAATACAGGTAGCCGATGGGTCCCCTGATGTTATAGCAATTACAGAAACCTGGCTGTCACAAAGCATCAGTGATTCAGAAGTGGCGCTATGCGGATACCAACTATTTAGACGAGACCGAGTGGAACGCCAGGGTGGAGGAGTTGCTATGTATGTAAAGAACGAATTAAGTGTGTGCGAGAAGCCTGAAAGGATTACTCATGGTATAGAGGCTATTTGGCTGACAATTAAGGCACGGGGGTCGCAGCCCCTGGAAGCCGTGACTGTCTACCGACCACCGCGGGCAAACAGTGATGCAGATGCGCGTTTACTGGGGTGCATCAAGGAGATAGGAAGTCGACCTGATGTTGTACTCATGGGTGACTTCAATGCGCCCAGCATATGTTGGAACAAGTTGCGGGCAAATTGTTCTAAAAACACCTTTGGTCACCATCTGCTAAAAACAACACTTGAGGCCCTTTTCACACAACATGTCCTAGTTTCAACTAGAGCACGTGGAGGGCAACAAGCAAGTTGTTTAGATCTAGTCTTCACGAAGCATCCCGACACTATAGACGAGGTATGCTGCCTACCTCCACTAGGTCGAAGTGATCATGCCGTACTTTTATGGGATTATGGTCTTTACTCGTTACCCCCTACAGCAGACGAACCAAGGTCGAATATATGGCGAGGTGACTTCTCACAAATGAGAGTAGAGGCATCACAAATAGACTGGGGTCTTCTTTTCTCTGGGGATGTCACTGAGGACTGGAATACATTTAAGGAGTGGTTGTTGCAGCTAATGCGCAGTCATTGTCCACTTTCAGTGCCCAAGGTATCAAGCCGACCTTCATGGCTGAACAGAGCTATCAAAAGAGAGATCAATAAAAAAAGAAAGCTTTGGAAGAAGTTTTGCAACACAAGCTGCAACGAAGATTTTGAACAGTACAAAATCCAGCGGAACAAGGTAAAAAAAATGGTTTTCAAAGCACGACGGGACTTTGAGAGCGATCTACTGCATCGGGCTGTCAATAATCCAAAGTTGCTATACAGTTATTTACGGAAAAGCACACGTAACAGGAACCCTATTCCTGTTATGCAAACTGATGATGGTCACGAAATCTCCGACTGTAAAAACAAAGCAGAACATTTTGCTGAGTTCTTTCAGTCTGTCTTCACCATAGAACCTCCCTTCGTCGCAACTGTTGACGAGGTCGTGGAAGCACCAAATATTGGGGATATTTTGTTTGAAGAAGAGGCGATTTTTCAAGAACTAAAAAGCTTGAAGGAATGTAAATCTCCGGGTCCTGATGAAATTCCTGCCAAATTGCTCAAGGAACTTGCTAGAGAGCTAGCTAAACCCCTTTCACTAGTGTGCCAGAAATCGTTTGATACTGGAATACTTCCTCCGGACTGGAAATTAGCGCATATTACACCGCTTTGCAAAAGCAGTGGTCGTGCATCTGCGAATAACTACAGACCCGTGAGTCTGACCTCCATATGCTGCAAAGTAATGGAGAAGATCATCAAGAAGCAATTGATGATATATTGTGAAACTCACAATATATTGTCGAATGCGCAATTTGGATTCCGTAAGGGAAGGTCATGTGTAACAAACTTGCTTTATACGATGCAAAGCTGGACAAGGGAAATTGATGCAAAAGAAACTGTACATGCAGCCTACATTGATTTCCGGAAGGCCTTTGACAGTGTTCCACACCAACGTCTCCTGCATAAGTTGAGACTGATGGGTATCGGAGGCAGACTTCTTACGTGGATTGAGAATTTCCGATCTGGTCGTTCCCAAACGGTGTGTGTAGGACGACAACAATCAAGGCCGACAGTCATCGAGAGTGGAGTCCCTCAAGGTTCAGTACTCGGACCCACCCTCTTTCTCTTGTTCGTTAATGATTGTGTACAGGAATTGGACTGCGAGTGCGCCATGTTTGTAGATGATGTAAAAATATGGAGGGTCATCAGGTGTGCTGCCGATGAAGATAATTTCCAGGAAAATCTTTGTCGATTAAACGAGTGGTCGCATAGATGGTTGCTGTCCTTCAATTCTAACAAATGCACTCTGCTGCGCCTGGGAAATCGAAATGCGGTGCCTTATGCGCGACCCTACCATCTGAACGGAATCCCTCTGCAAGAAACAGAAATACAGAAGGCTCTTGGCATCTTGATGACAGACAATCTCAAACCTTCTACACAATGCTGTAAGGCGGCTAAAACTGCAACTTCAATGTTGTACGCCATCAAGCGGGCATTCACGGTTTTTGATGAAGACTGTTTCTCGAAAATCTTCGGTACCTTCATAAGGCCACATCTTGAATACGCGATTCAAGTCTGGAGTCCGTGGATGCGGCAGGATTATAACGTACTTGAGAGGGTGCAGCGGCGAGCAACAAAATTAGTAAGAGGCCAAGGTTCACTACCATATGAGATCCGCCTAAATAACCTTAATCTCTATCCTTTGAGTTATAGGCAGTTACGCGGAGATTTGATACACACCTTCCGTATCGTGCGTGGCTTTGACTGCGCTCTCATGTGTGACGACTTCTTCCAACTCGCCACTACAACTAATCTCCGGGGGCATCCCTTCAAACTCTATGTGCCCCAAGGACGATTGGATGTACGGAAGAATTTTTTCTCTAATCGTGTCGTGGACCCGTGGAATAACCTTCCCGAGGCCATTGTTATGTCCCAATCTGTGGAGATATTCAAACACCGATTATATATACACATGCTACAACACAACGTGAACTATGTGACAAATTAACCTTGAAACACCACTGCGCCATGTGACTATCTATATTTTCCTGACTGAAAACTTGTTAACATTGTTTATAATTCTTGAGATTTTGATGTGACAAATAGGGAGTTCAAAGGCGCAAGCCTATTTTTCCCTCAAATATACTGACTGACTGACTGACTGACTGAGAGCTAACAAAAGAGAGATCAATAAAAAAGAAAGCTTTGGAAGAAGTTTTACATCACAAGCTGCAACGAAGTTTTTGAACAGTGCAAAATCCAGCGGAATAAGGTAAAAAAGGTTTTCAAAGCACGACGGGACTTTGAGAGCGATCTAGTTCGTCGAGCTCTCAATAATCCAAAGTTACTATACAGAAATTTACGGAAAAGGACACGTAACAGGAACCCCATTCCTGTTATGCAAAATGATGATGGTCACGAAATCTCTGACTGTAAAAACAAAGCAGAACATTTTGCTGAGTTCTTTTAGTTGGTCTTCACCATAGAACCTCGCTTCGTCGCAACTGTTGACAAGGCCGTGGAAGCAGCAAATTTTGTGGATATTTTTTTAAGAAGAGTCGATTTTTCACAAACTAAAAAGCTTGAAGGAATGTAAATCTTAGGGTCCAGATGAAATTCCTGCCAAATTGCTCAAGAAAGTTGCTAGAGAGCTAGCTACACCCCTTTCACTGGTGTGCCAGAAATCGTTTGATACTGGAATGCTTCCTCCGGACAGGAAATTAGCACATATTACACCGCTTTACAAAATTGGTAGATGCGCATCTGCGAATAACTACAGAACCGTGAGTCTGACCTCTATATGCTTTAAAGTAATGGAGAAGATCATCAAGAAGCAATTGATGATATATTGGGAAACTCACAATATTTTTTCGAAAGCGCAATTAGGATTTCGTAGGATAGGTCATGTGTAACAAACTTACTGTATACGATGCAAAGCTGGACAACGGCAATAGATGCAAATGGTTCCGTACATGCAGCCGACATTGATTTCTAGAAGACCTTCGACAGTGATCCACACCAACGTCTCCTGCATAAGTTGAGACTGACGGGTATCGGAGGCAGACTTCTTACGTGATTTGAGAATTTCCTATCTGGTCGTTCCCAAACGATGTGTGTAGGACGACAACAATCAAGGCAGACAGTCATCGAGAGCGGAGTCACCCAAGTTTCAGTACTCGAACCCACCCTCTTTCTCTTGTTCGTTAATGATTGTGTACATGAATTAGACTGCAATTGTGACATGTTTGCAGGTGATGTAAAAATATAGAAGGTCATCAAGCGTGCTGCTGATTAAGATAACTTCCAGGAAAATCTTTGTTGATTAAACGATTGGTCACATAGATGGCTGCTGTCCTTCAATTCGAACAAATGCACTCTGCTGCACCTGGGAACTCGAAATACGGTGCCTTATGCGTGACCCTACCATCTGAACGGAATCCCACTGCAAGAAACAGAAATACAGAAGGATCTCTGCATCTGGATGGCAGACAATCTCAAACCTTCTACACAATGTTGTTAGGCGGCTAAAACTGCAACTTCAATGTTGTATGCCATCAAGTGGGCATTCACGGTTTTTGATGAAGACTGTTTCTCGAAAATCTTCGGTACCTTCATAAGGTCACATCTTGAATACACGATTCAAGCCTGGAGACTGTGGATGCGGCAGGATTATAACGCACTTGAGAAGGTGCAGCAGCGGGCAACAAAATTAGTAAGAGGCCAATGTTCACTACCATATGAGATCCACTTAAATAACCTTGATATCTATCCTTTGAGCTTTATGCAGTTAAGCGGAGATTTGATACAAACCTTCCGTATCGTGCGTGGCTTTGACTGCGCTCTCATGTGTGACGATCTCTTCCAACTCACCACTACAACTTATCTCCAGGGGCATCCCTTTAAACTGTATGTGCCCCAAGGATGATTGGATGTACGGAAGTATTTTTTCTCTAATCAGGTCGTGGACCCGTGGAATAGCCTTCCCGAGGCGATTGTTATGTCCCAATCTGTGGAGACATTCAAACACCGATTATATATACACATGCTACAACACAACGTGAACTATGTGACAAATTAACATTGAAAAACCACTGCACCATGTGACTGTCTATATTTTCCTGACTGAAAAACTTGTTAACATTGCTTATTATTCTTGAGATATTGATGTGACAAATAGGGGGTTCAAAGGCGCGAGCCTATTTTTCCCTCAAATATACTGACTCACTGACTGATTACGTACCTAAATGACTAATGGAAAATGATGAACGAGCACTTGCAGTTTTCTTATATTATGTTACAAATAAATCAATAAATTTTATATTTTAGGCCCGGAGGGCCTCATCATTGCAAACTTAGTGCTGTGGAAAAATAAATACAAAGTTGATGAATGCTGCTCTCCATGAAAAAACCACATAGACAGCGGGAGCGTTTAGAAGTATTGGTAGATTAATTCATATTCACCAACATATTGTCGTTTTAAAATAGTAGTCAACGCATGGTGAACTAAGGAGGAAGCAGTGAAAAATCTCCTACCATTTAAGCTGGGGCGGAGTTCAGCGAACCCCCGCTTAAAAAAACAAAATGTAAAAGAAAAAAAACTGATTCAACAAAATTAAGAGGGTTGGTTGAGAGGATTGATTGTTGTGCAAATGAGACAGGACTGTTGATGAGAACGTATGAGTGTTGGAAACACTTCTTGTAATTAAAGAAATCATATAACAGCAGAGGCTGTCGTTCACAACTGTAACACCGCCCGACTGGCTTCATGATCAACCATCAGGGAGGTGAGACCGGAGGAGGCTATCGCGGACAACAGGGTTGGCAAGAGAGTTAACGGCAGAGGTCACCCGATCATCAACGAAACGCCGTAGATGCGACCTTTTAGACTGCGGAGTCCAGCGACGACATGGCGAAAATAGCAAAACCGTCATGAGCATGACTAAAGACCATAAGGCCTTTCGTCAGTGTTGTAAAACGGAGAATTGAGAAACGACAATGATGACTGTACAGAGAAGTGGACGAAACATCGTTGCAAATATCACTCAAAAGAGGAAGAAATAGACATATATGGAAAATGTTTTTTAGAAAAATAACCACTTCAGATACCAGGGGGACCCTTTTCAAAGTCCAAAAGTTATGTGTTTGGGAAAGAGACGGATAACAAGGACTTTATATCTTCCGAAGGTAAGTGTTTGCGTAATTTGACTTTAAAAACTGCTAAGTTAGACGTCAGCCTAATTTCGAGGGTAATATTATTCCATAGGAAGGCATATTTGGAGGCAAAGAAGTGAGAATAGTTCGAAGTGGAGCTAAAGGGGGGTGCAATTATCCTTGAGGAATTACGAGTGGCATAAGGTCTATCTGCGGAAATGAGAGCATTGATTCAGTCAGTCAGTCAGTATATTTGAGGGAAAAATAGGCTTGCGCCATTGATCTCCCGATTTCTCACATCAAAATCTCAAGAATTATAAACAATTTTAACAAGTTTTCAGTCAGGAAAATATAGGCAGTCACATGCTGCAGTGGTCTTTCAAGGTTAATTTGTCACATAGTTCACGTTGTGTTGTAGCATGTGTATATATAATCGGTGTTTGAATGTCTCCACAGATTGGGACATAACAATCGCCTCGGGAAGGCTATTCCACGGGTCCACGACCTGATTAGAGAAAAAATACTTCCGTACATCCAATCATCCTTGGGGCACATACAGTTTAAAGGGATGCCCCTGGAGATTAGTTGTGGTGGTGAGTTGGAAGAAGTCGTTACACATGAGTCGTCACATGAGCAGTCAAAGCCACGCACGATACGGAAGGTTCGTATCAAATCTCCGCGTAACTGTCTATAACACAAAGGATAGAGATTTAACTTATTTAGGCGGATCTCATATGGTAGTGAACCTCGGCCTCTTACTTATTTTGTTGCACGCCGCTGTACCCTCTTGTGGAAGGTTAGGGGTAGATTTAACGCGAAAGAGGAAACAGAGGCCCGCTTCGAGTCTTCTGCCCCAAAGAAATGTCATGTTCGCTAACTGACATCTCTCCGCATAAGAAAGAGTGGATGGAGGAAGACCGAATATTTTGCGAGTAAATACACTCTGTACATTTTCAATCTTACCGCGGTCAGAAGCATTCATTAGACCAAAGAGGGGACAGCAGTATTCTAGGATGGGTAGAACAAACATGCGATAAAGTTTTAACTTTATTTCCAGCAGAGGGAAATTGTGTGATATAAAACCACATATTTTTGCAGCCTTCGCAGATATTCGATCCGCATGAGGCAAAAATGCTAGTTTATTTGTGCAGCTTAGACCTAAGTCTTTTAAAGTGGATCGTTCTAAAGTGGAGTATTTTGAAAGACTAGGGGACGAAAAAGCTTGGCGGGACTCAAACCCATGAAAATACACTTGGATGGAGAGAATTCCATCTGCCAGGTAGCACTCCAACATGAGAATGTAAGTAGGTCCGCATTTATTTTATCAACGCACATACTTGCCATGTCCTTCGAAAATGAGTATATGCATTTGAGGTCGTCTGCATAAATGAGATTGCGTGAATTTTTTAGAACAGTCGAAATTTCGTTTATGTATAGAATGAAGAGCAAAGGACCCAAGACAGTGCCTTGAAAAACACCACTCGTGATCAGCTGAGCAGTGGAGTAACTATCACCTGCTAGGACCTTCTGGCTGCGGTTTGACAAGTATGAACCGATGAAGTCGAGGAGAGGAGGACGGATGCCAATGGCTTCCAATTTTACCAGAAGCCGTCTGTGTGGTACCTTGTCGAAGGCTTTGCTCAGGTCAAAGTAGATTACAACCGCGGATTGCCGCTCGTTATAGAGGGAATTGCTGTGGTTAAGAAAAGCTAAGTGACACGTCTCGCATGATCTTACGGTTACAAAACCATGCTGCGAGTCGCTTAAAAGCTTATTTTTAGGCAAAAATCTAGAATTTGATTAAAGATTATCTTCTCCAGAAGTTTAGCTAGGGCCAGGGTTTTATGAACACCGCGGTAGTTATGTATGTCCAAACGAGATCCTGATTTAGATACTGGAAGAATAATGGATTTTTTTCAATATTAATTATATGTTTATTATGCCAGTTTACAGGCAATTGTAAAGAGTTGGTAATGCACCTCTTGGGCGCCTTCCAAAACCTCGAAGACCGGATAAAACCTAAAACAAACTCCCTATGTCGCGGCCAGCATTGCTTTTGTTTCAGGTTTTTTGTTTTATCAATACTGGGCGAGATAGGGAGTTTGTTTCAAGTGAAAAAAACCTGCCTTCAAAGGTATGATACAAACGGAATAAAGGTACAGTTGTAAGCTGAGTTGACTCATCAGCAGGAGAACTGTTTCATATCGTTTAAAAACATTAGTTCCAGACGGAGAGGGTTGGCACAAGAACACAGTGTTCTCAGTCTTCCTTCAATGGTTGTCGGCAAAAGTTGCGCGCTATCGGCTGAAGGGTTAGCAGACTGCGGGCTGCTGCTTCAGCAGCATTATCTTCAGCATGAAGCCTGGCGGGGTTCAAAGTCCACGAACGCCATCAGAGTGAAAGACAAATTCCACCGAGTCAGTACCCAAAATTCGTGAAAGTTGTCCTGAATGTAGAAAACTAGCAATAGCTCTCTTTAGCATAGGGTAGCTTTGCTGGGTTTTAATACTTTTGGGCAGCTTATTCCAGATTGATATGGCGTTTACTGAAAAAATTGCCGGTACTTAACTGTGCGTGCCAGAAAAAGAAATAAAAAGACATCTCCATGACTGGCGCGCCGAGTGTGCTCGAGCTGCCTTATTGTACTGAGAGGATTAAAGGTTTGGCCTTTAAAAAGTTTAAACAGTAAAAATAGACCCTTCTGTAATCTACGAAGCCACAGCGGATCCAGCTTTATAAGTTTGCACCTTTATTGGTAGGCTAAGTTACGGTGTTCTGTAGTGAAAACTCTTCTAGTGAAGAAGTGCTGCGCAGATTCTATTTTCTTCCGTCCACTAGTGCGAGCAGTATTCAAGACAAGGTCTCACGTACATATTATGAAGGCTAGTTCTAAACTTTATGGTCTTAAAAATTTTAAGGATAAATCCGGTGGTTCGGCGTGCTTTCGAGACTATCAGGGCACAGTGCTCTGACAAATTGAGACTATTAGAGCGGGATATGCCCAAATCCTTGATAACTCCTGGGACATTTAGTTCATGGCCGTTTATGCTAAATTCCGGTTTTTGATCGTCACCAACAACCGTAACGGAACATTTGTACCATTAAAGTGTGAGGCACCATGTGCGACATCACTGGGCGAAGGCCTGAAGATCCTTTTTTATCAGCTCGAGCATGATGTTGCGATCTGTCGGTCTAGATCGATAAGTGACTTTTAAATCATCAGCGTACATAAAGGGTCTACTATACTGAAAACAATCTGAAACATCTATGAAAAAAGGCAAAATAAGAGCGGCCCCAGTACCGTACCCTCTATATCTCCACTCCTTACATGCGTGGAGTTGGAGATAAAATTGGAAGATATGAAGTTCAGAGGCTTGCTACCTATTCCAAAAGAGGCCAGTTTAAGAAGGAGGAGGTTATGATCGACCCAATCAAAGGCCTTAGTAAAATCAAACTAAACAGTATGAAGGGCAAAACCACTGTCTCTAGATTGTAGTAAATAATCAAAGAAAGAGAGCTGGCAGGTGTCACAAGATCTTTTCTCGAGAAATCCATGTTGAGCTGTATTGAGCAGGTTGTTCTCTGTCAAGTGACGTATCAATTTTTTCTTTTATCAAGGTCTCCAAGATCTTCGAGGCTGCGGGAAATGTATTTAATGACCTAAAGTTGTCAAATGACGTCGATCGGCCATGCTTTGGAGAAGGCATTATGTGCAATTCCTTCCAGAACGGGGAAAAGGGTTCCGCCCTTAAGAGCAAGATTAAATATCTGACAAAGAATAGACGGATAAATATCATTTGCTTCAGCTTTAAGAAGGCTAACTGGAACGCCATCTGGTCCTGAACTATAAGATTGACGATAACGACGAATAGCTACAGTCACGTCCCAGAGGGTAAAACTTATGGTTTCGAGGACGGCATTCATCCAAGCCCGGATAGCCGGAGGTGCAGCGAACGAGCTTTCACTAAACGTTTTTGATAGAAACGCATTAAAAACTATCGGTGGTCAACTTAGAATCAACTATGGGGTTTCCTAAGGCATCTTGAAGTATGGACGTGTTGCGTTTTCCTCTTTTGGAATTTGGCTGGGCGCGAAAAGAGTTTCGCAAAATTTGGGGAAGGGTTTTCAGCGAAGTGGGCCTCATCGGCTATCTGCTTTTCTTCGGAGAGCTCCTTAGCCTGCTCAAAGATCAGTGTGATCAAGGGCAGAACGCAAGTGTCTTTCTGTCGATGCAAATGACAAGAGAGACTACGCAGCCTACAACAGAAAGACAGGAAGGTACACTTCATTCTTGATATGGATTACTTTCTAACGTGGGACAAATTGGAGGATGAGTGGATCCGGCACTTTGTACAGTGTATCGGTACAAACATTTACATCCAAACATTGGAAAAATTCAGACCAGTCGAGAGCGTTTAGATGTATCAGTAGTTCCACCGTGTTTGCTGATCGGAAGTCATAATAAAAACTATATTTTTGGGAAAAATGTTTTGTCCGCCTCCAGTTCTAGTGTGGTAACAACTGTGAGATGGTCTGAACTCCCAAGTGTGACACTGAAAGTGGTTCGCGCCCCCTACAAAAAAATTAGGTCCAGTATGTTTGCTTCTCGAGTGGGAAAATCGACTACCTGATCCCACATGCCGACAACTAAAGCCTCAAGTAAGTTCTCAAACTTTGAAGGACTGGAGGGTGGAAACTGTTGCACGTCAGGAAGATTAAAGTTACCTGTAATCAAGCAATACTAAAGATTCAAGTCGGCTGCGGCATGAAATGCCTGCGAGAGTCAAAGATCGAAGTCCACATTGGCATTAGGTGAGCGATAAACACAGCCAACGAGTAAGGAGTATTTATTCTTTCGAACAACTCGTAGCCAGCAGCTCTCCTCAACCGCCGTGAATTGTGGATAGTCCAACGTGAGAACTGTAAGGGTATGCTTAATAAAGATGCAGCTTCCTCCGCCACAGCCATTGTTTCGATTATTTCGAATGCATGCATAGCCTAGAACAGAGAGTTCAGAGTCAGTTATACAGGCCGATGCCCATGTCTCAGTTACCATAATAATGTCTGGGCGGTTGACGAAAACCAGAGTCTGGAGCAGAGGAATTTTATTAAGCAGTGTTCTGGAATTCAAACGACCAATTTAAGAGGGCATGTCTTAGGCTTCGGTGGCGGGACAGCTAGGTTGTCCCTGTTGCAGGCTTAGACCAGAGAGATGTCCTTTTGACTTGAACTATTTGTCCCCCTCTTATTTTGAGATTTTTCTCGCCATTGGTTCTCCGTTTCTCTAGGTCTATTATTAACTGTCTCATCTTCATTTGCTCTTCCAACTCGTAATCCGGTTAAAAAAAACTTGCGAATACAGACTCCGCAAGGATGGTTTGTGCTCTAGCAAACGTTGCGCCTGCGCTTCAGTTTCTAAAATAACTTTGAGAGGTCGTGGCCGAAAATTTGATTCTGGAGCTGTTAAAGACTTCCCTTTAAGAAATGCCTTAAGAATAAATAAATAAATTTGATATTTTAGGCCCGAAGGGCCTCATCATTTTATGTGGAATGACTCGTCTGGTTTTAGCAACGGTTTGGCGTAGTCTCTCATAAGATCCACATTATGGTCCACTCGTTCTTGTGGAATTGTTGACGCGAACTCTGGGGCCCCCTTTACAACTATTTTCTGCTTGCGACTCAATGGGGCATTTGTTGCGAGCTCATGTGCTTCGATCGAGTGAGTAATTGCATCCGGTACACTCGGTTTGATAGGTCCTGCTGTACTGGCTATTGGATTAGCTGAGTGCAAACCCGTGACCCATTCAGTGGATTCACCATTGCAGGCTGTATTTCGGAGACCGAACGTTATTTTGCTTAAAACTGGTCGTGTGCCCGCGTGAAGGCATGATAGAATGCCTTCTGAGGTTGTTTTGAGTCAGATTTATAGTTCAGGCACCATTTTTTAAATGCCTCTGCGTCGTTCATTTTAATAGCACAAAGGGTCATTTCTTGCCTAAAATACCAGCATGCAGGTTGGATGGTTGGTTAGTAGCCCATTGTTGGATCAGGAATTCCGCCGGAGTCCAAACTGGGTGCAGCTGCGAGACGGATAAAAGACGCCCCCTCATCCGGCTGGAGCCAAAGTCTCTCTGGGGTGAGTTGGTTGACTGGACGGGAACTGCAGTTGAACAGATACTGATAATAATGCAGAGAAACGCCACAGACGCATTCAGGTATAGAAGGTTCAATCCGACATTGCAACTGGCGAAGAACCATTGAGTAGCCACCGCGTAGTTGAGCCAGAGTACAGCAGAAGTTGTTGTTATAAGGCCGTAATTTGGAGATGGAATGCCCCTCAAAAGGACCATGGTGTGATAACCTCGTTTTTTCTCGACAACGGCTCACTACTGTACACTCTGGAAACCTGTCTTTGCGGCTGAGTAATCAGCGGGTACGTTCCAGCGAGACAAGGTGACAGCTTCCTTTTGGAGATCTCGTACAGACAGCCAAACGTTGTAGCTGGTCTCAGGAGCATGACGACTAACCTGCAGGTCGGCAATTAGGTATAAATCGGCAAGAAAAATCTTGCCTACCACATACACGACAGCAATAAGATTGTAATGAAATAGCCTTTGGGCCTTAAATATACAATTTATCGTTATTATTTGTTTTGACGGTTGTCATTTTTAGTAGTTTTAGCATTCCTACTTAGAGCAAGAAATGAGCAAATATAAGGTAATACTCTAATGGAAGGTGTGGCAGCTGTCTCAATCTCCTTACGACGCCCGCCAGGTTTGACCAAGTGGCTGCTCTAGTGTCTGTTTTTCCTTGCATCCGAACAGCCGAGATAGGCTTGTAAACTAGCAGACACAACAACAACAGCACAGTCAAGGCCACATCTGCAGACAGCGCTTATCTAGCGCGCACCGGCCAGCCTGCCTGTTCATCCTTTTGTTCTCATGACTGGCCCTTTAATCTGACCAATCAGACATCCCACATGCACTCCCGTACCCTGACACGAACAGTGGCAAACGCATACACAACACACCATGGCAACCTTGTTCACAGAATGGTTGCATTGCAGGACACCGCTTCAGACAAGCTCACGGCCGGACGCTTTTATCTGTCGGAAGCAAACAGTTTCTTCACGGCAACTTGCCTTGTGTACGAATAAATTATTCCTAAAATTTTACTGCTTTCTCCTATCAGATGGAATACTCATAGTGTAGTGGTTATCATAGATCTTGCATATTAGACCGCTACAAAGGGACAGGTCCGTTGTGCATGTTCACAGTAGCTTGCGAGAGCGAAAAATGACGCCTTCACTGTGCGCGCCAGACGTCCAATGAAATAAACAATTACCTTGCGTGTATTCAATTGCGCCATAGGCAAGCGCTTATGCCAACAACTGGGTTACGCTCTCGACAAATGGTTCGACATTTCGACTGCCGAAATTACGACCATTGCTAAGAGTTAAACGTCGCTATGGCAAAAATATGGAACTGCTGCAAGCAGAAGTTGAAGTATGTAAGAAGACAGCATAACAACTAGTTTTCCCAATGAAACGGCTCAATACCGTGCCACGCCCCAATGGTGCAGTATGAATCCAACAATCAACCGATTCCACTTGTCAGGCCGTACAGGTAGTAGCCAGGAAGTGCTAAAATAAACTTATTTTGTGTTGTACACGACGTTGTATAAAGAGTAGTTTCTTTTTTACTCATGCAATCGAAGGCCAACGAAGCAACTAACCCACTTGATAATAATAAGGTTTATTTGTAAAGCACATCATCAGCGCTGAAGTATGACGTCAGAAACGGTGTGGTACTAGATGCAAATCCTTGTTGAAATGCATGGAATTAATTTTACTCAGCAGGCTAAGGCAACTGACGTGACGATTCTGTGACTTTCACAATACTTTTTTGTATTTCGGACTCTACATCTCCCCGAAGCGTAGTATTACGAGAATTACAAGGGTGTATATTTTTTAACTTCTAAACAACACTCTAACGGTTCATTTGCCGACTCGGTGTTTAAAAGTAAAAGAAGAAATTTAGTTCAGTTCACTTTATTTGAGGGACATGCAGGTGTGTACATTTTATATTCCTAGCTGCATACACGTGTCTTTTGACGTCAAGAAATAGAACGTAAGCTTAGTAGCGGTGCCAAACCACAGGAGCCAATGAAATGAAACAAAAGAAAAAAATAGGAGCCATTCAAAGTAGCTCCTTGGGTGTCATTTTGAGAAAAACTATCGCTCACGGTTGCGGTTCTCCAGTTCGCAGCAGAGGGGGGTCGCACATGTCAGAGGATAATCACTAAAGCCTGGAAAATGCAGCCTGATGCACCTTACAGAATCAACTGACGAAATTGCGACAATCGAAGTAGCTGCCATGAATCAAGGTAGGACGTTTGGAGGCCAGGTAGGCCGCGTAGGCCATTGTCGTATGGTGCAGGAGATGCAATTGATGACGGGATCGTCACTGATCGCGAACACCTCCATCTTATGATGACTACGAGAAGATGTTAGCTGTGGATGATGCATAATAAAGCATTCAATAATTTTGCTGACTTCAGTAGTACATCTTTCACGTAGTATTGTATGGCACAGTACTATAAATAAAATAGTGTATGCTACGTATATACTTGAATCTAGACTGTATTATAGGATGCATACTTTTCTGGGGCCTGTGTGAATTGGTCGGCATTGAAGATCGCACAAAGTTTAAAACATTATTATATCAACCGAAATTGATGGAATAAAGTAAATAGTATAATATTTAAATAATTGCGGGCGTCTGGGTGAGATCAAATAGGAAGTATGGTATTGTGCACTATTATGTCGGTCCAGCTTCTGATTAAAAACTCTAAAGATTTCTACAAAGCAATATGCGGTGGAAAAACACTTTTTGGTCTGATAAACGAACCTATTCGTTCAAAAATGAAAATTTACAAATTCATTTCATAAGAAAACTCCTGCATCTGACACCTTCAACTTCTTTCTATTCAAATCGATGCCAGCTGATGAAACTTTATTGTCTGATGGTCAGGAGACAGGAAGCCGGGTTTCGTCTCAATTTAACCTCAGTGATAGTTCGAATCTCCCCAAAATTTCTGTAATCATCCTCGTTAAGCTTTCTTACGACCTCAGAATTTCCGCATATATTAAACGCCCTCTTGCATCCTCCTCATCTAAACGCCCTTTGTTCTTTGAACCCAGATAAAGATTTTTTAGAATAATTTATCAATAAAGATTTGGTCGCTGCCCACTTATCTTATGCCTGATTCCATTAACCTTTTTGCATCCTTATCATTTTCGAGCAGCTTTCCCCATGAGGCGGAGAAAGGACCATCGGGAAGTTAAGAGATGCTATAAAAATATTTTTGGCAGGACTGATTATAGACTCGAAAAATCACATCGACTTATAATAAAGAAAAACTTCTAAATCTGCTGCAGCCCGTCTCTATATTTTTGCGTTAACTTCCACCAACAGGATGAAGAATTTACATTTTCGTTGAACTCCGCCTAAAGAAGGTCAATTTTCCCATTCGCATTCTTAACCTGCGCAACTAATGTTCATGTTGATCGAGTTTTATTCTATTTTAGCAAATTAAAGCAAATATAATCTGAGGTAATTTATCATTTTGATCATTTTCATCACAATTACATATTAATTGAAGTTCACTAGCCAATAAATTAATGCTTGACCACAAAATACCATAAGCGTTTGGGCAGTGGATACATATCTAGAGGGGTCCAAAAAATCAGTTTTGCCCTATTTTTCTCTGTCTCGTGGCTTTCGGGAACCTTAACGTCGCCATAAACCAGCAGTTAGTCAAACGATGAAAACCATATAGGTGTACTCAGTCTAATCTGCTCACGTTTCGTTACCTACTAACTACCCAAATGGAATTCTGGTGATAGTTAATAGGTAACAAAGCCCTACGTGAATTGTTACATCCTCGCGAGATTTCATGTTAGGCAAATTAGCGACCACGAGTGAACTAAACACACATTTCATCATACCATTCTGAACGGCTATTGCAGCATTAGCTTACTCTTTGCATTTATCCTACTTAATGAAGTAGTTTTTCTCCAACACGGGTTTCGAAAATGGAGGCACGTTGCAATCTTCCTCCATTTTCATAAGATTCTCAAAATTCTCAAATTTTCGATTTTTGCCTAAAAATAAGCTGTTAAGTGACTCGCAGCATAGTTTTCTACCCGAAAGATCATGCGAGACATGTCACTTAGCTTTTCTTAACCACGTCGTTTCCCTCCGTAACAAACAGCAATCCGTGGTTGTTATCTACTTTGACCTGAGCAAAGCCTTCGACAAGGTACCGCACAGACGGCTTCTGGTAAAATTGGAAGCCATTGGCATCCGTCCCCCTCTCCTCAACTTCATCGGTTCCTTCTTGTCTAACCGCAGCCAGAACGTCCTAGTAGGAAATAGTTACTCCATTTCTCAGCTGATCACGAGTGGCGTTTTTCAAGGCACTGTCTTGGGTCCTTACTCTTCATTCTATACATAAACAAAATTTCGACTGTTCTAAAAAATTCACCCAATCTCATTTATGCAGACGACCTCAAATCCATATACTCATTTTCTAAGGACACGGCAAGTATATACGTTAATAAAATATATGCGGACCTACCCACACTCTCACGTTGGAGTGCTACCTGGCAGCCGGAATTCTCTCCATCCAAGTGTACTTTCATGTTTTTTGGTCCCGTCAAGCTTTTTCGTCCCCTAGTCTTTAAAAATGCTCCACTTTTAGAACGATCCCCTATTCAAGACTTAGGTCTAAGCTACACAAATAAACTAGCATTTTCGCCTCATGTGGATTAGATATCTGCGAAGGCGGCACAGATATGTGGTTTTATATCAAACAATTTCTTCCTGCTGGAAATAAAGTTAAAAATTTATAGCATGTTTGTTCTACCCATCCTAGAATACTGCTGTCCCCTCTTTGGTCTAATGAATGCTTCTGACATCGGTTAGATTGAAAATGTACAGAGTGTATTTACTCGCAAAATATTCGATCTTCCTCGATCCACTCTTTCTTATACGGAGAGATGTCAGTTAGTGAACATGACATTTCTTTAAGTCAGAATACTCGAAGCGGGCCTCTGTTTCCTCTTTCGCGTTAAATCTACCCCTAACCTTCCACGAATCAACGCTCTCATTCCCGCAGATAGACCTTATGCCACTCGTAATTCCTCCAGGATTATTGCACCCCCCTTTTGCTCCACTTCGGACCATTCTCACTTCTTTGCCTCCAAACATGTTTTCCTCTGGAATAATATTCCCCTCGAAATTAGGCTGTCGTGGAACTTAGCAGTTTTCAAAGTCAAATTACGTAAACACTTCACTTCGGAATATATAAAGTCCTTGTTATCCGTCTCCTTCCCAAACACACAACTTTTGGACTTTAGTATCTGAGGTGGTTATGTTTATATCAAGTTTTTTTCCAAACATGTCTATTTCTTCCTCCTTTGAGTGATATTTGCAACGATGTTTCGTCCACATCTCTGTCGAGTCATCATTGCCGTTTTCTCCATTCTCCGTTTTACAACGCTGACGATAGGCTTCATGGACTTTAGTCATGCTCGTGGCGGTTCTGCTATTTTCGCCAGCTCGTCGCTAAACTCCGCAGTCTACAAGGTCACATCTCCGGCGCTTCGTTGATGATCAGGTAACTTCTGCCGTTCCCTCATCTTCCCGACTCTGTTGTCCGCGATGGCCTCCTCTGGTCTCATCTCCCTGATGTTTGATCATGAAGCCAGTCGGGCGGTGTAACAATGGTGAATGACAGCCTCTGCTGTTATATGATTTCGCCAATTACATAAAGCGTTTCCAATCCCTCATTCGTTCTCATCAACAGTCCTGTCTCATTTGCACTACAATCAATCCTCTCAACCAACCCCTTATCTTTTTTGAAGCTTTTTTCTCTCCTACGTTTTGTTTTTTTAAGCGGGGGTTCGCTGAACTCCGCTCCAGCTTAAATGGTAGGAGTTTTTTCACTGCTTCCTCCTTAGTTCACCATGCGTTGACTACTATTTTAAAACGACAATATGTTGGTGAATATGAATTAATCTACCAACACTTCTAAACGCTCCCGCCATCTATGTGGTTTTTTAATGGAGAGCAGCATTTATCAACTTTGTATTTATTTTTCCACAGCACTAAATTTGCAATGACGAGGCCCTCCGGGCCTAAAATATATTATTTATTTATTTATTTATTATAAGAGGAGATTTTTTAACTGCTTATTTCCTAGCTCACAATTAATTGTAAACCATAGCCAAATATTGGCCTAAAAGGAAAATTTCTGCTGCCATTAATACGAATTTATACTTTTTATCGGCGCACATCGTCATATGTTGTTCTAACGAAGCTAACGTTTTATAGATAATGCCTTCCTGACGCTAACAAATATAAATTCGAAAAGTCTGGGAGCGCGTTAGCAGTGGAGTGTTGTGTACATGGCTTAAATTATTCGTGTCAGCCTGCTGGAGTGCGTGTTGGGTGTATTATTGGTAATGTCAAAGGGGACCGTCAAAAGTATGTAGACAAAATGAAACATGACTGACAAGGCAGGCTAGCCTATGCGCGAAAGCTACACGTTGTCTGCACACGTGACTGAATAAGCTGAGGTCAAAAATGGTCGCCACCAGACAGCGGGATTTTCTTGGCATATAGGCGGCGGAAAAGAAGGGGAAACACTAGAGCAGCTGCGGTTGGCTTGTCCGAAAGAGGACTAAGAAACAACTGCTAGGTCATACCCAGAGGAACGTGAGGTCAGAGGAAGGAAGCGTTGAAACAGTTGCCTCCGGATGGATTTGATTCGTGACATTAACTATTTTCTTACAGTGAACGAAAATTGAACTGAACGAATCGAAAAAACCATGTACTTTAATAGTAAAAACATCGACATCCAAGTTTAGGCAAATGTCATGGAAATTGGGGGTAATAAAATCTGTCAATTGTAATAGTAGCGAAAATCCGATTCCCAGGTGGTAAGTCAGGAGGAGAAAGAGCATTCACCAGGAGAGGTTTATTCGCGATCTGACGATTCGAACAGTTATCCCATCTATCTATCTTCAGAGAGTGTGTCAATTTTTCTGCCAAAATTGCTGATAAGTGCTCAAAGAATTCAGTATATTTTTTTGAAACATTTTTATCGGTTTTGAGTTCTGTTGTAGAAAAAACTATGGTATGGTCGGAACACCCAACAGGTACTGAAGATGATATGGACAATAGATGACCATCTCTACAGAAAATTAATAATAATAAGTTGTATATTTCAGGCCCAATGGGCCTCATCAATAAACCAAAAATTCGATAACACGAAGTACTAGAAATAATTGGTTTAACAAACAGTATCCGTAGTCTATAGTTATAAGACGAGTATAACTGTTTAGAAGCGAATTTGTTAGATTCGAAAAAAAATGAATATAGCAGTGTCATGCGGAAGGTGAAATTCAAGGGCACAAACAGATTAGCCACATCGTTATCTAGATTCTGACTATGTATTCTGGTACCCACTGCCTCTGTTAGTAGGGGAGGTGGGGCCTGGAGGCAAACTCAGTCGAAGCTGAGCGTGGGGCAGAACAATAGGTATTAACGAAACATTACTGGTATAGACGGGTTCCCGGCACTACACTCGGGTTCCCGAACCGGTGCGGCATAATGGAACATAGGGAACCCACCAGTTTATGATCGTGATGGGCACCGCCGTATGATATCCAAAAGTCCGTCAAATCTACAAGACCATCGGTGGGGATGTCTGAGATGTGACCAAACATAAGGCCCTGATGATGGTTGATGACAAGCGAAACGAGAGCCGTCAAGACTGCGTCCTGATTCCGGCGGACATGAGTCAGAGGAAGGTAGTTTCAAGAAGGGATCCTAAATTCCCGATGGTCCTTTCTCCGGATTGTGGAAAAAGCTGCCCGGAAAAGATGAGGAAAACAAAAGGTTAATAGATTCAGTGTTAAGATAAATGTGCAGTCTTCGCTTGAATGCACATTGACTAGTCAACGCCCGAATATCAATCGGCAAATTATTCCAAAGATAGCTATACCTAGAAGCAAAAAATAGAGATCGCTTAGAAGTGGAAGAAGCAGGAGGAGGTATAATCAACGTTGAATTTCTTAGGTTGTAAGGGCGAGTAACGGGAGTAAGGGCAGAAATCTTGGGGAGATTTGAACTATTATTAAGGCGAAACCGGAGACAAAAACCTGCTTCCAGTCTCCTAATCCAAAGAAATTGCAGTTTCGTTATCTCACATCTATCCGAGTAGTAAGTATCTGAAAATGCCGGATAGAGGACCTTTTAGTGAATCTTCTTTGGACACTTTCAATTTTTGAACGGCTAGATTCGTTCATTAGACCGAAGAATGGACAACAGTATTCGAGAATAGGAAGCACATACATACGATAAAGTCTAAGCTTCATTTCGGGAAGGTAGAAATTATAAGAGATGAAGCCGCATATCTGAGCAGCTTTTGCTGTAATTCTATCAGCTTGAGGTGAAAGATCTAATTTATTGGTGTAACTTAAACCTAAGTCCTTAATGTAAGAACATTCAGTCATGGGGCAACCTTGAAAAATGATAGGCTGTGGCAGCCTTTAAGGCCCAAATTTATTGATTCTTGAGTGTGCAGGATTCTAATCCGTTAGTGTGCTCAGAACACTACAATTATCACGCCCAGTTCTACAAGGGAAAAAGGGGGTACGACCAGTAGGAGTTGTTTATAGCGTACAGGAAGGCCGCTGGCTCTGTG
The DNA here is from genome assembly GCA_036362985.1 of Ligula intestinalis. Lineage (NCBI taxonomy): Eukaryota > Metazoa > Platyhelminthes > Cestoda > Diphyllobothriidea > Diphyllobothriidae > Ligula > Ligula intestinalis. The sequence goes on from JAYGXS010000003.1 coordinate 82,362,826, forward strand.
TGCACGCACTTGTCCGTCTGTTAGTAAACTGTGGGTGTAAGTGAATAAACATCATGCGAGAGTGAGTCACTGGACGATCGATCAAATACTTGGCGAATAGAAGTCTACGGCACCTGTGATTGGCTGGCCCAGAAGGAGGTAAAGTGGTGAAGTCACTTGCGCTTTGCGGACTTGGCGTTAGCGCTTCAAGTGTGCAAATCAGCACCCTTTCATACATGCTGATATTTATTATCTCAACTTCGTCGTCGAAATTTACAGAAAGATTTAAGTCACTTGCTATCAAGCAGTACTCAAAACATGTTTGCTGAGGCATGAAACGAAAGTCATAATACTCACCGGCGTTAGCCGGGTGGTAGACACAACTAACAGGCAAAATAAAGTCATTCTTTTAAGCAATTAGGAGCCAACAACTCTCTCCTACTACAGTGATAGTCGAACGACGGAAGTGTAAATGGTAGCTTCAAAATGGTCGAAAATTAGGATCAACAACAGGATCATTTTATTAAGCAGCAATCGGTAATTGAACGCGAACATTTCAATGAAACACGCCTTGAATTTCGGAGAAATACTGTCTTTGGGTAAGGAAATGTCATTTGACTTGAACTGTTTGTCCTTCCATTATTTTAAAACGTGCCTTGCCATTGCTCCTTCGAGCTTCCAGCTCATTCTTGGGATTATAAACTTCACACGGGAAATGTGTATCACTGCAGCCCGATGCTTCATAAATGAATAAGTTATCGAAAGATATAATTTTAAATGCCCAGCAGATGGTTATTGCCACATAAATTATCAGGTGACTTCATCCTTTTGGTACGCCTTCGTGCACATGGCCTGGTGGAAATAAGGGAACAGGAGGTAGTCACTTATAAGTGATTGTTGTCGCTGGTAAGGCCGATTTGAACCAAAAGTAACATAAATTATACCAAAAGAAGGGTTATTCATGCATCACGTGTGTTCTTTTCGAATAAACTGAACCGAAATGGGTCACATTGTTCGGACTTGCTAATACGCACATTGCCACACTGTCGGGGGCACCGGGAACACTCCTTTAAGTGAGACCAAACACATAATCAATTAAAAGCTCGATTCTCTTTAATTAGGAGATAGACAGTTCTGCATCCCTACCAGATCGGTATGGGTCAATCTACCATAAAGCTAACGGGAATGGTCAATCGTTTTACAATACTGAACTTCTAAAAATGATTGGTCAACGTGCAACCTTTACTGGATATTTTAAACAAACAGGACCTCGCATTATAAAGATCCCGATTTGGATTGTCAGAAGTTCGTCTTCTCACAAGAGTTCAGATAGTACGCATAGATGATTTGTAAATGGGTTTCATTTTTTCGTCTATAATAATTCGCCGATATAGTATAACTGTGTTGTTTGCCTATAGAAGCTGCTCGTAGAGATCGGTTCAGCTTTTGTTAGCTGGATTGGAGACCTGTATCCACAGTTCTGCAGAATTACGATTTACCTTAGGGCTTCTTATTTCGTTCTATTTAAACTACACGCATTTGAGGGTTTGTGTTTCCATTTGTGGGACTGATTCTGGATGCCTACACACTTCATGTTTATCCATGTTATGCTCTCGTTTTCATGATTGCGTTTATCTGAAAACTAGATGGCTTGCAGGTTGCCACAACCACAGAGGACTTTCAAAGTTATATTGTTTTGGGTCTAACCCGTTTAATACCTTATTGACTGAAGGTAATAATATGCTTTCTAATCTACTACGAATCACCAGTACCTTTTATCGTCGCCCAAGCTCTTCTCTAGAAGTGGCATGAAACGACTTTTTCTTCATCAGCAGCACGTGTCTGCTTGAAGACATTCTCATGTCAGCATCGTAAGAGACTGGCGCTCAGATGGAAAGATAAAATACACTTAGCAAATAAGGTCGACATATGTAAACTAGGGAGGGGTTCTCGTCGAGGGTAGCTGCTACCTTGTCTCGGATGGCAAGAGCTATATAATGTAGTGCAAGGCGATCTGCGTAAAAATGACTAAAATAAACTTCATTGTCGCCACCATCGCTCACTTCTGTAAGCCTGAACCTATTTGAACAGTGCTGTTATGATATTATTGGCCTCGATGACAACAATCGACGGAACTAACTAACTAATTGTCTTGGTCTTAGCCCATAAAAATCGATTCAAGTCCAACGGACCGTTTCTTCTTGCATTGATTACTTTTGGCGAAGGTCGTTGCTTATTGCAGCAGTCATATTGATATCTTCTGCTGACTGTCTTAGTGTCAATTTCACTCTATGACGAATAATTTCATTTCGTTGCATTCTGCTAAGAACAAACCTCCGACTCATTTTGGAGCTCCAACATCGCTTACTGATGACCACAGAGTCAGGCTTCACCACGCTCATCCATATTTCCCACTGTCTATTTCTACATCTTACTCAATGGTCGAGTCCAGGTTACATGAAGGCCTTGTCGATTTCACCTTACGGTTGGCAGGCATGGAGCGAGTAATCTTAGCCACCGGGGCAGGTGTAGTAGACCGGTTATGTTTTCAACCGACGGGAGAGAAAATATCGGCACCATCGATAAGACGCTTGTAGACTGCGTGAGCCTGCAGATCATGTCTTGCATCGGTGCAGCGAGTATGTTTAGAGGGAAGTCTGTAGTTAATTTTTGCATTTGTATCAAGTTGGAGGAACAAAAAACTACGATCGTCTATTGCAGTAGAAAGTCGGATTAATGGTAGCACAACGTACCCACCAACCCAATAATTTAATCGTCTTCCGTGCCGGGAGAGATTTATATGAGGGCGAAACCTAAAGTGATAATCTTTGTCCCAGAGCGAACATTATCTGGTCCAGTCAAGTAGCCTTTGTGCCGGTTTAAAACAGCGCAATGCCGACATATTTCCCATCGTCACTATGTTTTGAAGATAAATGATACCCTGTAATACGCAAGAGTCTGCTAAAGTGGGTTGAAAAAGTCAGTTTATCACGCATTTGGCTAGAGCTGGCGAGAGAGAACATTCCCGAAGAACTTTTTCCGCACAGACTTTAATCCTTGTTTTGGGATAGTAGATTTTAGTCAGGTGAATCCATTTCGATTGTGTGCAATCATGTAGCATTATTGGCCACAGGGAGTTCCAACGCACCTATTGCGGTGTCGAAACTTAATCTGCGAGTAGTCTGTTGGTAGTGGTGGCCAGCATTGGAGGTTCGATGAGATGAGACGTATTGTCTGATGCCTCCCTGCCTCATTCTAAAACTGCAGGGTCTTTTACCCCCTCGTGGCGATGCAGACAGACTGGGCGAATAGGCTTTTATAATAGCCTAACCAGTTCCTAGTAGGTGCGTCCACGAATGGCGACTAGCACAACCAAAAGAGCGAATAAGTAGTTGCGGACTAGCAGCGAAAATATTGCCGGGCGCGGAGGACCGATGTCTGACAACCGACTACGGCGACTAGCGTAAACAGCACTTGATCAAGGCCATTTTCAAGTCCTCCTTCGTGGTTAAGTACCTAAGCACAAAACCTCCAGGAGATAGCTCCCTTCCGAAACAAAAAAAAACTGAGCCACCGGCAGGACTTCGTTTTTACTCAAATTCCTATTATGGTCTATATTATTGCATTAGTGGAAACTGACGAGTTCCGTAACCTTCGCATATTTGTGTTAATTTAGAGTATACGAGAGAAACTACCCAATGGTTAACTAACGTTGGAATTTACTAATATCCCTCGCCCCTGGTACTCCAACTTTAATCGCGCTCGTGCTGCACGTTACGAATGTCTGCGATCCGAAGTCAGGACGGAAGTTCTCCGAAACCCTGTTTCTGGCAGACATCTTTAATTTCACTTTCCCTGTGACATGTCTGGTAGGGATGGTGTTGCGACTTCCCCCTCAAAACAGTCAAATCATGCATTATTTGCATGTAAAACATTCAACGACCAAATAGCTTAATTGTTACTACCAGACCGCACTATTGGCCTATTTATCGATTCTGCCTACGCACCAACGTCTGCTGCTGATCGGCAGGCTAAAATAATCTGTAGGTTGTAATTGGTAAAGCTAGTTTAATGACTTCCTTGCCATTATCTGATGATTTCCTTCGAAGACTGTAATGGCCGGACTGGACCAAAAGGCTGTTCCAGCAGCCAGTTTCCTTTTCGGACTGGGTTCTTGATGTCGCCGTCATTGTAGAGAGATGTATTTAACTGACCAAGATGGACTGTTTATCGTAACCAGCGACTATTTTTGCACGTGTTACATGCATCTCGTCGGCCAGTCCTTTTCGGTACTTTTAAATGCCCAGCTCCATACGTTGAAACTTAGCGTAACATGGAGGTATTTGCCCATCCTTCGAGTGAAGAATACCGATTTCGCTTCAAATTAGGTAGTCCTCACTCGCTGCGACAACGCAGTGATATCCCAGGTCATCCATAAAAGGCCACCAAGGTGATTCGAACACTGTTGTCCACCTCATCAGCTCAGTGTTGGTGTCCCCGATTGGACGCTGTTGCTCGCTTGGCGGTGCCGAAGAAGGGGGTCAACGTAAGACCTGGTTCAACACAGTTCGTCAAGACAGGAAAGTAGATTTAAAACTTTCAGCATTCGGTCTACCTAGTTTGAATGGCATGGCCTGCCGGATCTATTGTCACAGATGGCAAAGCGCAAGGAGCTATCGACCATGACATCATCGAAGCCAGCTAGTTCAGGCATGACCACAACCATACCCAGTACACGTAGTGTATCCAGCGCCGACGCAACCAGCTGCTTATCTGGTATTCAAAGTCTGATTAGGCTGGCTGCATTCTAGGAAAATATAAGTTCCGTAGTGAGGTTCCTGCTAACAGATAAATGCGTGGCGATGACAGTGGCGATGCCCATGAGTCTGCCTATGCCCACCTTCGAACATGCCCAAATATGCACTCTTCCTTATCACGAAAAGTGTTCAGCTCTAGCAAAATTGCGAGCATCGAGGCTCTGCCGTCCGATTAGGAGGAGAAAACTATTTATTCCGTTGCAGCGGTTACAACTTGGAATAAGGCTGATAACAAAAGCTATTGGGATGAGGGGTGACCTACAAAGCGGGCTTAAACGTCTACAGCGCCATAAAGCTGTTACCAACTTTCTCGCCACCTTAATCGTAGATCCCTAGCGCTAAGTGATTTCTTTTGCTTACATTTCTGTAAGCACTGTTCGACCACTAAAACTTATTCTCTACCTCGACGACCACTCCATTATCAATCCAGCAGAGGCTCTTCCTTCTCCAGTCTGTTCGGAACAAAATCGTCGACACATCGTTGAGGCTTCAGGAAAGTGCGGCGTCCTGCTCATTTTCTCGATATTCAGGCTAGGCGGAATGTCATCAAAAGTTAGTACCGTGATTGAGGCCTGCTATTGCACTCTATACTACCCAAGTTCTAGTCCGTAGCAATCTGCATAAACCGTTGTGTATTTGGTCTGACGCTCAGTGAGATTGCATTTTGTTGACCATCCTGTTTGTACAGTCTCGTATTTGCACATAGACACCGGTTGCCTGACCCCGACTTCGTTCAACCAGTGGTTTCGACGATGCCCACCGTATGCTCCAAACTGGGTGGTGCAGGGTCGGTGACTTTCGTGTGAATTAGTTTTAAGTAATAGTAATCTCGCGCAGCACCTGCCGCACTCTCTTCCCTCATCCACCTCTGCCTGCTGTCAGAATAAAGAAGACCACAGGCGTGATCGGGGGCAGGTGGCCGGTGTGGCCGAATCCGCTCGTACGCGTGTGCCGCCACGCCCTCCCCGAGTGTCTGGTCCACCTGTTTGTCCAGCGCGTATATCATTCGACCCGCTTATGAGGCACATGCTGGCGATATCACATTGCCCATGTCAGTCTATCGTCACCCATAAAATGTAGTTTGTGAGTTGATAAGGCTGTTAAATAACTCGGTTTATTCGTCAGCGTTGAGGAGACGAGAGCCTTTACGAGACACTTCTCTGACCAAATGCTTTATCACTCTTAGTTGCCTGTCAGTCCGTTATGGAGCACACAGTTACTTCCATATAGTCCAAGTAAGGGAAAAGGAGGATGACTACAGTTTTTGCCTTTGGAGGTTTTTGATAGGAAACAGCCATGCTGAATCGCTATAACATGGCTGCTTATGCGCCACAAGGAATCTTCCCGGCTCTCCTTCACAGATTTGGACCTATTAGTCTCGATATTAGTTCCAGAATGTCTTATCCACGACCAAAAGCGCTGGGCTGTGAATTCGCACGGTTTTTCGAGGCCAAATGGTGGTCAGCGTGTATATCTGGCTCTTGATGGTTGCCTGTCTTCCGTCAAAGGTGTCTGAGGTGGCTACACTGTTGTGCTTGAAACTGGACACTGATAAGCCTCCTCATCCCCGTCACCGCTAGATGATTTGAGAATTTTGCCCTTTCGACTTTGGCTTTCATGACTATATCTTACCCACATTGAAGCGAACCACAGCAGACGCGTCTTCGACCGCATTCCCACCCGCCCTCAGGGTGGCCAAGGTCTGCTATACCAAACCTCCCTATGGTGGATCCATCTCTTCTCATCTCCATCTGTTTTTTATGACAGAGCAGCCCCTCTTGACTATGCTGCTCCGACTCCTCCTCCTCCTCCTCGCCGCCGGGATTGAGGCCCACCCGGCGGAGTTCCGGATCCACCAAGGGCTACTTGCCTGCCTACTCACATTGAACTGACTAGAATATGACCGCTAATCATCAGATAGTAGCAGTGCTATGCAAGGCATTTCAAATATAACAAAGGTATTACTGTTATCCGGCAGATGATTATTGGCTAATGGGACGTTCGTTATTCCCCTACCTCGGGTTAATCTCAGCGTAAGTGACAGTTAGCAGACTGGAATGGGCCATTTCTGGCTTATTAGACGTCATCAGTCAATCATACTCAGACTCAAGTGGTGCTCCACTCGAACTTTGAACTCGCGACCCTAAACATTGAGCCACGAACTCGTTCTCTTGCCGGTTTGGATCGGGAGATGTTGATCCTCGTTGACGAACGTTCACCGATCGCTAACGGAACTCACTGGTCTCGCTGCCTCGGAGCTTGTCAAACCAGCAGCCGCACAGTGGCCAGTATTCTAGGTGGATGGCATTATCGGCAACGACAAGGGATACTGGAATGGGCCATTTCTGGCTTATTAGAAGTCATCAGCCAGTCATTCCCAACCCCGAGTGCTGTTCCACCCGAGACTCGAATCCGCGACCTTTTTGATCAGAAGCCTAACGTCCTAACTATTAATCCCCGAGTCAAAGCCATTCCCTTGGCCTTCATATTTGTGGGTATTCTTTCTGCTCGTATCGCTTGCCGCTATGCAGCCAACTACAGGACCAAACGGCTGGGTATGATAGTTTTTTGCAATCAGCTCTCTGAACTATCACTTCCGCGCTTACTATAACAACAGATTGCTTCAACACGCGGGGCTTCGAATCCACCCCCTTTTTCTCTTTCGCTTCTTCAGGTATCCTTTTGAACCTCGTGGGGACCTGCACTGTACTGCCCACACTCATGGCCGACAGTGCCTCAGAGGTGGACTTAGAGTCGGACACTAGTTCCGTCGACGGACTTTCGGCCAGGGACCAGCTGCAGGCAAAATGTGATCAGATGCAGCGGCGTATGGACCTGCTGCTGCAGGAGAATCGAGTGCTGAAGACGGAGGTGGAGACCCTGAAGCTGAAGGTTCGCAGCCTGATGGAAGTGAACCAACAGTTGCGTCGCAACAGTGTGAGCATTGTAGGTGTCCCCCTGTCCTAGACCACTGATTTTTCTGACTTTTCCCTCCCGTTAAGCAAGCCAAAGCGGAGCAGGAAGAGGAGTACATCAGCAATATGCTGCAGCGACGCATTTCTGAGCTGAAGAAAGAGAAAGAGGCTCTGGCGTTGAATTATGAGCAGGAGGAGGAGTGCCTGACCAATGAACTGAACAAGAAGTTGGTGCAACTCCAGCGGGAAAAGGAACTGCTTGAGCGTACTCTCGCCCAGGAACAGGAGGCGCAGGTACAGTCGCTGCCTCTTGCCCTCTGCCCTGTTGTTGCTTTTTTCAAGCTTACACCACCACTGTTGTTTTCTGAGGTCTGGTAATGACTGTTGTCGCAGGTGGTATGCTTATGACATCAACAAGCACTAGGAAGAAGAATTTGAAAGCCTCCTTCAATTTAGACTGATATGTATACATATAACCGATCTCAGTGGGAGTCTGCAGTGCAGTGCTAAGGCTTAGGCAAAGTCAGGCTCAAACATCCAGTCTAGACTTGGCTTAGCATTTGTCAGTGATAGTAAACAAGCCAGACATAGCCGTTTCTTCCTCTTGTTCTTGTTGATAAAATCGCATGTCAGATAGTACTCTGTTGTGGATTTAGTAAGGTCCCATCAGAATCCTCCTTATTCTTCCTCTCCTCCCGCTACTTCTTATTATCCTTCTCATTCTGTATTTTCCGGACCATAAAGCCTACTTAAAAGCCTTCAATTTTCTTAAAAAAGGAGAGTGCACCTTATTTATCGATTTCTTCTAGCTACGGATGGCTCTTGGCCTTGTT
>JAYGXS010000003.1:82386395-82481805 GCA_036362985.1 Ligula intestinalis
GAAGTCTATTCGATCGGTGTTCGCACATTCCTGAGTGAATATATACCCGATCAGCAGTGACAGCAAATGGCAGGTGGCGAGGCGCTGATGAACTGCGGTTCCATGAAGTGCTTATGACCCATCTGATAGACACCAGTGGTGGACCAAATGCGCCGTCTGTGAGTGCGTTTGTTTGTGTTGTCCGACCAGCTGGTGTTCAGGGTTATGCTTGGCTGATGAAGGCTAATAAGCCCGAAACAGTTCTGTATCAAGTTACCCCCAGATGCTGTCATACCCCACTTACTGCTATTATGACTTGGCCGGAATCGGCCTGGCAGGCGGTCACCCGTTGGGGACCTCTGACCACCACACGAACTTTGTTTAGTTCGGAAGTCTATTCGATCGGTGTTCGCACATTCCTGAGTGAATATATATATATATATATATATATAAGTGTCCAGGCAAATTTCATAATTAGAGTTGCATGGTCTTCGGCGGCTACTGTAGTAGCGAATGTGCCAGTTCCAGGAAGCAGTTAGAAAATGCGATCTTTGGAAGTAGAATTTAATTTGCCTCGTGTTTCGGGTTCTGTGGGGATCCTTTATCGCCCGCATCCAACACGAAAAACCAAATCACGGCCATTAATGACTCGAAAGCCAACTGCCAAGCCACCTCCGCTCCAATTACGACCCCAAGCGGTGAAGCTGATAATTACAGTGCGCTTGTGGGTGGTTGCTATGACGTATGAATACCGCGCAATCTGTGCATGTTTCGCACAGTTACCTATGATTAAGGATTCTCTGCGGAAACCGAGGCGTCATGCAAAGAAAATTCTTGTTCCAGTGATTGGTTCTTCCACTTCCATACCATTTTCTTTATATCAAGTAAACTATATCTTTCGTCAAATTAATACATTTCGGTTATTGAATTACAATTAGTTTCAGCTCGTCCTTTGAATTTTGGCAACCCTTCTCCTATTTTCACTGTTTTGAAGCTTTCGTCCGCACTTTGTTCGACGATTATATCAAAACTCTTAAGGTTGCTTTTTAAAGCAGTTACCAAAAACGCGAACTTTTGAATATTAGTTCTTAAGAAGATGACCATGTAGGTCATATTTCTATGCTATGCAAGCCACCAAGACTCATTGTCGAGCAAAATAATGTCTGATATTTTTTGCCCAAGATCAATTAAAAAAACTTCCCATAATAAGTTACCGCAATTTAATTAGATATTTAGCTGACGAGTCTCTTTGTCTGTTACCTTTTTTGAAGGTAACACAAAGTGAAAGTGGAGAATTTTGACAGACTTTTTAATTTATCTGAAAATAAATGATATAATTTAACAGGGGTAGAAAGAACTCCTTTTTCTCTTCAGCATAGTTGCTTAGTTTTAGGCCTTGTTCTATGATGGTGAATGCAAAATAGCCTGGCCAAATATATACTAAGAGTTTGCGAACATTGTTTATCTTCTGTCTGTTCCGTTTCTAAATTGTACATGAACGGAAATTTGAGTGTACCAATAAGGTTTCTTTTTGACGTGCTTTAGATTTGCTAAGATTGTTATTTACCTGCATTTGCGCGGTAAAGTACATGCATTTTTGGTCGCAGTTCCAAATAGTCGATACGGTAGAGCAAAATATGGCCAAAACATTCTGCTACTGCCGGCTGTGACAGAAAAATTCATAAATTAGCAAAAAATAATTTTTAAAACTGAAACCCTTCCTTCTTTCTAAAAACAATCCATTTCCTTGAATTTACTTTCGCTTGCTTTTTATTAACCTAAGCCTAGATTTTCCCTTTATGAAAGGGATATATATTAAACCTATAGCGCAACGCTCAAAAGTAAAAAGCTTAGTTCTGTCGTATATAATTTGTATGATATCAGGCAACCTCCGATTTAGAAAAAAAACAGTTTCTGCTACTCATGCCTCTGATGATGAATCCGCGACGGATGTCGAAACGTCAGGCGAATAGACGAATTGTCCCAGCGATCGAGTTTTCTTCTTCTTCTCATTGCCCGTTATCCTAAAATATGCTGAACTAAACCGGCAGCTTTGCCTACATGATGGCTTTCTCAGGATCAAATCCACATGAAGTGACCAAATGTATGCATGAATTAGCGCACCCACTCTACTGCATTTCCGTCACGTGGGGCAGACTAAAACATGACGGATTGTCTTGGTGTCGCGTGCCCGAATGCTTTATTTTTGCTTTGTCTACTAGTTGTTTTCGCGTCGACGTCGTACTTCACGCCCCCTCACGATCATTCTCGTAACCGACCCCCCCCGTCATCATTATCATTATTCAGTCACTTAACACCGCGTTTTCCCTCGCACACGCGTGAATGTTCAACCCACCCCCGACACACAAAATGTCACAGACAGGACGCTTTGATTTGGCAAAACGTCGACAACCCAATGCTGCCGATGCTCTAATCGCGTTTTACGCGCTCCCCCCCCCCAATCGACGGAGAAGACAGTGACACAGGGTGAGGTCCTCACCGAAGTCTATGAGTCAGCCGAAGAACTCTTGGATTCACCCGCAGTGACTGGAGCAGCAGTGTTTAGCCTCTAAGTCGTGCTTATGCTTAGAGCACTACGATCGTCAGGGCGAATGTCAAGTTGAAGGTAAAAGACAAAAGTCCCTAGAGCGAGGGCTTTATTGTGTACAGAATCCTGAATTTGTGTCTCAAGCAGCAGCTACAGGCAAGGCCAGGGCTAGTGTTGACTGCGTCCAGTTGTGCCTGAGCGTGCGTCTGACTGTACTGTGAAAGATGTGTTGGTGACAGTTTCTTGTACATGATTTTGAAGCGAGTTCCAGCGGTGCCCAATTGGTGTGTTGCATTACTCAAAAAGGGCTGTCGTGTATTGAGGCCTGTGCTGTTTGGTCGCAGCTTGGCGTGTTCATGGGCACGCCAGTGTCTGCGAGTGAATATCGATCAAGCATTTTAAGGTCAACACGTCTGAAATAACTGCCTGTGACGATGCATTATTTCAAGGCAGCGGGCCTTGGGGCACGAAGGAGGGAGAGCATTGTTGGCCGTCCGCCAAAGAGCTGCTCGAAGTATTCACGCCAACGGTCGATCCCGGCCGACTTGTCATCAGTAAAGCCGCCATTCACATAGTGAAAAGCATCACAGAGTGTTGAAGGTTTACGACTAACTTGGTGGTAAATTTGTTCAAATTTTCGAGTGTCGCCAACATTTGAGGTCTGCTTCATGCTTCAGTATCAGCTGCAAGTATGGAACTTATCTGATGATGGTTTCGAGCTTGAATCCAAGACGTCAGGCGAATAAATACCCAGTTCCAGCGGTCGCGTCTGCCTCCTCTGACTATGCTTCCTTTCTCCGAAAGATGTCAGAAAAACCGGCTAAGGATGACATAAGAACTAATCAGACTAATTAGACTCACAATATCCACCAAGCTAACGGTAAAGCCTTGATACTAAGTCAATCAGTTTGCGATGTGGGTGGTGGTCTTATTGCTGACAACTCGGTAAAGTTTGATCCTTGCGTGAGTATTTCGAGCCTTTCTTCACATTTGCTACGGAACCAATCACGCCCTCGCTCTCCTCCGCAGCGGACCTTCATCCATGTTCAGGCTGTGCAGTGTCGTTCGACCCTCCTCCTGAGGAGGTAGTTTCCGCTGCAATACAGGCTGCACAACAGGGTATTACAAGGGAGCGATATTCCTGCTGAAGTCTACATGTCTTGCGTCGGCACCCTAGCGCCCGGACTTTATGAGGTAATTGAACAAGCGCGGAGAGACAAGGCCATACCTGATAATTATGGCTCGTTCATCTTTGTACATATCTTCCAGAGGGAATTGCAGCAACTTATGCCTCATCGACGTTGCTGCGAAAATCTTCACTCTTACCCTTCTGAGGCGATTACGGGCTGTGTATGTTTTACCATGGGACGAGCTCAACGATGCAGGATTTCCAGTTTGGCGTAAGAGTGCGGACCAAATATTTAAACCCTCACATTTCGCCAGTAACTGATGGCTATGTGCTTTGTTGGCTTCCTCGCTGCCTGCGATTCCGTCCATCGTGAGTCCCTGTGGCTTTAGCTGGTGTATCGGTAAAAAGCATTCGCATGATTGTGGCCTACTATCGCCCTACCAGTGCGCGAGTTGTAATCCGTTGCAATCTGACCTAACCGTTCGATTTGGCGTTTGTCTCGTCGCCTGTTCTGTTAATGTTTGCCATCCACCGTAGAACAGTTGTTCTTTTCTGTTGAGTCCGCGGCGCGACGACAGGCGCTTTGAGATTTGACAGGCCACTCTCTCCTCCCCCCTACCACCTACGACAGTCGGTAAACGCAGATGTACTTCGCCAGACGGCAAATTCGACTGTTTTCAGTACTGATCCTACGGGAGTTGCCAATACGCATTGCGAGGAGCAGATCTGCGCTTTTTTACCTTCGAGTTTGGACAGAGAAGAGCAAAAAGTAGAGCTCTTTTGAACGTCCATTGCTCATCCCATTGCAGCCCGGACTTCTTTTTCCGTCAAAAGGAGGAGATTAATGAGGTTCACGCAAGCTGCGGCCGATGTGGCGGTAGAAGTCACCTCTTCGCCGTCGGGGACACGACCAGACCACTTATTGGTTTTATTTGCCGCGTGAACGTTTGTCTGTGAAAACAAAACACGCTAACCTTGAAGCAAATTTGTATTCGCCTACTTTGACTTTAACATCTAACATGTGTTAGGACCGCGTTAAGAAGTTATTTTTTGATTATGGAGCAAGTTCAGGCGGTGTAGGATTGGTCTGCTGCATTGCCCGAGGGGGTGTCGTGTACAATGGACCCTGCTGATGTATTCAGATTGCCTTTTAGCATCCGCGACTATTTGGACGCGCGTGTGTGCTTTCGGTCAAGCGTCTTCAGGTCAAGGAGTCACAAACAGCCGCCTATAAAGTTGCTTGACGTTGAGGCAGTGCACATCAAAGAAGGCAGTCTGAAAGCATTGTTGGTTGTCCGCTTTAGGTTCACTATTACCCAAATGAACAATATTGTTGGTGATAGAAGCAAGCAGGTGAGTTGTATGAATTAGTTCAGCAGAAGGAGATGCGATCGCTGGAACATGGTGTTAATTGTCCTGATCATTCGGATTCTGACTATGAGTTCTTTTCCTGTTAAGTTTTGAAATATTGATACACATAAAGCCTTGAATCAATCACCAACCTTTCCCTAATAGGTTACCTCTTTTAAAAGCGCCTTATTTAAGTATTTCGTTGACGGATCTGTGCGTAATTCACCCTTTTTAACGATGAAATCCAAGTTAAAATCAAAATGATTGACACTTTGTGACAGTCTTCCGGCTGCGAATGAAAAAACGCACCTTCCGCTTTACATTTCAGCCTTTTTCAGCTATATTTGTTTACTCTTAGGCTCCATTCTAAAATTAAAAATGCACTACAGAGGAGATAAATATATGTGGCGAGATTTTACCAAAACTGCTGTCCGTTGCGCTTCTTTATTACACATCAGCACAAACTATGTTACACAAACAAGTTTCTTATTACATGCTTCTCCGTAAGCTTCGCTTTCGGTTAGGGCACCATTCGTAGTAACTGTATTGAAAAAGCAGAAACAAGGTGGGATATTTCAACAAAGGATTCCTAACAGACGTTATTAATGTATTTAAGTGTATCGATTCGCATGTATAGATTTTAAAAATCGATCAAACATCCAAGTTTCTAAAAATAGCCTGTTTTGCTGCACCTTGTTTCGTGTCACTTACATGGCGAAGTATCGATTTTTAAGTGCGGCAACTTCTCTGCGGTCGAACCCAGGAGTTTCAGTTGCTCTCTTATAAGAAAGAAACGCGTGTGATTGCATGAACGTTGTCTACGATGGATATTAGCAAAAGAAATCGCCGAACTGCAAGCTAGCATACATTTCCCGTCAAATTTGTAAACATCTTGACTGGTACACTTATTATAGACTGTATACAAAAAGGGCATTTTGCCGGAATAGGCTAGTCGAATACATAAAATGCACAGCATTTTAGTTTTGGGACGATTGATCGTCATGAGATAGGTCGCACATACTGCATATGCATGCGTCTCGCATGCCTTTACACAGCTACCTAACGCAACGGGTCTCCAATAAAAAGAGCATCGAGTTTCAGAGTTCGCCCTGAAGACTTATTGTGACGTGCTGGGCACGACTATCAGCTTGCCTGCCGCAAACGGCGTCGTTCGTCGTGCGCCCGGAAGCCTGTGCGCAGGATGGTGACTTGCGCATGAATTATTATTTTTGTGTGAGGCCGGTCCTCGCCCACCTGGCCACATTTTAGGACGACTAGGGGGAAGGGCAGCGGCTGCCACAGCTAACCAGCCCGTCTTCGCGTACGACGCACGCGCTAGTGGATGAAGGTTTAAGCTAAAACCACAGCTTGAGAGGGGGCTTTAAAATAGTGAGGGGGGTAATGCCAGGGTTCTGATGACCCGCCTAATTATCCTCCCCCTCCCCGCTTTTTTAGGCAATTCAACGAAGCCAGTCGTACTTGCCAGCAGCGGAACCGTTTTCGCACCACCTCGGATAGCCTCCCCTCGCCCTACCACCCGGCTGCTCTGTTCGGCCCCGGTGGTTCTCTCTACGGTCCCGGTCATGCATTTGCCTCTGCTGTGGCCGCGGCCGCCAACTCTGGCAGTCACTCTGAATCACCGCGCTACTGTCGAGAATGCAACCAGCCAATTCCCTCTGGCGGTGGTGGTGGTGGCGTTGCTCTAACACATCCGTCTCGAGCAGCGCAACCATCTCGTCCGGTGGGGAACACGTCCACGCCGGTCTCCAACTCCTCGCCCTCTGCAGGTTGCGGAGGTTTCGCCAAGCCCGTTTCGCGTCCTGTTCCCTCGCACTCCTCCCCCTCCTGCTGCACAACTCCGCCAGGGCAACCGCCGCCACCAATACCGATGGTTGGCCGACCCCCGTCCCATGGCGATGAGAAGATGCCGCCGCACACTTTTTGTCCCGCCTCCAAGGAGACTCCCGCGGACGGGGCTGAGGATGACGATCTTGGGGACGACGAGGACGATCGATGTCCCACCCCGCCCGGTTCCAGCACTGTGTCCGCCCTCAAGTGAGAGCAAGGTTGCCTCACGCACCCGCTCTAGACATCCGGTACTCCAGTCTGGGTGCTACAAACGACTGTGCACGGCTCTTGAGCTCACGTTTTCCTGTACATGTGCATGCGTGGGCTCAACCCCAGGCACGTGCCAGCCGTTTGTCGTCGTGTGGTGCTTTCGCCGGGTGACTTTGTGCATTTCTGCGCCATCGGCCTGCAGTTAAAATCCATCTACCACTGGTGGCCGCATTGCCTCGGAGTATTTTTTCTCTCTTCCAGATCACGTACTTAGCCAGCTCCTACTCCTTATCGGCACCGCTTTTGTGCACACGCTAAATTCTCTCTCTCTCTCTCTCATCCGCTTACTGCCCTCGTCTTCCTCCGACCTCGCCTCGCCCCGCCCCTGCTGCCAAGTAGTAGACGAACGAAGGCCAGCCAACTCGTTTTTTCTTATTGTCACCTTTAGGTGTTTCGTTCCTACGTGGC
Source organism: Ligula intestinalis (assembly GCA_036362985.1). NCBI lineage: Eukaryota > Metazoa > Platyhelminthes > Cestoda > Diphyllobothriidea > Diphyllobothriidae > Ligula > Ligula intestinalis. The sequence goes on from JAYGXS010000003.1 coordinate 82,393,928, forward strand.
GGTGGTGATCAGCTCGCTCTGTGCGCATTTTGCTCCAAAACCTCGCTTGCGTCTGCGGCACGCAGTTTTCGCAACAATGTGGGCGAAAAAGCTTGCTCTCTCCAGCCCCCCCCCCCAAACTCGCAACCTCGTCCTATTCACATAATGTCCTCTTGGTCTGTCTCCTTTTTCCCCGGGTGGCGAGCATGATCGATGTGTCTGCGTGTGGCGCCGCCGCCCTCACCTCGACGATATGTTAGCCTTAAATTCCCCTGCCCCCACCCCCCTCCCCGTTCCTCTTTACCTAGCCGCCGGAACACCTGTCTGTCTATCGCCTGCCCGTCGCTCTCTCTCTCTTTCGCATCTTGTGTCTTCACTACGCTCTGTTTCCCCCGCCCCTACCCCTCAGCTAAACGCAGTCCCCTACACTATGAGTGCATCTCAGAGAAAATCAATAAACCTGTCACCCCTGTGGTCTTTGCTTCTGTCTGTCTCTTATGCCGAACTTTGGCTTGCGCGCGCGCTCTACTGCCTCTACGTGTGTTTATCTGTTTGTGTCCCATCGGGACCGCTTTCTCTGTTGAGCTAGTTGCTTCCCCCCCCCCCACTCCCTAAACAGCTACGCCATCCCGACTAGATCTTTGCAGGCCCTTAAACTATCACTGCAGACAGTAGCGTTGGCTGGTGTTTAGATTTTATGCAGAAGGGGTGGGGCAGACCTCAGATGGCAGCGCTTGGGAAGTAAAGAGTTTTCTCCAACCCATTCCCATTAAACCATGAAAATGGGTATGTGTGGCGTCGGAGCTACGGGTCCTACTTCAGTACGTGCCGAAGTACACACACACACACAGAATGCAGAACCGAATCCGAATGATTCAGTGATTTTAGCCGCCGTTAGTTTCAAAAAGATCAAAGGCGGAATAAACATTCGCCCCCTGGTACGAATTTAAAGCATGCAAATACTGCGGATAGACTGGAGCCGACAAAGGCAAGGCAAGGAAACCGGACTGGCTATTTCTGGTTTATTAGCCGTCATCAGCCAGTCGTAACCAGTTCTCGGGGGTGGAGACTGTTGTAACGGATGCCCAGGCCGAGCTATCACCGCCCAATAACACCTTGTGTTAGTCCCCAAAGGAAGAACACGACAAGAAGGGTGCATCGGCAGAAGTCTTTGAGTGTTAGAGGTGCAACAAATAGGTCCACGAACCAATCAGCTCCACTTCTGTATTAGTCACTGGTGTAATTGGCTGAGACTCAGAGGCTGACATTCAATTTAAATTTCGAATTATCGATTGATTGACGGTTTGTATACGTTCGCCCGTGTAGGCCGATCGATAGCCTGTTTGGGGTGCGGCAATGGCTTGCAAGCTGCCGCTTACCAAGGCTGTTCGTTAGGCCGTCCTAACAGCAACCCTCCAGGGATTCGAATTCGGGATCTTTGGTCATTGAGTGCGAAAGTCCACCATTGTTTTTGTCGTTTGCCAGTGGCAATATGGTGAATGGTAGGGCGATGAGCGATCTGGTTACGGAACATGTTCGCCCTGTTTTGCCTTGGAGCGGGGATTGGCTATGGACGGCTAATAATCCAGAAATGGCCATTCCCGACCTCCCAACTCTTTGCCGGCTGCACTCCATCAGATTCTACAGGTGTCTGTGAGACTTCTAGATTAAGCAGAATTTATTGGAACTAAAAAACAACTGAGGGACTGCTAATCAGCTGCTACCTGAGAGGTCCACTCTGGTAGTAGGCATTTAAAAATATTCATCTCGATTGTGCTAAGAGGAAGAAATAAAGGCTAGGAGCATTAATTTCCAGGGCTCTGCATTCTGCCCTAGACGGGTTGCGATTATGTACTACCTTCCACCTGCCCCTTCTGTTTGCGATTTAGTGGTGAAGTCCTAACTCTCAAGTTATGCAGAAGGCCTGCGACTAGGCTGGGTCGGTGGACGCCACTTAAGGGGGTAACCAAAAAAATGAAGAGAATACGACATTTGATTTTTTAAATTTTGCTTCATCTCTTGAACCTGTTAATTCCCGTCAATCTTCTGTCCGCTGAATTATATACACTTATCCCAACGGGTTTTCCACTAGGGAGATAGCATTGCCGGCGAAGACGAGGGAGACTCAAATGGCCATTTCTGGCTCATTAGCCGTCATCAACCAGTTATCCCCGATCTCCAAGGGGTGCCCCACCCGAGGCTCGAACCGGTGACCTTTTGATAAGATGTCCAGTGTTCTAACCATTGAATGACCAGCTCGTTGTCTTGCCGGTTTAGCAGCACAGCAGATATTCTAGACATTCGACTTCTGTCCACAAGGTCAGGAGTTCGAGCCTAGGAAGGGTCATCACTTGGGGGGGGGGGGTAGGGTATGATCGGCTGATGACGTCTTATCTGCCAGAAATGATCATTCTAGTCTCCTCTTTTATTTGCCAGCAGCGGAAAGAGCGAATTCCGTTAGCGGTTGGTGAAGGAGGGTTTTCCTTTTAGGTGCCTATTTAATCTTGCGAATAAAAGGAAGGCTAGGTCGGCAAGTATTGGGAATGAGAAACGGTTGTCACGCCATTTCGTCGATCAAACCATTTCAGGTTGTCTTTCTCTTCCTCATTGTCTCACTCTTTCCGTTCTGTCTCAAGGCTCACTTTCGAGCACCGCCAGCAGCCACAGAGTCTCCAGTAAGAGAGAGGGGGGAAATGAACGTTACCGGTAAACACAAGGGAGACTGGAATGTGCCCATTTCTTGTTCATTTGATGTCATCAGCCAGTCATACCCAATCGGCAAGGGGGGTTCCCCACCCGAGGCTCGAACCGGCGACTTTTTGAGCACTAGCTCGTCGTCTTGCCGGGTTAGATATTATTACAACAGCACAACAGACAGCCTAGACGTTCGACTTCTCGTCAGAAGGTCGTGGGTTCGAGCCTCGGCTAATGATGTCTAATCGGCTAGAAATGGCCATTCCAGTCCCCCTGTTTCTTTGCCAGCAATGATATCTGCTGGCGGGGTTCGAGAATGAGTACCAGGGCAGATCGGGTAGAGCGAAGTCCGTTAGCGATCGGTGAAGCAGGGTTTTACATTGTTCAAAAGGTTTTTACCGTTACTCTGAACCCTTGCGGTTAAGTGCCCTCTGGCGGTTTTTCTTAATACCGTGTACGTTCTGAAAAAAGGCTTTCCCTTTAGGTGCTCATTTAATCTTGGAAATAAGCGAAAGTCTAGAGGAGGCTAGGTCGGCAAGTTTGTGTGTGTGTGAGAGAGAGAGAGTTCGACCATGGATTTCGATTAAGTCCCCCATGTGTTCAAGAGCAGGGACGGTAACTAGAGACAAAGACGAGATTATAGTGTAATAGACGCGCAACTGTCTACCTCACACCTCCGCTTAAATCGTTGAAAAGACCAAAGCCGAAATGTGCGAACAGGATTCAAGCGGAAGCCGCTTTCTCCAGTACAGCCAGAAACACCGTCTTCCTTATTCTTTAGTGACAGTTGACTAATTGGGTCAACTCAATTAACTAAATCTGCCAAACCAACTTAATAATTTCAATTAGCTTGGATGGGGCGCACTAACCGTGGCCGAGCGGCAAAAAAGGGAGGTCGTGAGGAGTTTGCCCCAAGTTTTATCACATTTGGTAATTACTCGTGTCTTGACAACTCAACTTCCGCACACCTAGCGACGGCTCTCATCTCTTTCGTGCGCCTTTGATGACAGGGCTTACCAAACATGGTGGGTTTTTGGATTGACTTGTTGTGGGTGGGGGGGGGGGGGGGGGGGTAAAGGGGGGTTTAGGGGGGGGGGGGGGGGGGGGGGGGGGGGGGGAGGTGATTAAATGCGCTGTCCAGCGTGGCGTGATTTTAGCGGGTGAGGCGAGCCAGCGAAACTACACCCTCTGTAGCCCATAGTGGTTGTGTGTGACTGAATGTGGGGGAAGGGTTCTTGTCCGAAGCTTTCTAATGGCGATTGTACTGTCATGCCAGGTACATTCGGTTGGCCATTCGCGATGTTAAATTTTCATTATTCAATGCAGTGCGTGTGAAAACTCGCCTTTTTCCTGGACAGCCCACAGTTTGGCAGTTTTCGTCGTTATTGTGGGGCCCGCAGCAAGTACTTGAAATTGTTAGGGCGTTATACTCTGCTCAAAAGGATCGCGAGTTTTAGGCTTGGGTGGTGCACCAATTGCAGCTAGGTATGACTGGATGATGAGGGCTAATGAGCGAGAAATGGCCATTTCAGTCTCCCTTTTGTTGGTCGGCAATATAATCTGCCCAGAGAGGACTTCATCGACTGAAACCTCAGCTAGATGGTAAAGAGACCCTGATAATAAAAATAACGGGTTATCTGAGCAGTCATAAAGATTCGCAATGAGCTATGACAGAAAAATCAAGATATGAACAAACGTAAAATGAGGATCAAGTGCGAAGGAGGAACGTACTTTTGTGGACATCATTGACATGCACCTTCAAGGCTTCGTTAGTGCCAAATGTTTTGCCACAAAAGCACATTTTCGAAGTTCTGAAAAATATTTTTTTAAATGATGAGAGTAAGTCATAGTTACGGAGACTTCATAGTCTACACTGAAGGGTTTAGACCTCTAGCAGAGTATCGAGAGGCGAGTATCCTAAGTTGCTACAGCTGTTGTCAGGGCCCGAAAAATGAGGCCAAAGGCAGAAACGAAGCGGGACAAGTGAGTTACGTTAGCGGTCGTAGAACGTTTATCAACGAGTGTCAAATTATTTGCTTGTGCGCCGATCTGTTCCTCAGGATGTGCCCATCCTGGGATAATGCTTTTGCGAGTCGGATCAACCGATTGTGTTCCGCAAAGCTACTGATAATCGATATGTTACTAGCCAACTGGTTAGGACGTCTGCCCCTGACCGGCGAGGCGCGAGTTCGAAACTCGGGTGCGGCGGCAATTTCAGCTGCTACACTAGAGTTGGCTGTCCGTGGCTGATGAGGGCCAATAGCCCGAAATAGCTATATCACGGTTGCCAGTGTCTGCCGGAATACTCCTATAAAATAGTGTCAAATTGTTGGAACCTAGGTGGTCGCCGACGCGTTCGGAGGTTGCGATCATCCTGCGCTAACCTAATTTGTGCAGTGGTTGCATCCTTTTCCTCTGTATGCTCCGTCCAGTGCTGTAGCCACAGATACAGCGGACAACAAAGTGAGCTGTGTCCTAGAATAGGCCTTTGTTGAGTGAGTTCGCGGAGCTTCGAGGTTTGTTGTGCAGTAGTCTATGCAGGCTAAAAAGTCCGACGGTTACCATATTGACTGTTTGAGGTTGTCCAAGGGAGCGCCAGTGTGATGGAGCTGTTGGCCTCAGAGATATCCCCAGAAATCCTCGCCTCCTTTGTTCACTAAGCTGGCCGGGCACGAGGCTTGGCGGTCGGCAGCCCTGTTCCTCGGTTTTGTGTTTTTTTAGCATTGTTGCCACTTTTCAACGGCTCGTATTTGCGTAGGTTAGAAAATCACTCGTTTGGGGGAGTCCATGTGAAAATTTCTCCCAAAACACTTCCTCGCTAACGAGGTTATGGCGCTTTTACACTGAAACACCTAAATATGCTACTGCACTGGCACTGCGAGGTGTGAAATGTTGAAGACCTTTTCTTGTCGGCAACAGCCATGTGTGTAGTATTGCCAGCACAGACAAGAGAGACTGGAATGGCCTCTTCTGGTTTATAAACCGTCGTCGTCAGTCTGTCATACCCAGACCTAAGTTGTGGTCCATCCGAGCCTCGAACTCGTGACCTTTCTGATCAGAGTCAAATGTCCTAACCATTGAGCCACGGGCTCGTGGTTTCACTGGAATGGGTCTCGGAGGATATTGACACTCGGTGATGAACGTTCGCGCAGCTGTGTGTGGCACGCGTAGATGCGGCCATCTAGGTTAGCCCTCGCACCCACTCTTGACCTTGTCTTGCCACCCGAGGTTCGTGGGCGAGCGAGCGGGGGGGGGGGAGAGTGACGGCCCTGCGCGCACCGCTCTTTCGAATTTCATTTACGCGCCTCTCCGTTACTTCTTTCAATGAGAAGTAGTTCTTGCTATCCGCAAAATCCCATCGACAGACTATCGCGGGGGGGGGGGGGGGGCGCTTACAGTCAGGGATCCTGGGTAATTTCTTTCACCCTCAAAACTGAGCAACCCCTCAGTGTGAAAAATGTGGTAACGCAACTCTGCCACGATGTTTTTTGGTGGAGCACGCGCCCTACCCGCCACACAACCGTTTGTGTGAGAAGGATGGAGACTGTCGCGGAGATTCGCGCCTGCCCGTCTTTTTCACACGAGCCTATGATGTTACTGTGCGCACCACGCTAAAGGTAGAGGGGGGGGGCGGACCTCACCCACGCTCTAGTTGCTGCAAACACAAACGAGCAATCAGTCTTTGGAGTGCGGGTCGAAGAGGCAATGCTCTAAAAATCTACGCGGCTGATAAAACCGCAATTTGGCGCCGCAACCACAGCCAACAGTCTGATTGTGTGAGCACAAATTAGCCAAATATTTGCTTGCTCGCGAACTGCGAAGGCAGGTTTGGAGGTCCCAGTGTTTGTAGACTGAGGGAGCCACACACCCCCCCCCCCCCACCAGTCTCTCAGTCAGTGTACACCTGTATTGCTAGGGGGGGCAAAGAACAATCGCCATTAAGTCAGCCTAGTAGTCATTCTGGATGATTACTTAGGAAATCTTGCTTGGGCAGTCAGCTTTCCGTTCTGTATTGGTGGATTTCATATGAGCGGTAAAGTTGGGCGGGTAAAATCAATCCAAGTGTGATTAAACTCACGGTGTGAAGCGTGGCATTTGTAGCTCAAGTGTTAGAGCCTTGGCTGTGTAAAGGCCCTCCGTGCTATGCAGGTTCAAATCTGCCAACCTCCTTAATAATCGCATTTATGTCAGACACGATTTCACCAAAGATAGTGGTGGTGTTGGTAGTGGAGAATTCCCAAGACTGATCAGCCGAAGTTAACAATTACTACTACTACTACTACAATTTGGCCCGCCATTGCCGCCGTCACTCCTATTTCTAATACAACTAGTACGACTGCGGTCGGTAGTACCACCTCAACTGCTATCGTTTGTACTAATAGTACGACTAATCGCGTTAGTAAATGTTGCTGCTATTGATGCCGGCTTTAATACTGCTGTTACTGCTATTCCATGTATCGTGAATAGTTGTATATGTGTTACGTGGGCCTCTTTTTCCCCCAACGGCTTCCTTTAGCACTGCTTGTTCCACCTGCCTCCACTATAAGCACATCTTGATCGTACAGCCCTCAGACACGCACAATGAAGGTGGTGACTCCCGAAATTGCCTGGCATGAGACTCTGCCCATCTACTCCTGCGATCTGCAACCTCTGGCTTCTGCCGGCTCTGGCAGCGCCACCGCTCGCTTGGCTCCCAACCGCGAACCCCTGACGGAGATCCCACTGGCAGAACTTGAAGCCAGAGATGCGAAGTCGTCGTCGGCGACGAAAAGTGGGAAGGCGCCATCGATGTCGTCTGAACTGCAGCAGCCGGTGGCGGCGGATCCTGCTTCCTCCTCCTCATGGACACGTCTAGCCACCGCGGGCGGGGACAACATGGTGCGTCTGTGGCGTGTCCACCTCGACTGGACACCGCCCTCGGCCGTGCGCGTGGCTCGGCCGACCGGTCGCCTGTCCAGGGGAATGTTGCAGAGTGACAGCGTAGCTGCGGCCGCCGCCGCCACCGGTGCAGCAGCTGCCAAGAAATCCACCACCACCGCGTCGTCGACAGGGCCCACTGTCTGCACTACTGCCGCGGTCTCCGACGGGCTCGTCTTTTTGTCCACCCTCCGGCGACATGAAAGGCTCGTCAACGTGGTCCGCTGGTCTCCCTCAGGTAGGTGGCTAATTTGTAGGCTGAGAGAGAGAGAGAGAGTTGTGTAAACAAGATCATTAGAGATATTAGCGGCTGTGCCCACCCCCCTCCCTCCCCCCAGGCACACACTACTGACCGGCCCAGGAGTGGAAATGAAGAGTGATGTGCTGCCGCACAGACATATCTATCACGAGGTGTTTGAAGCACTTTTTAAAACTCTGTGACAATTCTGAAGTTAGTTTGAATGTTACATAGTCAAATTAACGAGGACATGCACTACTAGCGAGCCCATCTGGGAAGGGAAGGGGGCTCATTTACCCGGCGCACGGATGGAGATCAGTCTGACCTGGGTTCTTCTATGACGAGGAAAGTATCGAATACCGGAAGTAGACAGATAGTCACAGCGATCTTATGCCCCCCTGACAGCTTCGCTTCTTTAACCTGGGCAACCTAATTTGACCCTCTCCGTGTACTCCCTACCTCCGGCAAACTCGGTCTTAATGTTTTTCCTACGAGGAGGGACTCTCTAAATTACTCATACTTGTTGCCGCTGTGATCATGCTTGACCTAGCCGGCTTCCATGACGCCACGGACGGTACCTCTCCATGCGTGACAATTGGCGGCAGTGGATCTAGAGATCTCCACACAGCCTCTTCTCCAGCGACGGAGACCGACGATAGAAAGTCCAAAAAGTACTCCCATGTCTTGACGGACGGTTTCGAACCAATTCTTCAGTTCTCCTCATCCTTCAGGTGGCCTGCGATGCCGGATTGAGGGCAGCATAGCTAAGCCCGTGGGGCGGACGACGGAGAAAGTGCCCCAACCACGTCAGTCGCCTTTCTTGGATTCCCCAGGATATCCTCGCGATACGATCGCAGCGGGTGCGGACTGTCTCATTCGAGATGAAGTCGCTATACTTAACTCGCAGGATCGTCCTCAGGCACTGGTGGTCAAAACCTCCCGTCTTCACTCATGGTGAACTATGTTGCCTTCACTCGTTTACGGAACTGACTCGTCCCATTCTGTTTTTGAGCTCACTTTCCCGCGCCGGCAGCAGCCACAAAGCGGCTAGTCGTGCAGGCGGCTGAATATTGCCGGCGAAGAGAAAGGAGATTGTGATGACAATTTCTGTCTAATTAGCCATCATCAGTCAGCCATACACAATCCATCCCGCGACCTAATCAGAAGTCTAACGCTCTAACAAATGAGCCGCGGGCTCGTTGCCTTGTCGGGAAATAGTGAAACCCGCAGCCGATCCAATCGGCCTGCCATCAAAATTGTGTCGTGGACCGAGAAACGGTACCAGCATGAATGGCATTTTTTCTAGCAGTACTTTTATTGGCTTCCCCTTCACAGCTTATTCCAGCTCAACTATTTATACTGGACTGTATCAAATTTTCCACGACTGCTATCAGTGATCATCGTATGTAGATAAGTCTATGAAGCTGACCAGCTCAGACGCGACTACAAGCTTAACCTCTGGGTCGCACTGACCGAGTTTTTGGTCCTCACGTCAGCCACTTGGTGGCGCATACACGCCTCTATTACTGCCAGTTTCTTACTCGTGTGCTAGTCAACAAAACCGCACTGTTTTGGCGTTACATGTGGTGCGTACGTAGTCCGCATGCCAGCCGCGCAATTCCGAACAGTGGCCTAGCTCTGACGCCTCAGACATGAAATTGTTCAGTGCCTAGCTTGAACGACTGTTGACGATGGACAGGCCAAGCTCCTCCTCAGCTTGCGCTGACCCTATGCGCCTACGCCAAGCCAAACGCACATGTGTCGCCTACGTGAGACGGGAGCTTGGTGTGCCCCCCCCCCATCCTCTAGTCGAGTAGCCGTGTCCACGCCGCTGTTTTACGCTTACAGAGGGAAGTGAATGTGACCCGAGGTGACCCCTTTGCTCATCCTATCGCAATGTGACCTAGAAAGTTGCCAACTGATGTCGTAGCTTGGTTTTCTCGCGCAGCGAAGGTCACACGGCAGGACGACCGGGGGAATTGTTTATGTGATCCCCCCCCCCTCGCCGATGTGGCATTATGCTAAATTCCAGGAAGGCGACCTGTTCCGTGCCGTAGTCTTGACAATTGAGAGAAATGGATACGCTTTATTTTGAAAATATCACTCCAAAATTTTCAGCAAAACCATCCTCCATCCACAAGGAGTAAAATTAGGCGCACGAACTCGCAACACGGGAAAATCAAATGTGGTCCATACTCGTCACTGACTGCAATTGTCGACATCTTGGATGGACCAAATTGGACTGCTTTCGAAACGGCGATAGCGTCGTTTACTGATGGTCTCGTTGTTGTAATTCAAATAAACAAAGAGGGATAAATATCGCTTTATAATGGGTGAAGTAGACCAACCGACGTATTTATATATGATAAAATTTACATGAGAAGGGAGGGAGGGTAAAAATGGCGGCTCAATTTGAAAAGCCTGCTCATAAAGTTTGCTATCGATTTCTGAAGAATTAAACGAGCCGAGAATCCAGAAGGCACAGTAGGAAAGCTGCTGGCCGAACCCCTCGTAGTTATATCAAGCAGCAGCAAAGTATCGTCGAAACACGTGTCAGGGCATTTAACTACTGCGTTGGCTGCCCGTATGGTGTATCATGTAGCCCCAATATTAATTGCCGGCTGCCTGTTGTCGGTTTACTGAATATAACGCAGGTATCCCACCGTGGCTGGTGGGTTGTGACTGAAATATTCCTATCAATTTCGGGTCTACGTCTATAGACCGTCGACTGTAATGATTTTTGGCAAGTTAGAGATCAACATAAACTGTGGTAACAGTGCCGAACATCCTGACTTTTTGGGTGGTTGCAGTACAGCTCCACGCTTGAATAACGTGCGTCAATACCTAGTAAAACACACACACACACACACACACACCTTTGACGTCTTATCCAACGAAGCCGGCCTGCGTCAGCCTACATTCCACTTTGCGACGCGTATTGGTGAAGTATGTAGCCAATCATAAAATTACCTGAAATTGTTATGGGCTTTTTGCTCCTACCACACTCCTGAAGGCGTCCTGAGGCTCCACTGTCTCGGAGTTGGGAAACACGAGGGTAGGCTGTAGAAAACGTGGATTTTAGTGGCCTGCGGATGTGTGTCTGGGCTGTCAATAAAGTGCATCTTGTGTAACCTCAATATAACACGCCTGGCTAATTGTTGTCAGTTTGATGGATATTATGCAGGTATCCCGCTGAGGTTAATCGGCTCCAGCCTCAATATGCATATCAGCTTTCGGTTTGTTGTCTCTATGAAGCTTACTTTGAACTGATTTACTCTAAGGTAGCGATTAATTTATGCGGCAGTTAATAACCCTAATTGTCACCCTTCTTTCCATCACCGGTATTACAGGGTCTTCCTAATGCCCTTTTATGCTGCAACACAACCTCTGTGCCCATCCCACTTCAGGCGACCGATCAGCTAGGTGGTGGCCTGTTGCTGTCGGTGGGGAAGAGAATGAGATCGACCCTCAACGCATTTCTCTCCTCTCTAAATACGGTAAAATAAAAATGCATCTAGCATTTCTCAAAGTAAATTCCACTGCGTGTCCTAATTCCCCACCCATAAAACCCTATAGCCACCGTTTTCGTAGGAAAACATGCAGGGAGTAGGGATTAATGAATGGGCCTACATTAGCTACCATTTCCGTGTGTTGGAGTGGTGAGAGAGTGGGGTAGATTCTCCGCACGGGTCTACTTTCCCCATTATCCCGCGGGAGTCACCGCGTTGCTCCAGCCTGCTGACGCTCGTGGTGGACATCGTTGCGAGTGACGGGTGTAGGCACGTTATTGGATTTGCTGCTTTTTTGAAACGCAGCATTGAGGGCACGGATGGGTGAGAAGGCGATTATTGTCGCATAAGTCTGCTTATCCAGCAACAAATTCAGGGGCCACTCAACACCCTGCGTCGCTGTTGTTTTTTTCTCGCATGACTTGCCTTATTCTAATTGTCACGTGCGCCATAGCACCGAAAATGCCGATCATTGTCGATTCAGGCTGCATAAATGTAGGGATATGCTTATTTCTTGGCGGGATTCACTGAACTGGTTTTTCCAATTATTCATGCACTGCCGAATACGATGGCTCTTCACGCTAAGGGGTTTGGGTGACAAATAGAGACGTCGCTATACTCACAAAGTTGCCGTCAGTCTCCACCCGACCTTTTCCATTTTTCCGTCTGAGGCAGCTGCAAATTTCGAAGAGCGAAAATGCGCATCGACGAATTCATAAGAACTTTGATGGGTCGTAGCCGGGAGCCTGCACCACCTTGTGCTCTCATGCTATCTAATTGTTGATTTCACGCCGACCAGCCTCTTTGAACAGTCTTTCGCTTCTTTGTTTTCCAATTTCACTTTTTCACAACATGCTGATGGTAGTCATCATCCGTATTTCACCCGCCTTTAGGTACTTATTTGGCCTCCGCGGGTGATGATCAGTTCGTCGTTATCTGGTCGATGCAGTCCTCAGCTTCCGAACGTACAGAGTCCAGACCTCCTCTCGCCGGAGTGGATGATGCTGACGATACATCCTCGGTAGAAATCTGGCTGCCTTGCCGATCTCTGAGGCAAGTTCCACGAGAATTTAAATTCAAAATCTAGTGTTACTACATTTGTGTCAGTAGGTCTTATGTTTTATACTAGTCAGTCATCTTAAGCTCCACTTCTGCAAACTAGTGATCTGTGTTTCGGGTATTTCTTTCTGTTTTACGATAGACGCCATTTGGAGGACATATATGATCTCTGTTGGTCTCCAGACGAGGCTTTCCTTCTCTCCGGTTCCGTCGACCACTCGGCCATCTTGTGGCAACTTGATCTCGCTCCGACATCTGGTAGTCAGGAGGGTGTCGCCGATCAGACAGGTGCCAAAGAGAGCGGCTCAACACCGACAGCTCTGAGAACCGTCATCCTAAGGGATCACAAGCACTATGTACAGGGTGTTGCCTGGGACCCGCTAGGCGACTTTGTGGCAACAATGTCTTCTGACCGAACGTGTCGAATTTATCGAGCTGGTTCGAAGAACTGTCATGCGAACATTTGCAAGGCTGGGAAGCAGAATCTGTTCCAGGTATGATTCTTTTGCATATTTGTTTTAGCTTTAAGAATTGCCTTTTACTCTCCACAATTGACTATATTCGTTGTCTTAACAAAAGCCCTCCGATAAGGAGATCCTAGGAAGCCCGTTCTCTGTATTTGGGAGTCACTGTAAACTTGTAGCATGCCGAAAAATCAAATTTTCACATTGTCTGCGTCAATTGCAAAGTTCAAACCCACATTACTCCACATATAAATTTCATTCCGCCCAACCTCGTTTTAACTTGGTGCGGTGTTTTTGTCTCCGTTGAGGTAGTTTAACGCCATGCCAGCCACTGTACGGCTCCACTGCCAGTCGTTCACAAGCTCCAACAGAAGGAGAGATATGGCAGTTGATCGAGCTCAGATCCAACGCTTAATATCTCACTAGAAGCACCAAAATGCGTTTGGAAACTATCATTACACGCTTGTGGCTTTGTTTACTGTGTTTTTACATAAAACGGTAGACCAGTTTGCAATGACATTTTTATTATGGACCTGGTGACGCACCTAGTTATTAATATAATATGCCTACTTATATGTTTCAGGTAGGCATGTTATATCGTGGTTTAGGATTAGGGCTATGTTTGCATGTCGCGTGCCGTATTCCCCAATCAAGAACCCTGTAACCAACACTTGGCCTGCATAGTTCCGACCGGTTTATACGCGCCAACTCCGCCTCGTTTGATTCGAGCTGGTTGTTATGACATCTCGTTTACGCAGTAAAATAAACTGACCGCAGAAATGTGAACTTTTTCAATGCCTGTCACCGATTCCGTTAATTGCCGTCTCCACATGCCTTGCGGATAAAGGTTCTATGAACGCCAACCCTGAGTTCCTGTGTTCTCTTATCTAAACATGCTCAGCATACGTGCATATCCGATTGTTTGTGTGTGTCCTGCGTAGATGGACCGTTTAAATTTTTATAACCACGACGACCTTCTCTACCTTTTTCGACTCCCATCCTTTAAACAGGGTGGGTTTGGACAAGAGAGACAACAATTTCACTGCATTCTCTTTGGATGCCCGAAAAACAATCCAAACTACGGACGCTGCTCTCGTTAGCAGGAGAATTTACGCTGGCCAACTGTTATTCGGTGGCGTTACCGCAGTAACCTGTATAACTTGGTTGGTTGGTTAGTAGCCCATTGTTGGATCGGGAGTCCCCACCGGAGTCCAAAATGGGTGCAGTTAGAAGACAGAGAAAAGCCGCGACAGCCGCCAAAGGTCCACGCGAGTGAGTTGGGTGCCTGGACGGGAACTGCAGGCGAACAGATACTGACAGTCATGCGGAGAGACGCCGCAGTCGGTACAGCAGCCGGGTATGGACGGGTCGAGCCGGTATTAGTACTGGCGAAGGACCACTGCGCAGCTGAGCCAGAGTACAGCGAATGACCTCGAGAGTTTTATTTTTGAGGCTGCAATCGGAGGTATATAGCCGCCTAAAAGGACCGGGGGATGTTAACCTCGTTTTTACTTGACAACGGCTCTCTGGTGGAGACGCTGGAAGCCTGTCTTGGTGGCAGAGCCGTCTACGGATAAATTCGAGAGAGACGGGGTGACAGCTGCCTTGTGGAGAGGTCGAATAGACGGCTAAACGTTGTGGCTGGGCTCAGGAGCGTGGCAACGATAGTGATTAGGATGGCCGGGTTGCGAACAGGTCAACCATAACTGTTGACTTAAGAGTGTGTTGTGAGAGGCGACTGACAGGATGTATGTCCCTGCATGAAGGTGACCGATAGGCGACATTTTATAGCATCCAGTGATCGTGCGGAGAACAGCCTTCTTTGCTGACTGAAGTTGGTGGAGGCTAGAAGAACTGATTGTGAGAGGCCAGATTGGTGCCGCATAGGTGAGATGCGGCTTGGCCAGCGCTTTGAATGTGGTCGCCAGCGTCTCGTTCGCGCAGCCCCATTATGTACCCGCAAGAGCCTTGGGGAACTTGGTGCAGCGGCTCACTTTGCTTGCGACCGCCTTCGCATGGTCCGCAAACGTGAAGAGAGGATCGAATTGGACGCCAAGGAGCTTCGGCTTACGGACAAGCAGTAAGGATGCATCGTTGACGGTGATGGCCAGGTGACAATTAAACTCCTTCGTGTTCAGATTGTAAACAATGACGGACGAATTTGCTGCCGAGATCGTCAACCCGCGCTGAGTTAAGAGGTTCTCGACATCAGGCATGGACTCTGAGAGGACCTGCGTAGCCTGCTCAATGTGTTGGTGCTGGCAGAGAAAGGTGTCATCATCTAAGTTAATGGGCTGGCTGGTTAGTAGCCCTTGTTGGATCAGGAGCCCCGACGGTAGGGCCTCAATCGCGGCGGCGTGGAGGAGGGGAAGTCGGAGCAGCGTGGTTGGGAGGGGCTACTCCGTCGTCAGAAACAGAGATGTAGAGGAGGGAAGATAGATCCACCGTAGGGAGGTTTGGTGTAGCAGACCTTGGCCGCCGTTAGGGTGGGTGGGAGCGCGGTCGAAGACGCGTCTGCTGTGGTTCCCTAAGTTCATGGTTTTCTTAGTTAATGGGGGAGACCCTTGGCACTGCGTTCTTCGAGCCCAGTTCCGTGCGGGACGAGAAGACGTGAAACGCCAGATGAGGGGGCTAGTGCATTCTGTACAGAGCTAGTGAAGAATAGGTTGGAGTAAGTTGACAGCCAGACGAGCGTACGTCCGCAGCCGCGAGGGTGATTTGTGACGTGTAAGAGCACGGCAGTCATCACAATGAGGCTATGTGTGAGTCAGCCTGAGGAAGTTAATTGGTCAGACCGGATTGCGGGCGTACTGCGTGATTCAGCCTTGCACTTGTCACCTCCCTCGTAGTCTGCGCTCAATATCGTTTAGTTTTTCGTAATTCGGTGGTAGTCCATTTACTAGAATAGACTCATTCCACCTGAAAAGGTATGTCAGTAGGCGGTCGAAATAACTCAGACTCGCTGTGCAAATAAACAGCAAGGTTTTCACTTGGTTAGAAAATTACTCGGCGATTGAGCAACTTTTTTAAAACTGAAAGCTAACCTTTATTTGAGTATAAAATTTAAAGAAGGCGTAATTTTATATCAAACATGTACAAGAAATAGTTTTTAGTGCATGTTTTCCATAAAATATATTTGAATTTATAAAGGCAGTCAAAATAAATTATAAAAAGCATACTACTTAAGTAGCCAGTTTTTACAATAGGTACGTTTTGCTAGTGGTCAGAATGAAGCTCGTTAAAAAGCCCGCAACCTATCATGACTGAAATGACTTCAGAACAGACAACACGATTATCAGTCTCACAACTTGAGTCAATACCGATTAGCGAAAGAGTATCAATTTTTCGCATATGTCGTCATGTTGCGTGATCTTTGGCGACTACTGTCAAAACCCGAATATGGCAGCAACGTGCTGAATATCACACCCTCTTTGCCCAACCTGTAACATTACGCTTATTCAGTAACCACTAAATCAGCGCATCTCGTTGTGCACCATTTCGTTGTTTGCTGTTTTTGCGTGCCATGTTCGTGGTTCTTCTACGCCCACTTGCTAAGCCTCATCTGCATACTCCTCATTCAGAGGATTTGGCGTGGCTCATCGCATTTTTCGCCTCCATTGCGGTTGTACAGCATGGAATTTTTTTCCCATAACTAATCCTCGCAACAATGTGAATCGGTTTCGCATCGATCTCTATGTCGTAGTCTGTTCTATTCACCGTTTGGCATTGACACCTCATCTTGTACTTGGGGGAAGGCCTGCTGGAGATCGATGTGTAGAGGCCCTTGTGCACAGTTTTATTCCCCTCAACATATAAAACGAAATCTAATCCAGAAGACGCTAACACAGGCAAATTCACATTCGTGGCCGACTCCGACGCTAGGTGGCAATGACACACCACCACAGCCTCTAGTGACATTCGTTCGCTTCCTGATCACCGCGTATAGCTGTCCCCTGAGCAATGCGCACCACCTAACCCAATTTCCTCTTCCAACACAACAACCTCTACACGCCGATCTTGCCATGTGGGTGGCCTGAAACCGATTAACTGTAATCAAAGTACACTTATCAACTCTGTCCAGCTGTACACTTTTAATTATCCGTGCAAATATATCCGTACATGTTTGCCAAATTGACTTTTTAAATTAAACATGGGCATATTTGCAGAACTTGTTCAATTTTTGTCATTGTTGATACCTTCAGGATGACTCCTGGAAGTCCTTCTTCCGCCGACCCGCCTTCAGTCCAGACGGTGTGCTGCTAGTTTGTCCGGCCGGCAACCTCGAGTCTGCGGTCTTTGCCGGTGATGTCAGCTCAACCATCGCCGCGGCAACCGCCTCCAACAGCAGCGTGACCATCGCCTCCAAGGTGGATGAGGTGAACAAGACGCCCCTGCCCGCCTCGCCAATCGCGCCGCAGCACTGCGCGCACATCTTCCTTCGCGGTGCCTACGCCCGACCCTGCATCAGCCTGCCCACTGGACCCCGACCCGTGGTCGCGGTGCGTTTCTGTCCGCAGGCCTTCCAGCTGCGTCTTCCCACCAGCGCTGCTATCGATCTGCCTTATCGCCTGCTCTTCTGTCTTGTTCTCGAGGATGGCCTGCTTTTCTACGACACGCAACAGGTGCTGCCCTTTGCCCAAGTCAGCCAGATTCACTACCAGGCGCTGAACGACGCAGCCTGGTCCAGTGATGCGCGCTTTGTGGTGACCAGTTCCACGGACGGCTACTGTTCCTTCATTTACTTCCAAGTGGAGGAGGAGTTGGGGAAGCCCTACTACGGTCCCCTGGGGGCTGCCGCCTCTACCACCGCTGCCGCCTCTGCCTCTGCTACTCCACTGGCTAAGACAGTGTCCTCGGCGGCAACACAAAGTGCTGCTGAATTTAACCTACTCCCGGCGACAGCGGTGTCGGTGAGCGTTGCTCCGGAACCAATGGACATCTCGGTTGAGAGTCAGCCGCGGGACAGCAGGTAGGCTTTCAGATTTGTCCGCATTCTGTTTTTGTCCGTCCGCTTTGGAGTGCACTAGTACCCGTGCAGACTCTACTGTCACTTAAGACGAAGTTAGACAGTGTTTCTGGTTGCATCTGGAGAAAGCGGCTTCCTGCTCGGTCATCTCACCTTTGTCTTGTCGCCGTTTAAATGCAGTTGAGAGGATTTAGAGTAGGTTAGATAGTGGCGCGCCTTCTATCACTATACCTGACCGCAGTCACCGTCCCTGTTCTCAGGCAAACGGTAGGCATCACCGGTTGCGGTGGTCGAACTTGCACCAGTTCTACTAACGCGCACTACAATCACTCAGTTACACCGCTAGAAGCAGCAGAATAAACTGTAGTCGTAGTGGTAGATATTCGAGACTTGAGCTCCTGGAATCTTTCCGCGTACTTACTATGAGTGAGCGAGGGTAAATTGTGCAGCAGTGTCAGCACAATAGGCTCCTGTCACTTAAGGCTAAGTTAAGTTATACTGTGTTTCTGACTGCTTTTGGCGAAATCGGTATACGTCAGATTCGGTCATCTCGACTTTGTCTTGTTACCGGTTGAAACGAAGGAGAGGGTTTAGAGTGGGGCAGATGGCGACGCGTCTACTTTCACTATACCTGACCTCAGTCACCCGCTCTCGGGCAAATGGTGGACATCATCGCTTGCGATTGTGAAACTAACACAACATACCTTTTCTTCAGTCAAACTTAGTTAAGTAGATTTAAGTGACGTCCATGTTAACCGTTAGGCCAACTGGGGTTGGTTTAATTAAGTGTTGAGTAGCTGAGTTAGAGCGTATTGTGAGATGGTTTACTGAGGAAAGACTGGTCGGAAAAATCGGGGTTTACTCGTGAATTTCCGAGCAGATAAAACCTCGTCCGACGAAATGAAGAGTGGGGTTGGGGATTATTTCACTAGAGGGACAGGCAGGCAGATATACGTTTACAACAGCCGAGGGTAAACATGGTACGGGTAGTGTTGGGGTGATCACTTACTTACTTGTACTTGTTACGGCAGTGATCATGCCTGATCTAGCCGGCCTCAATGATGTCACGAACGGTACCTCTCCATGCGTGGCGATTGGCGGCAGCGGATCTCGAAAGCTCTACCCAGTCCCTTCTCCAGCGACGGAGGCCGAAGATAGAAGGTCCAAGAACTGCTTCCATGTCTTGACGGACGCTGTCGAATCAATTCTTTAGTTGCCCTCCTCTTTGACGTTTCCGGGTGGGCTGCGGTGCCGGGTCGAGGACAGCATAGGTAAGCTCGTGGGGCGGACGACGGAGAACGTGTCCAAACCACCTCAGTCGCCTTTTTTGAATGGCCTGAGATAGCCTCGTGATACGATCGCAGCGGATGCGCACTGTCTCATTTGGGGTGATCATCCTCGAGAGGTTTTAATAGTCACATAGTGATTCACAAAGGGGAGGAGGGTGGCTACCGCGTCGGCGAATCTTCACACCGTCGAGAATTGATAAGCAAAAGTTATCAGTGAACATAATGTGCATGGTTATCCTTAGGCCTGTTGGCCACTGATTCGCACCCACCTCAAGATAACAGGCGCTTATCAATTTTCGATCGAGTGAAGATTCGCCGATCAGTCTCACTTATCTACCGGACGTGAACGGTCGTCCGGGTGTCTTACAAATCAGCCTAGATGCAATTTTGGACGCGCGTAAGCTCATATTCCCCCATCTGTTATGCTCATTGCAAAAATAGGATGCATGTCAGCTATTGATACAGTTATAGAAATATATTGCTAAAGTTTACTATTCGCTGGTCTTAGTAAGTCTGCTCACTATAATTACCACTCTTAACAGTGATATATTATCTCTAGCAGCAGCATCCTAGCCCAGTCTTAATAAAATGTGACAACTTTTGGTGGACAGAGTTAAGAGGGCGGAAACGAAGGCCAGCCCTGATGTGCTCCGGTCCTCGAAAACGTATTTACTCGGAATAGCATGAACCCAGATTCACACTCCCTGCTGGGATCGAGAGGGTATGAACCCTAGCGTTGACTTTAATCAGCGACACTTCTGAGAAATACTAACTTCAGAAATAGTGCCTTTATTGCTAACACTCTTAGATAGTAGTAGTAGAAATAGCAATAGAAGTACCAGTCTCGGTCTCCTTGAGTCTGTCTTGATATTTACTGCAGGTGAGTGAGGGTAGATAGTGTGGTAGTACCCGCGCAAACTCTACACTAAATTAGGCAGTGTTCTGGCTTGCATTTGAGAAAGCGGCCTACACCTGAGCCCGTTCGGGCATCTTGACTTTGTCTTATCACCGGTTCAACCGAATGGGGGTTTAGAGTGAGGTAGACAGTTGCACATCTATTTCACTTAAATCTCGCCCCGTCTCCAGTCACCCTCCCTGCTCTTGGGCATATGGTGGACATCGTCGAAATCGATGGCCGAACTATCACCTTCATACTGTGTATTATAAATAGATTTTTCGCGTAAATAAAACCTAAACATGCCCCTCAAGTTTAAAATTAAAGGAAGACGCAATTTACTACAGAGGAAGTAGAAGAAAGATTATTTTGTGCATTTTTATATGAAATATATTTGAATATTTTAATGTCAGCTAAAAAAAGCATAGGAAACACCAGCAGCTGAAGAGGGCATTCGGAGGATCCGTTCAAAAATGATGAGGTCTTTTTAAGTAAAGGTGAAAAAATAACTGGAAAGCAGTAAATAATGAGGGAGAGAATGCAGGCATCTATAAATCGCCAGCTTAGTGCTTGTGGTGTGCGTTATGAACGCTAGGGCTAGGCTGCAACGTGTCCCTCCATCTAAGAGGAGGTTTGAGCAAAACTGCGTGTGTCCGGTTCCGTTGTTTTCTCCCCCAACCCCCATAGAATGATGAAAGCGCTTGTTAAGATCCGGTTGCCCGGAAGTTGTTTCACTGCGAACTGGCTGTGTTCGTACGTGCGCACGCGGGGACAGAGGGGTGGGGGGTTGCTGCTGTTTGCGCCCCCACAAACTACGCATGTCGCAGGGTGTGAGGACGCATGCAGACGCAAATTAGGGTTGTCTATCTACGGTGTAGGTCCTTTGGGGACGGGAGCATTTAAACTGCCCCCTTCTCTACAAATATTGGCCTTGGACAGTGTGGCACGCTGATATGCAGTCTGTCCGCTGTATTCAATGACTCACCCATTGCAGGAGAAACTGCCTTTTTTCACAAAATCGGTCCACGATGCTGCCGCCCCCAGGGTCTTACAGCAGTAAATACCCGAGCGTTTTTAATCAAGGGGGCATATTATAATCTATAAATTAATAGTAAGTGGTTTAGAAATATGAACTTTTTAGAAAAAAAGAAACGCAGAAATCAGGTAGAATTACGTTCGAAAGTAGTCACTTAGCCAAGTTTGCATTTAACTGTCCTTCAAGAGTCAGTGTGACCGTTACCAAAAAGCATAGATTCGAATAGGATTTCACCAGAATTAACTCCGTTTCTTCATGGTTAGTAATACGCTCGACTACAAAATCTGTGTTTTTCTTGATTTCGCCGATCGCAGAAGTAAATGTCTTCACAAGACCGTACGCTGATAGGCCGGTCGATGAATAACAAATTAAACTAAAATTATCCGGGGTGATAATAACCATTTTATTTTGTTTATATTAAAATATCTAACTTTCCAAAAGATAAATTGGTGTGCATGTGTTTGCTTTTGATAAATTCTCTCTATGGCTTTAAATTTGTATCATTATCTATCTAAATAAACAATGCCGGTTTGTAGAAAAATTTGTGCGGTTGTCGGCATCGGGGAGGGAAGCAAAAGTTGGGGTCAGTATTCTGAGCAGCGTCTGTGGGGCTACTGGGCGGTTGAATTGTCGGTAGCTGGGGCGTCTTTAGCAAGTCCTCGTAGGCGCACGGCACTGATTGCAGTATGTTTCTCTGTAATTTGCCGGGTACAATTTTTTGAAAGCCGTTACGCAGTAAGGATGAGAAGATAACACCTACTTCGGTGGAATAGCCGCGTGGCATTCGTAGTGTGCCAGCAGGCAGTATATGCATGCCGATTTATTCACCGTACTCTCAGCACCAAAACGTTGGAACGGGTGGTTGGACTTTGAGCTAGCGTCAGTTTCGGAGGTGTGGTAAATCGCTCGACGGGTCGTTTTTTGTGCAGTAGGAATTCACTAGTTAACTCTCGTCTCCTGCACTGATTTCGTCTGGATCGCTCAAACCACTCCACTCCATGCCATCGTCCAACCTTCGGTAACATTACCATATGCCGAGGTACTTGGATATCGCCCCCCCCCCCCCGGCATTGCGTCTTACGGGCATAGTGTTAATAGGAATTTTATGGTCGGGTCATATCACGGGAAAGAACAAATAAATTAAAATATTTAGCATTATTTAAATAACCAAAAATGTGCTTGTGATAACCAAAATGACGAATAGAACCAATAGGAAGCAATGTCGTGCAAAAGTACCTGCAAATAAGCTGCAAACCATTATCGACTGTATATCGAACTTTAGAGATTAAAATAAATTGCGAAAGACAGGCTTTTCCACAATTTTAAAAATCACAATAGCTCGTCATGCATTTGGACTCATTTTGTAGTATGATAAGCCCACAAACAACCGTATGTTGTTTAAAAAACTAAATTGGATTAAAGGTTGACGTAACTAGTACTATAACTAAAATTAAATTAAAAACTAAACGTAACCAAAGAAAGGCGAAGCTTTCCGAGTTTTAGAGTGCAGTAATAAGCATAACTGCGTCTTCTAAATTACATATAGTCGGTATATAAGTATATATGGAACTGGGGTGTTCATCCGATCTATCTGGTTAGGGCATATACTTGTCTCGGAAGTACCTTGAGGCTCGTACTTCAGTGATATCAGGCTGTCGCTTAGCGACCTCAGGTGGAGTGATGGAGGGGATACGACAAAGACAAGGAAGACCGGAATGGCCATTTCTGGCTTGTAAGCCGTCATCAGCCAGTCATACCCAATCTCAAGGGTTGAAACCTCCGAAATTTGAACCCGGGACCTTCGGTTATTGAGTTTAATACTCTACCTCGGCATCAAAGATGTATGATGGAGTGTAGAATATTCAACTCAATGACCGAAGGTCCCGGGTTCGAATCTCGAGAGTCCCAACCCCTGAGATTGCGTATGACGGGCTGACGATGGCAAACAAGCCAGAAACGGCCATTCCGGTCTCTCTTGTCTTTATTGGATCTGCTCCATACGTGTGTTTATATATCAAAGAACATCAGCATATGAGAACATCACCCAAGCTTATACCAATTTTTTTGCTCTGGCCACTTAGGAAACCGAACGAACCGGCGAAACCCACCATCACCGCCGCACCGTTGCCAACTGATGAGCCATCAGAAAAGTGTCCTCCACGAAGGCACATCTCCTTCGAAAATTGTATCAATGCATACGCACCGCACGCCAGCCTGCCGGTCACCCCGAACACGGGCCGTTTCCTCCACACCACGCCCGGAGGAGCCGCTCGACCCGCGGGTGTGAAAACTGTTCATCCGCCAGCCGCTGCCGCCGGCAACAAGAGACGCGTCCCCTTCATCACACTAGGCGGCGCCGATGTGGTAGCGCCCAGTAAATCCAGCCTGGAAAAGACCGAAGACAGACCTGCCACCGCTGAGAAAACGGAGTGAACTGTCTGCTTCTGTGCCTGTTCTGCATTTTTCCCCCCCCCCCTCTCTCCCACTGCCCTCTCCCCCTTCAGACTTAATAAATTTGCCTCTGTTTGGCTAGCAGGAAACTCTTTTATACTCATATTTTGATACTGTTTGTTATATGGCACCTTAAAGGTGATACGTCGATGTCTTGCGTGCATTTCCCTTCTCTGTACACCATTACCACCTATATATATATGTAGATTTTTGAACGACCCGGTACATACCCGGTTGCGTTCGCATTCGACGGCTTTTTTCTGTTCTGGGTTTACAAAATTTAGTGATGCGAGGCGGTGGGGTTAGTATTTGACAGTCAGCTAATAGCTGAATGAATGTGGTGATTGTGGTTTCAGTGATCATTTTATGGGACCTACTCGTTAAGTTGCTTGGTGGGGATTCAGCCCGGAGCTTTTGAGACGGTCGCTGACGCCTGCTAATAAGTCCTAAATGGTCGTCTTAGGCTAACTAGGTACCCGAGTTCGTTTTGGGGCGTGAGATGACTTATTGCAGTGGCTTATGTTGATGGGGAAAACCCTTAGCGCTTTTCCCTTTAGACCCAGTTCCATGTGGTAAGAGAAGAAGTGATACGCCTAGTGGAAGGAATAGTGTATGTTTCACAGAGTTAGTGGCAAATATTCAGTATTGTTGCATGCTCACTTGCTAGCAGCCGAACGAAGTCAAGTGCTAGCGCGGTTTGTGGCACCTGTGCTTGCCTGCCCTGGGACGGGCCGATAGCTACAATCAAGTGACCTCACGTCTGGCGTGGCGCCGAAGGTTCTACAGGGTCGCAATCACTTCCATACGGATTCCGCCTGTAAGAAACGGATAAAAGGGTTCATCAAATCGTTTACAGTCTGTGTTAAAAGTCTTGAAGCATGGACTACGACCGAAGTATGCCTGCAAGTTGAAAAGGGTGTAAGATGGTTTATTGCAGTGGCTTAATTCAATGGGGAAAACCCTTGGCGCTGCACTCTTCAAGGCCGGTTCCATGTGGGAATAGGATGAGTGAGACGCCAGGTGAAAGAAATATTTTATGCTGTACGAAAGTAGTAATGTATGTGACCTTGCTAGGAGCTGCACGAAGTTAACCGTTGGCGGCACCTGTAATTGGCTGCCAAGGGATGGAATGAGAGCTGCAATCAAGTGACCTCATGTGTGGCTTGGTGTCGAAGATAAAAGGTGCTGCAGGTTCACGGCCGCTGGAATACGGATTCCACCAGCGAGAACCGGGTAAGATAGTTCATGAGGTTACTTACAGTCTGTGCTGGACGTCGTGAAGCATCGACTACGACCTATGTACGCCTGCAAGTTAAAAAGGGTGCTTTGGCCCAGTTTAGCCGGGAACCCAACCCGTAGCTTGTGCACACGTAAATCGGACAACTTGCTGCTTATTATTTGAGGTTCTTTCCGATTACTACTTTAGGAGTTCGAAAAATTTCAGCTGATATCCAATGCCTGTACAAGTTACGGTGGATTCGCTATCTCAGAAAAATCTGGCGAAAATGTTGGACTGTGTTTTCGTTTAAAGAAAATAACTGAAGAGTGCGGTTGTACAATAGGTTATAATGCACCACAATGACCAGATATTTGAGGCACGTCGGGAGTTTCTTTCTGATCGCCTACAAAAACTGCACTCGGTAAAAGGGTGACCACTAAAGTGCCACGCATATTTCCCATTAAAGTTCGATGACTACTGATTTAAGTATATTTTATAGAAAACATGACTTTAAATATTCTTTCTTGTACCCACTTGCTAACCAGTTATGTCTTCTTCAATTCGTATACTTGGTGAAATGAACCTTTCGTTGTCAAAAAAAAACTCTGAAATTCTCGAATACCTCTGAGCCCGACCTACCCTAAAACCTGCATTCGACATTTTCCACCTACAAGCTGCATTCTAAGGAGGCATTCCAAGGAAAACTGCACATTCTTCTAAGTTAGTACAGTTTATCAATGTATGCGTACAATATCTGATACAATATAATCGGCATTAACGAATTAATATTTTACGATTTTGCTCTTATAGTCCATTTTGCTCTATACGAGTTAGATAAGGGTTGCCGTGGGTATGCATGTGCATCTCATAACTACTCAGTCTGTAATACTATCAACAGGTGTTAAGGCTATTGAAATGTAACCCTAGCAGCTACCCTCTTCCAGGCCCATGGTTCCTTTAGGTGAGGAGAGAAGGCGTTGTTAGGAATAGTGTGTTCTGCAGAAGAATAGGAGAAGAGATGGAAAGAGTTTTCACTCTCGGATGGCTGCAGTCCGGCTGCCAGGGCGTCAATTTCGAAGTGGAGAGAGCCTCATGAATCGCTGCATTGTCGGCGCATGCTTTGTTACGTCGACCAATCACGTGGCTGGTGTATAGACTAGAGGTCTAATGTGACCTTGAGATGGGCGAAGGCTGGCTAAGCTGGGCGCGCGTCCGTTTTCGCACAGGCCCGAGGCACGCGGGAACACTGCTTTCGCGCGAGGTCCTAAGCTCTGAGTGACCTCGTCTGTGGCGTCACTCAGGCTGGGGGACTATTTCACTTATCGCACTCAATTCGTCCAATGCGGCAAGCGAATATCCATGGTTCTCCAGTCACCTATTCTCCTTCCTCATTGACAAACTACGATCGCCAACTCAGTGTTTATATGTAAAATATGCTGATAATATGGTTGTTGGTCATCCTCCCAAAGTCAGATATATATTTAGATTCTGAAAGATGGCCCGGGCCACGTCTCAGCGTGGACGTTATCCAGTGGTCCCTAGTGAGTAATCGGAAGTCTGTTCAGTGTGTTTTCCGATTGCGATCCTCTCCCAGTCCTGAATCCTTAGACATCCTGCCCAATTAGGTATCCTCTTTCCGGTAGCTTGATGGCACTTTTACATCTGATCTTTCATTTACTCCGGTGTTGGCGTAAGATGAGGCGGTGGCCTGCCCGTCCCCCAAGTGTCAACTTGCTTTGGCCAAATTGAGTCTCAGCACTGAATATGGATTGGGCAAATCGTTGAACTTCTTTATGGATTGGGGGCCCGTGAACCATGACTCAAGTAGTTCTCGGCTCACCCGATTGTCACCTCTTGCGAGAATTTCGGCCTCATCAAATTTGAAGGTGTGGCCGGGTCTCGTCGAATGAGCCGCAACTTGAGAATCAGCATAATTTTGCCATACTGCTACCGCGTGTTTGGCAATTCGCATCTTGAGAAGTCGGCCAGTTTCTCCGACATAGTTGCTTTGACCGCAACTGCACCAGATCCTGTAGACGACCCCAGATGTTTCTTGCCGTGGCAGTGGGTCTTTCGGCTTCATTATCTGCCGCCTTATGGTTGCCTCCAGCTTGTATGCGACTCCAACTCCAAGTGGTGCGAGAAGGTGGCCGATGGCTTCCGATACGTTTTTGACATATGGGATCGAATACCAAATCTTTGGGTCAGTGCGCTTTTTTGGCCAGCTCGTTTGCGCAAGCACCGGTTGACGAAGTTGCGTGGGTAGCCATTTTCTCTGAACACCCGTCGGAGGTATTCTACCTCGGCAACTTTGTCTTCTTCTTCGCTGCAGTGCGTCTCAACACGCCGATAGTGTTTTTACGCAACTGCGTTAGTGGCTGATTGGGTGGTTGCTGTTGTAATTCAGTACTTGAATAGTGTTTGTCACTTTCCTGCATACTTTTGTCTTTCGACCACCACAATCTTTTCGACAAACGAGGACATCAAGAAAAGCCAGCTGGTTGTTCTCTTCTTCCTCCATCGTAAATTGGATGTCTGGGAAGACGCTGTTGAGACGTTCCTTGAACGTGAGCACCTGATCCCGTTCGATGACGACGAAGGCGTTATCCACATACCGAGCCCAGAATTTCAGTTTGTGGTGTTGGAAAACCAGCGACTCCAGCCGCTACAGGACCGCCTCGGCTATGAGTCCCGAAATCGGTGAACCCATCGGTGGCCCCTTCACCTGCTCGTATATCGTTCCGTCAAATGTGAAGTACGTCCTAAGACAGATTTTCAGGAGCTGTAGGATTTCCGTGCGTCCCAGGCGATTCTCCGTCGCATCGTATTTGTTTCGTAGGCGTAGTTCGACCGTCTCGATTGCCAGATCCTGAGGGAAAGAAGTAAAAAGAGACGTGACATCGAAGGAAACCATGATATCACTTGGCAAGAGACTTACCCCTTTAAGTGTCTCCAAGAACTGTGTTGACGAGCGGACCGTGGTTTCCGAATCAGTGGTCAGAAATTTGAGACGCCGAAACAGCCACTTTTCTAGCCCGTACGTTGGAGTGCCTTTTAGTGATACGATGGGTCGGAGAGGAGCGCCTTCATTGTGCACCTTGAGGAGGCCATAGAAACGGGCCGAGGCCGTTTCTCGTGCCCTCGCCATGCGTCGGTCGGACGGTGTTATTGCACCCGAGTTCTCTAGAGCCAACAGGGTCTAATTTATTTCGCGTGTCAGCTTTTTGATGGGATTGGTTTTACAAGGAACATAAAACTGACGATCCTCCAGTAAGTTTTTCGCCTTCTGAAGGCAGTCGGTTTTGTCTAATACGACCGTAGAATGTGCCTTGTCGGCTGGCACGATGACAATGTCCCGGTCGGCCTTGAGTGCTCTTAATGCAACGCATTCGACCTTGGGGAGCACTTCCCGCGGTTGATGAGCCATCAGGAGGGACGATACCTGGTGTCGGATAAAGTTCTTCGTCTCCTACGTTGCTTCTGTCTGTTTTATGACTGATTCCACAGCTGCAATCATGTTGGCAGGTTTAGCATCAGCCGTGTTGAATGAGGATTCGTGCTGTAGAACCTGTATTTACTCCTTCGTCTGTGCATACTTAACCTTTCTGCTACTCATGTCTGATGACAAATCCGCCATGGATATCGAAACGTCAGGCGAATAAACATATTGTTCCAGCGATCGAGTCTTCTTCTCAAACTGCAAGTAATTGGACACGTGCTTGTGAGCGCCTGCGTGCGCACGCGTGTGCGTGAATGAATGTCGGTCAAGCGTTTTAATGTCAGCAAGTCGGTAACAGCCGCCTGTGACAATGCATGACTTTGGGGCAGTGGGCCATCGAGAACGAAGTGTGGCAGCATTGCGGGTCGTTCGCATTAACATCCCCTGGTAACTGTCTCGGTCATTTCGATAGACCAATTGGTAATTGCAATTTCATTACAACTACCTCACTATAGTAATAACAACACAGCAAACTGTATGCTATTCCTTACACGAAAGACATACCACTCGTAGACTGAAAAATCTAAAAGCAAATTCAATGATAGATCCGGCTAAAGTCCATTCGGAAATCAAGAAGCTATTTTTAAGGCTATATATACATTGCGTTTTACTAGATTATTTGAACCTAACGTGATTAGCCACTACCTGTGTTTTGGAAAGCATATTTGCTACCATGAGTTCTCCGAAATCCATTTAACTTTTTAAGGGCGTAGAAAATTAACGGAAAAAATACCTATTAAATAACTAGCAATTTTTTCTGTTTTGTGGCTTTTGAAGGACACCAAAAATAAGTCTACTTTGTGAGGAGATATTTCAGCTTTCCACGAAAATATTGGTGGTGGTGATTTTGTTGTGCGCATACACACGCGGGCCCTACTAGTCACGTGCCACTAGAACGCCCCCCCTCCTCATGTAATGCAGCATGGGCTTCTACGGACGATACTCCCTTTGGGCAATGCAACACACCAATAGCAAACTCCTCGAAATCGATCCACAATAATCTAAGAGCGAATAACATCATCTCAAAGAACACGCCGACACACAGTCAGACACACTCGCGGGTCTGACTGGACGCAGTCAACACCAGCCCTGGCTTTGCCAGTATTCACTGGTGCCTGAGACAGCAATACAGGGTTCTGTACACAATAAATCCCTCCCAGAAGTGCCTTCTGCCATTGCCCTACAACTTAGCATTTGATTGTAGTGCTATAAGCTCAACCAGGACTTAAATGCTACGGCTCCGAGTACAAACGCTGTTTATGCCCCTACAAACCTCCCATCGCCATCAGTGGACCCAACTCGCCACTTGCATTTCTAGACAACGCTATTTCACAAAACCTCAGGATCGACAACCAATTGTTCCACCAGACCACTAAAGCCAGCCAGGCATCTGGCTGGTTGCAGATCCCAGGCTGAAATCACCGGTGACTTTACCTGAACACCAAACTACCGATTTATTGGAGTGACCTTCACCGTCCCAGCTGGGCTGCACACCTTCTGCTTAACTTTGAAGACAACCAATTGAAACGGTTGGCCGGCGCTTCACCAAGGCAATGCAGCGTCTAATTATTGTTTGGGCTTAGAGCTATACAGTATTCAGGTCAAATCCCATGTTTTAAGACATGAATCCCCAGAGTGAGGCATTACTTGTGCACAGAACCCGAAGTCACTGGCTCAGACGGCAGTGGTCACTGGTGAAACCAGAGCTGTTGACTGCGTCTAGTAGTGTCCGACAGTCTGTGTGTTAGGGCGATGTGATAATGACAGTCGCTTCTTCAGGATTAAAGCGAGTTCAAGTGGTTTTCTATTGGTGCGTTGAATTGACTGAAGGGGGTTTCGCGTGTGGAGGCCCCCTGCTGCGTGGCCACAGATCGGGTGTTCAAGTTAACTTTGAGAAAACGCGAATATTTTGCTACGCGTGCATGCACACATGCGTTTGCGAGTATGTCTGTCAGTGAGTCTGAAGCAGCCGCCTGCGAAGAACCATGACCTAGAGGCAGTTCGCATTAAAAGCGAACATAAGAGTCCCAGGAAGCAATTGAGAAGAAGAAGACTCGAGCGCTGAGACAATACGTTTATTCGTCTGACGGTTCAACATCTGCCGCAGATTCATCATCAGAGACATTAGTAGGATACAGTAGCAGAAACGGGTAATGCATGCACAGAAGTTTGCAGTATTTATGAAAAACAGTCATTACTGCAAACATACAGCGACAATTAACGCTAATTGCCTTCTTGCGCGTGGGTAGTTTGTTGGACGGCACGCGGGCTCTGACCTGTTGAACTTTCAGCATGGGCGGTGGGCTCGGGCGTGATGACTGCTCGGCCGTCTGGCTCTCCGGTGTTGGCATAAGATGAGGCGGTGGCCTGCCCGTTCCCCAAGTGTCAACTTGCTTTGGCCAAATTGAGCCTCAGCACTGAATATGGATTGGGCAAATCGTTGAACTTGTTTATGGATTGGGGGCCCGTGAACCATGACTCAAGTAGTTTT
The DNA here is from genome assembly GCA_036362985.1 of Ligula intestinalis. NCBI lineage: Eukaryota > Metazoa > Platyhelminthes > Cestoda > Diphyllobothriidea > Diphyllobothriidae > Ligula > Ligula intestinalis. Next base: position 82,424,634 of record JAYGXS010000003.1, read on the forward strand.
TGGCTCACCCGATTGTTACCTCTTGCGAGAATTTCGGCCTCATCAAATTTGAAGGTGTGGCCGGGTCTCGTCGAATGAGCCGCAACTTGAGAATCAGCATAATTTTGCCATACTGCTACCGCGTGTTTGGCAATTCGCATCTTGAGAAGTCGGCCAGTTTCTCCGACATAGTTGCTTTGACCGCAACTGCACCAGATCCTGTAGACGACCCCAGATGTTTCTTGCCGTGGCAGTGGGTCTTTCGGCTTCATTATCTGACGCCTTATGGTTGCCTCCGGCCTGTATGCGACTCCAACTCCAAGTGGTGCGAGAAGGCGGCCGATGGCTTCCGATACGTTTGTGGGGTACGATGTGGTCCGGCCGGATAATAGGCGATCTAACGTATCCCAACATGCATAAGCTAGTGGAATAGGAGTAGGCGTGGAAGGTCAGATTTGTAGGAAGAATGTATTGCGTACACAAAGGAAAGGAGAGTAGATTGACTTGTGAGAGACACGTCCGCTCAGTAGGTTGACCGGGTCCCAAGTGAGGTCTGAGAATAGTCGGGCCAGAAGACACAGTGAGAGAGCTTTCAGTGGCTAGGTCGGACTGTGATTGGTTGGACGACGTGTCGTTTGACACAGTTTTTGGACAAAGTGGGTAGCCTGCGTCTCGCGCCAGTAAGTCCGGCGTGCTTAACGATCTTGAGGTCTACACGGATTGAGGCCACGACCGGAAAGCCAGACATCGGGACATGCACCTGTTAGAGTACAAGGTCGCTACACGTTTTTGATATACGGCATCGCATTGAATAAGGAAGTTGGACAGCATTGATGGCCATCCGCCGCAGCCGCCCTTCACGTATGGAACAGAAACCCCTCTGAATTAACACCCCCTAGCCTCCATTCTTTCTTCCTAAAACAGTCCAACCTACTTTTTTCTAAATTCCTGCTAGCAGGGTGGATTTCATCACGTAGCGACTGGTGAGCAGGCGCAATTTTTTGGTTCCAGTAAATTCCGCACTATGAGGAAAAATATGCGCATTCTGCTTTTACTTCTTCTGATCCTTCTGAAATTGACGGCTGAATGCACTCGATCAGTTGGAGCCGATTCTGCGTTGACTGTACTTCGGTGCGTATTGAAGTAGCTGTTGTAGCTGCGACACCACACACCTCTGTTGTCGAGTGGGGATGGGAGTGACAGTTTGTATAAACTCGTTAATCCTCTGTTCCGTTCTGCTCGCAGACTTGACGCCTTCTCAACTTGTGGTCTACAGCATGCGGATGCAGACACGGGGGCTTACCCGTGAATGCATTTTAAGTGATAGTGGGTTTGCAGCGCAGCTACCGCACCCCGTCTTCCCTTAACCATCTGTACCCGGTGTTAGGACGTAATCCTGAATATGAGAGCCGCCACACCTGACGCAAGTCCCACGGAGTGAGAGTGCCATGAAGCCCAGGAGTAGCTGAAACCGAGGTCTGCCCCTGTGCGTGCCACCAACGACCTTCCCACCACCATGTTCGACAGTAAATACAAGAGCACAACTCATATGACGCCATCGAGGTAGAGGAAGATAGACAAACACGTAGGCGCACAAGCCATCTGTTGACGTAGACCACCCGCCCGTAAACCCCTGCAACACCAGACATCGCGAACCCTTCTTAATCCACCTGAATACCTCCGGCTTCGATATTCCCTGTCCGCCCAATGAAACTACGAGTCAAAACACAGACAAACAGGAAATATATGTGGTCATTAGGTGCTGGGGTGCAGGGAGGAGGGAAATTATCAAAGCAAAATTAATAAATAAAGGAAAATGTACAGTAGAGGACGAGAAAGCTTATGGATTCGTCATATAGAGTACTCCTCATTGCATGCCAGAAGGAGCCTCGTTGACGTCTGGCGCTCGTGGCTTCAATGTCATCACAACATCGTTTAGGGAGTAGAAGGAACGCGCCAGGTCTCCCTCACAGATGTAAGGCACACGCGACCAGGCCAGCAGGTCGTAGCCAGCGACATGGAGGACATTCGTGACAAAGCTGGAAAACTGCACTTCCCAGACCCGGCTGGCAGAGACCTCCATCATCTCGAGGGGTTTATGGCTATCTGCAACTAAACAAAACCGAAAGGATAGGCCGAATTTACGGAGAGGCCGGAGGGGTGTGCAGCAAAATCAGAAAGTCCCCACACCGACAGCCAATGAGGTGACGATTAACTTCTCTATGGATTGAGGACCATCGTTTCGATCACCGAGTCGGCACGCCTGATTGACCTGATGACCGATTGCTTTTGACAATTCAATTTAAACTTATTAGCCACTGGCCGTCATGTTTACGAAATATCTTAATTCCGTGACGTCCAAATCGGTGAAATCTAGCAAAAATCTGGTTGCCTTAGTTCAACTTATCTCAAACAATATTGAAACAATATTGGAATAAAAATACGCAAACTTCAGGCTGTACTATACATTGCGCGTAATTTGGAAGCATATGTATCCGAAAATTTTACAAAAAGATTATTCTCAAGCGCAATTCCACATGTGCTGCTTTATTAATTCTGTCTTTTGTATGAATAGGCTTCCTCTACATTTAAAACTTAAGTTCACTTCTTGACCCCAATTTTTCATTTATTTCAATTTTCCCCTTTTTGAAAAACGCTATAATTTCTAAACAACAAAATATTATTTTATAAAACACAACATCTCTTCTTTGTAAATAGGATGGTAACTTTAGTGTTGTAAGACTTTAGGGAACGCAGCTTAGGCATTTCCTCGTAATCATCCTAAGATATCATCAGATAGGGCAGCTACCGTACCTCGCCCAGTTGACAGAACGCAGCAGAAGCCCACAATAACTGGACTAAGAATCCGATAAAAAAAAACTGTATTTGATATCTCTTTTTTCAGGTGAAATTGCTACGAAAGGGCTTACCAGCATCGCAATGTCCTCCACGTGTTTATAATCCGCAACGGCCTACTGGAACATCAGGCCGATCAGAGACAGCGCTCATGTAGATGAACGCAGGCTAACACGATCTTAACAGACATTGAAGGTGGAGTACTCGCCGTAATTTGTACGAACTTTTTTCGTCAATCATTCGAAGAAACTTTGTTCACATTCCACCATCCAGTATGATCGAATGCATAAGCTGGCGAAGCAATGTTACACCTCCTCACGATACTACCCAGGGCACACCCCGTCAAGGAAAGTAATCATCGAAATTATTCACAAGTTACACAGGGCGGCCTGTGCGACCCAAGAATGCAAGCAGCGAAGGCTACTGTACTTTTACAAAAAGGAGAATCATCGCTTATCTTGCCTGTCATAACCTTGCAGCTAATTACTTAAATTTTTGTGCTAAAGCAACCTGCACTATGGTCCGAAATGCTGTAAACTACGTCTAATGGAATGGTAACATTGCAATTGGCAGTGTATGAACTGTGTAGACATCGGCAGGCCTAACTCACCGGTATTTCCACTTAACGGCAAAAAGCATTGTCGCTCTGAAGCAGGCATCAAGAGATGAGATAATTTATGCAGTAGAAGCATCTAACATGGCGGCGAAAAGTACGCATGTTGCTGACTACTTAGCAGAGTGCCCTTCATGTCGACCGTCCAAGCAGACCTCTACAAGAATGCGTAAACAGCGTAGTAATGGAAGTGCGCGTACGCCTTAGAAATTTAAGGATGCAGCTCACGTTGGCATAGAAAAGAATAATGCAAAGCAGGGGTGTTTTAACCGACATACACCAAACGGGGTTAGACTGATAGCCTAGGCGCACAGACTGTTGGTGCTTGTTAAATAAGCAAGCGCAGACCGCACATATGCTATGATTCAGGTGCGTATAGACACGGATCCACTATCTTAACAAACGCCACAAGAGGGAGTGAGATAACGTAATCAAAACATGACAGATATTGCCCATCAGAACCTTAAACTCATGGAATTAAAACATCTACTCTTGCATCTGGAAACCGCTTGATATTACCCCGAAGCCATAAGCAACTACTGCACTGCGGGACGCGGTTTAAATGGAGAGTTTTCTACTGCAAGAGGGCGCTTGCTTGGATTTATCAAGGGTTTATAAAGCCGAAAACAGCAATTTCCGACTGTGTAAAGACTGTTGTGAGCCAAACATGTACAGAGCTCAAGCTAGAAAACTGCAAAAAAAACAATCCGCCTGGAGGAACTTCAAAACTTCCAGTAAGATACAGTTATTTTGAGTATCTCTTACATTCCACATACTGCTTCAGGGGAAAGACGACGGCAAGCACAAGTACGCCGGAACCGGGTCTCAAAACCTTTCGAATCCTACGTAGAAGGGTAAGTGGTGTAGAACAACGATCCAGAAGATTGAGGCAACTGATGACGTCGTACTGAGGTTGTGCTTGAAGATTGGAAGAAGTATCACCTGTTTCAGGTAGTTGATCCCACTTTTCAACGTCGAGGACGCTAAGAAAAAAGAGCAAGAGATAAAAGGCCTTGATGTCAATTGTGTGCGAAAAAGGCAAGTCCAGAAAGTATCTATCTAGCAGGGGCCACAAAAACACAGGACAGCTAAGCTTACGTGAAATTCGCTTGTTTCAAACGCCATTGCATAACAGGGGACATTTCTGTTGCGTAGACTTTATCAAAAAGTGGAGCCATTTTGGCCGTTACTTTACCATCACCAGCACCTGTAGAGTGGAATAATCATATTTGCAGTGTTAGCTAAAGACAGTCCTTTTTGGAGCAAAATATCACAAAAGGCAATTTTTGCTTTTAATATTTTTAGTCGAAAGTGAGCGCAAACAGACGTGGGAGCTCCGAGAAAATTGAGAATTACAAAATAAGTATGAGCGGCCTACCAGTGCCAGTGCCTAGCAACCAGACTTTCAGCGGGTTGGCCGGCGTCTGTACGTACCGACCAAAACAGCGCGTAAAAGGTTGCTGTCTTCAATCACCCACATGCATGACTTGAACCAACCAATGATAAATAACGATAAAAATGCGCCATTTTGAGTTTTAGAAAACCGGCCACAGTTTCGATGGTTTGATAACATGAATTCCCCTTCATCGGTGAAAAAAATTTGCTGCAGCTACGTAATGAGTGTAGAAAAAAATGGGACAGAAAATGAAAACTCCAACTGCGCCACCGGAGCGCGTGAACAGAGAAGCTAGGAATATAATTGGAAAGCAAATTAAAATCAGTCACAATGCCGCTTAGTACTTCGGTAGCTCCAGATATTTTCATGATTATAATTGTCAAGGTGCTAATACAAGCAAACATGCGAGTCCCAGGAAGTAATTGAGAAGTAGAACACGACTCAATCGCCGGGACAATATGTTTGTTCACCTGACGTTTCGAAATCCGTAGCGGATTCATCATCAGAGACGTACTCGCAGACCAGTAGCAGAAACAGTTTGCGTGCACAGGGTTCTACCGTAAAATTTAAACGTACAGATGTTTATTGCTGACGCAACGAATCAGCGCACAAGCAAAGACATTTATCGATATTTTCTGTAAGTTTAAATTTTACGGTAGAACCCTGTACACACACAAACTGTTTCTGCTAATGTTCTGTCAGTATGTCCCTTATGATGAATCCACAACGAAATTCGAAACGTCAGGTGAATAAACACATCGTCCCAGCGATCGGGTCGTCTTCTCTTTCTCAATTCTCAAGGTGATTTGATTTTAAAGGGCAATATAGACGGGCCCAAAACCAACAAAAAGTTCATTAACTTTTGTGCATTTAATCATTAATGAATTTCAACTTAAGTCAATCGAGCACGTAAAAAGCCATTTTTCCATGGGGGCACGGTGCGTCGACGAAAAATTAGCACTTGGTGCTACCGTTCTAGTCACCATTAAAATGTTGAAGACCAGGTTAACGGCCACCCGCCCCCTGATCAATGATTCACAGTCTAGCATCGAATCATAGTGGCCTCCAGCCAGAATGTCATCCAACAGGAGAGAATATAAAGGAGTAATTTGATTGAAAAATACATCCGAGATGAAAAGTTAAAAAATTAAAGAGAAAAGACAGGCTCTAGCCCGTCTAGAACAAATAACTTTGTTCATTGAAAGCGGTCCTTATCTTACTATGATGTGCTCAGGAGAGGATTAGACCCCGGTGACAGAAGTTGCTTATGTTTTCGAGGTATTTATGACACTACAAAACTGCGCTTTCTATAAGCCTTTGGTTTCGAATGTGTTCAGACGCAATTAACAGTGGCAATGAAAGTTCTAAACTCTAACAAGTCACAGGGGCTAGACCAACTTGTAGAGCAAAAACAGTCGACACCACCTACGCAGATGATCTTCAGTTATCCTGCAAGTTAATTGAGTATACAAATCCTAGACAAAGAACTTGATTCTAAGTTCGGATGAGAGGAATGCAGACCATGGCACCGAAGCAAATAATAGTTACCTAAATCCAAAAGGCATTTGGCATGCCACTGATTGTCGACGCCAAGCAAACGACGAAATTGTGCGGTGGAAACCACGAACATCGAACCCCGATTAAGAAGCCTTAGGAAAAAAAACAGAAAGCCGACTTTAAAGACATTAGTTATGGAGAATTGAGACGAAGGAGACACTAATGTGTAGTGATTCGCCAAATTGTAGTACATACAACTAAGCTCTAAAAATGCAATTTTAAAGGGATTTAGTAAATTATGGATGCTTTTTGATTGAGCGTTAAGACAAAATAATAAGAAGTGAAGGAGTCTCGCGGTTGGCAGTCGAACATTCGCGACAATTATAACAAACTGGAGCAATTGATAAATCTTATTCTTGCTAATCCGAGAACTCTGAGATCCCGCTAAGTGATGGTGTACCGACGCCGGGATAAAATGGACAAGAGCATATGCCAACAAATGTCCGTTACAGAAGCAACAGCTGTTGCTTCTGTTCTAGGACTGTCGGGATGACAAGGTCCGTCCACAACAAATTGGCTCAAGATACGTCAACTGCAGTGTTAGTGACCATAACATTGGATCTAAACAATTTTTAGGAAACAGCTTTCTAACAATAATACTAAACTTCTTCCGACTTCAGCTTACTACAAATGAAGGGGGTTTAAATTTGATTAATGGGTCGTTCTGTCACAAAAGTGATGCACCGCCAAGCGTACGCCGCCATTATCGCCGATCTTTATGTATCTTTATAAATAGATATAAGATAGATATCTTTAAAAGGGTCCAAAATAGATATCAACTAGATATTATAATCGCTATGCATAGAGATTTCATAGACCTTCCATAGACGTAAATTGCTACTACAGTATGGAATAGAGATGTTCCCACCTACCCGTTTGCTGAAGTCACTGTCATAAACCAGGTCAAAATAGACTTTGAGATTGAATGGTAGAGCTGAGTGAAGAACCAATCTGACTTTTCATAACAACCCTCAAGAAAATTCGTGGTTTCCTCGTCTTGCTCAGACTGAACAAAAATTTTCATTAGCTCGGGCGACAAGTATTCATTTCTGACATTGTACCACTACAATCGGTCAATTTTGAAAATTCAGTACATATTCATGATTGGAATGCATATGTTCCTGTGCGTGCTCATACTTCTCGTACATCATGCGAGCAAGTGGGCTTCGCAGTTTCACGGCCATACCTACGATAATGGCCTACAGAACTTTAAGAAGAAAAGAAAGTAATTACTAAAAGAAAAACAGCGACTCTTTTACAGAGTTCAAGATCAAGGCTACGTCTACGCATTAGACACACGCATAATGAAAAACGTTGACCAACACGCTAGGTATAAAGGCCTACAACCGAGAACCAATTCCATCAAGGCGACCACCTTGTAACAACCCAAGAGACTGAATGGTTGTTTACGTGCATCAAGGTCAGCACTTTTGGCGCAAACCCAGGATGGAGCTAATGTAATCGAGTGTCGGTGAAGCAGCCGAGGCTCCTTTTCCCTCACAGGCTCCGACCACTGTCCAGCCGCCGTTGTCGTTCATATTGTTCTGCCGCATTCTCTATCAACATTATCCCGTCCCGCCCTCACAGTTGCATTGCGCGATGCATACCTCATCGGTGTCTACTGCCTGCTAGCACAATACCGGATTAGACGGGGGTGCCGACGAGGGAATATGGGGCGGTCCGGGGTAGAAGCTCAACGCATATAAATTAGTCAGGTACCTTAACTTTTGTCATTGCTGTGTCTTTTCATCGGTCGTAGTAGAAAGGCAATTTAAGTAACTTTTGGTATAATTTTATGTAAAAAAGATGTTAAAATTAAAAATAAGTAGGTTTGTAAAATATTATTTGAAAGAATACATCGATCCCATAGACGTTTAATAAACTAAGGGTTTTGTTTTAACTTCCCAAAAAGGCGGTCATTCTTGGCCCTGACCTGTCGTGCGTTCTCTCGTGTGATAACCATTTTTTTGAATTTGCGATCAAATCTATCATTCTTTGTCCAGGTACGAATGTTTTTTAAAAATTTATTTACGTTTCTCATAATATTATTGTTTACTTATTTACTATAACAGCCGGCCTATTGTACCTCGCTGGTTAGGTTCCTGAAGCAGTCTGTGAATGATGTGTGCAGAAATACCTGAGTAATATTGTTGTTCAGCATAGGTTGATAGTGAATATGCAGTGATCATACTACGGATTATACCGGAGCACTATATATAAGCGCATACAGCGCAGAAAGCGGGCATATCTGGAGGCTTTTCGAGATGAATTTGCAATGTGTCCGTCAACCTCCAATGTTGCTGAAACTGAAGACGCCGAAGTGGAGATGCCTGTACTCACACCAGAAATTCCTTCCGGTATGTAGTAAGTGTTTCTAACAGTGTACTAGATAGAGCCGTGTGGGAAGCTGATGACACCACTATCGCATCTAATTACTCATTTTTTGAAGCTCTCCGAGATTTTTGCGTGCATCGGTCGTTGCGCCATACTGCTATTAAGGAGCTCTTTGATACGGTCCGTGCTTTCAAGGGGACCACTATCCCAGATGTACCGAGGAGCGCATAGACAATAATGGAGACGCCTCGATCGTCTTCGCAGGTTGGGGTAAACCTGACCCTATTGACAGGTACCTTGAAGACTGTGTTACGGATCTCAAGGAACTCCTCGCGCATGGCCTGTCTACTGGACTAAGTCATGGCATTGTGACTATCATTCTGCATCAGATTGTCTGTAACTCACCAGCTCGTGCATACGTGAAACAAGTAACAGCTCACAATGGCACTTTTGGATGCGATAGGTATGCTTTCACCTATTCGTTATAGCCAACCTTACAGGTGTTGTCACCAAGGTGTGAGCTTCAACAGACGTCTGATATTTCCGACATATAGTGGCACGTTGCGGGATAATTCATCCTTTCGAGCCCGCCGTCAGAAGTTCCATCACAAAGGGAGGTCTCCCTTTGAAGACCTACCCATAGACATGATTAAATGTTTTCCACTAGATTACATGCATCTGGTGTGCCTGGGTGTGATGAAAAAAACTGTTGCATACGTGGAAATGGCGTGGGCGCATCAGTGAACTGAATAACCTCATTGATGTTTGCAGTCGGTGTCTTCCAGTTGAGTTTGCACGTAAGTGCAGATCCCTGGAACACCTTAATTTATGGAAGGCCACTGAGTACCGACAATTTTTATTGTACGTAGGTCCCGTTGTTTTACCCTCTTTCCTACGTTCTGACAAGTTCTACCATTTTTGATGCTTTCTACCGCTATTTACATTTTAGTCACCCTAAATTGCACACATAGCACAGTCTGTTAGCTAGGAATTTGTTAAACAATTTTGTACATGATTACCCCCTTTTGTATGGTCGCATCCATGTTATTTACAAAGTACAGTCCCTCCTCCGGATGATGTAGGTCATTACATTACATTACATTACATTGGTCAGGCAACTTATTGAGAATTCAAGGTAAGACCGCTCATTATGGCTCATTAAATTTTCCTTAGAAAAGAAAACACTGACTTTAGACAAGTGTATCAACATGACACAGATTGGAATCGGTAAGATTGGTCTTCTTCACATTTTAAACTTTCACTTAGCAAACGAGAAGAAAAGAAAGCAGTAGACCGCAGCGTGATACTAACAAAATTAGAGCAAATTGAGGCCGCTACTTCTGACACTCGCCGCACACTGGTTAGCAGTGAGGCAACCACGGGTTCTGGTCTGCCACTATGCACAGACGAGGCCCTCCGGTTGTATCTCAAACGCTTTGAAAAAGAAGAAACAATTTTGCAGGATAGCGGATGATTACGGTCGAATTAATTTAACACTTTTGACATGTAGGTTAAATTCCTCCTCTCGGTTGGCGGCCACAACCCCAAAGAGATAATACGACACATCTTAGCCCAACTTCTCGGACCACCACTCTGCACCACTTTTACGTGGCAAGGTTCCACGCAGAAGAATAAGAAGTCATTCATAGGGAGTACACTCTATACTATTTTTGCGGGTAGGTTGCAAGCATCTTATTAATCTTCAGAGACCACACGCCGACACCCGGGGCTACATAAAGTCAAACAGGACGTCATAAAGAATACTACCATTGAGTGGTTCCATGGTTCGCGGGATCGGTATGGAGGCATATGAGAAAAGCGAACAGAGACCGCAGCGGGCAATGTGATGGCCTCATACTTTCAGTCAGAGGACACTGTAAGTGCCATTGCATACAATGGTCTTATTGGTTACCGTTTGCCGACAATGTACTTTTAGTTACAATTTACAACTTTATTCTTGCTAACATATAAACAGCCTTATAATTCACGTTGTTTCTATTATAGGAGCCAGCTGTCCTGCCGTCCACAAGTTATGCCTCCGCTGAACATTGACAAACATTTATATATTGACATTAACATTGACATACGTCTGTACAAATTTTCTAATATCTTCTTCATCTACTAATATAACATAATTTCTATTTCATTAGGACTTGTCCTTTACCCAAAAGCATCAATGGGCAGGTTTAAGGGGACCTTAGGGGGGTTAAGGGGAACCGGGGTGGTGGCGGGGGCATTTTACGCACCGGGAGGGGAGCGTTTGGGAAAGGGGAGGGGCTAAATGAGCAAAATAACGCGTCGTGCTGCCAATTTTTTTTCGGCGACGGGGAAAAACGGGTTGACATCCCCGCCCTCAGCTTCGTCCTCGGCGGGGGGATAGCCGCTTGACGGGGAGAACGGGGATTGTGCTAGCAGGGCTCGGAAATAAGTTAATATCCCACACTCCAGATGGGACTTCCTCAGTGTTACCCCTTTTATGACTATATATTATCTACTTGTTGCGTATCTATACATTTATATTCAATAGAATATTTCCTGCACATTCCTCCGAACTTTTACCATAATATTCCAGTTCGCGTGTTGGGTCTAGCGTTTATCAGCCCTGTTCAGTACTCCCAGTAATGAACACTGCTAAACCGGTTCTGCTTGCTCTTAAAGGTTTCAGCAGGAACGGATATAACAACATCCAGGGGAAGAGGATTCCAAGTTTTCGGCACATTTTTGCAGACGAAGTATTTTCCTGTGTCCAACCTTGCCCATATCAAACATAATTTCAAAGCATTTCCGCCCAAGCTCACACTTGTTTCTTATTCCAATAAATCACCAGGTAGAAGGCAACATTCATGACCGCAAATCGTAAGTAATATTGGTAATAGATCACCTTTAAGCTCCTCGTAACTCAAATTAAATAGACCAAGATCAGACAAGCACGTTTCATACATTCTATCCGGTCAGAGTGTTATTTGCACGAATTAAGAACTTTTTGAAGATTTTGAGGTCTTCCGCTGTCAAGGATCCAAGAATCCGTTTGCGGCGGGACAACGGTTCCAAAGGCCTTGGCGAAACCATCGTCGTCAAAGGCAGATTAAGCTCGATTGACAAGATTCAGGACTAACAATGGGTTTTTAAGCAAGTTCTTCATCCACATTCCCAATTCCTTTTGCGCATTCACGTTTTCTAGTGGTATGCCATACAGGCAGTATACCATTGTATTCTGGGAGCTGGCTAACTCGTAGTTTACTGCAGTAGCTGTCATTCAGCAGCAAATTCCAATCCTTCGTAAATTGGTCAAATCGACATATGTTCGCCATCAAATGCTTTTTATCAGGTTGAATTCTGGTGACGTCCGAAGGGTCAGTCAAAGTTAAGTTTATTCAGGGAAGTATAGGCAAACGCCGTTGAACTCACTATTGGAACAAATTAATTAACAAATGTATCAGCACAGTCAAGCATTTCAAAGAATGTCGTTTATATAATTGAAGGCGACCTTTCACTTGTTCCAAGTAATATAATCACGTGTGGTGATACCAGGTAACGTGAGCCAGCAGGTGTAAGTGAGCAACCAGAGAAGAGAGTGAAAAAACTCCTAAGGCATGGCTCATAATTTAAAAATGGAGTGTCATTTGCGGTTCTTTAGGGAAAAAACTGTCGCTCATAGAAGAAAAGCATTGTAAGGTAGTACCGGCATGCTGATGTGAATGTTGGCGACAAGCCAAAGTGCCCATCGCGATTAAGAACTTTAGCAAAATTTATTTGTAGTGCCCGTAAAGCTATCTACCCCCGCCAAAGAGCTTAACGTATTGTGTAGTTAAACATTTGATTCTTGGCTGTTATGTTATTGTGGCGGAAGTGATTAAAATATTAAATTAAACGAGATTATGATTGTTTTAATGCGCTAAAATAGAATAAAATTTGATCTTAATAAACTTTTGTTGCGCTGAATACAGATGCTCAGTACTAGTCAGTATACATGGAGTAAATGAACGAAGTCCATGAAAACTCCCTTGAGACGGTACAGGAATGCATAAATTGTTACAGATCACTGTTGTTGTGCAAAAGTGCATAAAAAAAGTTTTGGAAACACGAGTGGTTGGATCTTATGCAGGCGGAATTTAACGAAAATGGAAATTGCTCGTCCTATTGGTTGAATTATACGACAAAATTTAAAGTCAGGCTACCGAAGAGTTAAAAGAAGTTTTTTTATTTTGAGTCGACGGAATTTTTGGGGCCCCTAAAATCAATTTTGGGCGAGAATGATGAGTGATGCCAAGGCTATATCTATTCCCCCGCCCAACTGCTTAAAGAATTAAGTGGTTAAATATTTACTTGACTTCCTCAAATATTTACTCCTTGGCTAGGGAACGTAAATTAATATGTAGTTGTTGTGGAATTCATAAAAATTTCAATTTAATAAGATTATGCTTGTTTATGTAAACTAAGAGAATTTACTTCAACCAACATTAACCTCTATTGCATAGAATACGAAATGAATTCGAGGGATATTTGATCTTACGCTGGCAGAATTAAAAATAAATGGAAATTAGTCTTCCTATGGGCGCAATGTAACGAAAAAATTTAAAGTTAAGCTACCGAGCATTTGAAAGTAGATTTTTATTATAATTCGACGGGAGTTATTGGCCTCTATAATCATGCTTGCTCAATCTTGTAATATCTTTATTCGGAGGGCTAACCGAGGAGTCCGCAGACTCACGAGAACATCCAGAAGAATCGGAGCTGCGACAACGATATACCCTTGCCAACTTCCGGGGCCGTCATCTACGCGATGAAGACAGTAGAAACTGCCACGATCGCAACTTTCTGTCCATTACTGTTTGACATAAGTGAGCTGCATGGACATGGACGAATTAATTGCAGAGAATGTATTCATATTAAAATATTACTCAAACGAAACAAGCAACATAATATTTATGCCATAAGAAATGCAATATTTATTTCGCCTGCAGTAAGAATACAGTGGTCAACTGGTGTTAGAGTGAACATAAGTATAACAGTCTAGCTTCTCCATAAAGACTTCAGCAGAAGCGGATGTAACAACATCCAGTGGAAGAGTATTTAGGGCTTCAACCAATCTATTAAAAAATGATAAATTTTGTGTGCCTACTCTGGCCTGTGTTACAGGTTATGTGAATGGATAACTGTTAACTTCTTAATTGTTGCTAATTCTAAGGAGTCGCCAGGTAGATGACAGCAGTCCGGACGCCGCATAATACGAAATGCTTGAATTAGATCACCACGTAGCTGCCTGTACATTAAAGGAAACAGGTCGAGCTTAGCTAATCGTGATTTTGATAGGTTAATGAAACCTGTCTATTCACAGGTTTAGGTGCACGCCTTTCAACCTTCTCGAGGGAATTTAGGTCTTTCGTGGTCCAGTGTCCCTACCTCTGGATAGAGAACTCCAGTTTCGGTCGCACAAATGTTTCAAAACACTTAGGGAAGCAGTCTTTATAAAAGGCACAGAAATCCCGCTTCACAAGACACAGGACGGACATCGCAAAGAAAGGTACTTTTGCACAATGCAGCGAGGGCCTAAGTGACGTAGTGAAACGCAATACCAAATCTTTTTGTGCGTCCACTTCCTGCAGATGAATGCCATTCAGGCACTAAACCATGGGATTCTGAAAGCTGTGTCTGCCAACTCGTAGGATACTGCACTTTTCCTCATTAAACGGCAAAACCAGTCTTCAGACCAAGTTTGAAGACGGTTAAGGTTTACCTGTAAAAGTCCTTCATCAGCTGCATTTCTGATGAATTTCAAATCTTTATATCATCCGCAAGCATAGCCAGGTCACAATCCAGTCAACAGGCTGCCGTCTTTCTCGCTCGAAGAACTCCACTTAGTGGCAAAAACTAGCAAAAAGACCCATTTCTGGGATTTGTGTGCCTTGATAGCTCGATTTTTACTATACATTACCTCGGACAGTGTTCGAAAACCGACAATGTATAAAATCAATTTTTTATATTAATATATTTCAAGTAGTTCCCAGTTTCAGACCTCTAACCTGTAAGTCTTAAAAGTTCAGAGGTTTAACAGTTTCGGGTTACAGCGAACTTATTGAAAATTTATACTATTTAAAATGACCAAATTACTATCAAGAGTTTTACTAAGGTGGAATTGTTGCCGATGAATTAAATTGCACTCTACTCGGACATCGCTCATCAAGCTTGTAGTTCGTAAGATGTCTGATAATGCGGATGACTACATGGAAGATATAAATTACTACAGTGAGATCTTTTATTTAACTAATGCCTTTAGACAAAAACAATGAACATTCTTCCACAGTGTATGACTACCAGCGACAAGTCAGTGAAAGGAAAAAAAGGGAAGATGCGAAGAAAAAGGAGGAGCAGTTCTTGCGCCGTTCACTGAGACAGTCGGAAAAAATGAGAGCTCTTGCACAAGCAAAAAAGCTTGCAAAACAGAGCTCGTCCGAGTATAAGGCTGCGGAAAATTTGGCCTTTGAAGGAGATGACCAATACTTCACTGACAATCGTGGTACTTCGAAACTTTTGTGATGGCTCTTTTTAAATGAACGAGCCAATTTATAACTTTTAACAAATTTAATCATAGTGGATGCCCGAATTCTATTATCGACCTTGACTGTCATACGGTTTTAAGAGGAGTTTCTGTGAGGAGACGACGCTTGTACTCAATTGAGAAAAATCAGCGCTCCATTTTGATAATAAGTGGAAACTGCTAGCAGACCACAGGGTATCGATGCGTAGTGTTACTAAAACATAGGATTAAAAAATCAAGCTTGCGCTCTTAGAAATAGCCGTATCCGTGAGCGGGATGTTTTTTTAATTGGCCTACGAACACTCAGGTGCTGAGACCTTCTGAGTTGCGTTCACACTTCCGTTTTTAATCAACGCACTTGGTTGCATGACAAAATAGCATTTAATAGTAGTTGATGACGTTGTTGAATATGATAACTGCATAAGGACGTGACTTTTCGGATTTAATTATATGCTTTTGAAGGCTTAACTAACATTTTACTTAAGGCATCTCAGCTGGGAATTCAGATTCTAGAACGGAGAAGGGCGGCTTCTACGAACAAAACTAGTTGTCTTTTTTAAGGCCAACTTTATTAAAAAACTTCGATAATTCTTATCCTTGTTTATTTTTCCTAAGGGGATCAGGCGAAATGAATTAGAACAAGCTGCGGTTTAACGTCTTGACTACACTCTCTTGCACTTAACCCATTCCATGCTCAAATTCCATCAGGACATAGAGGGAAATATTGTTTTTTTAAAACAGCGCCAGGAAAATTCTCGTGTCCTTAGAAAACATCTGGCGAAATAACTGAATCCCCCTACTGTCGGTTAAATCAATCTAGCATAAATGTAGGTGTAAACTTCGCATATGCAATTCAATCCTGCAATTGTTACTGTGCATTATTATTTGCTCCAGTTGCAAGTAAACTTGCTATCGGGCTACTGAATTTGCCCCTTTCCAATGGTCTTATCCTTCTAAAGCAGTTTTTCGAAAAGTCTTAAATATCAACTGGAATAAACCGCGCAGATTTCTGAAATCAGACGCTACAATGATGTACCCATTGTACACGTTTTTTAGGTGTGAAAATTATTTCTTCTACTCAACCAAACTAATTGCTTACAGAAGAGCGTTGCCTTATTTTGAGTACATCAAATCGCAGCAACCTACGCATTGGCATGTCTGTTTTAAACGTCTCTATTGATTTGATAAATGCAATTTCCTCACCGATTTTCCTGTTAATCCTTTTAAATCACTTCCAGTAACCTTCCCCAGGACAATTCAGTGCGTAAATTAACTTATTTCAAGTAGAAAGGGTCAAAAACATCTTGTCTCACTCTTTCCACGTAAATATCTGTTGAACGCAGTAGCTTAACGACTGTTTCTCTAGACCCTTTTCCGAAACCTGACCCTCATACCTATTCAACTTACTTCCGGGCTACCGGGTCTGAATGGTCTTTCAAATCAGTTTTTTTGGGATAAAATTCATCGTCTTACAGTTGTTCATTGATCAAGGACAACATGCATATATTTAATGCTCATCAGGGAAATAGGGGACCATTATCTCATTAATATCTGCAAGGACGGCTATCAGGAACATCCAAATTAAAATCGAATGAAGACAAAGTTGTATAAATGATCTTCCTAGGAAAGACGATATTCTCTCGAGTGCTCTGTTCTAAGCCTACCACGGTAGTGTAATGTATACTAGTTGAGTAGGAGTTCCTTTCAAGTAAATTTATTCTGAATGTTTCTATAAACAACATTTCTAGTGTCTTCTATTTGCACATTTACTATTATAATCTTTGTCACTCAATGATCTCTGTCACTGCGCCATAATATTGGGTTTCTGATGACACACTCGAAGCGAATCAAAATCATTATAACTATACTTCGTGGATTGTGCCTTTTGAACGGTAATGTATTTGGTGGCCTTGCTTATTTCCTCCTTAGATATTTTTTCCCTTATTTGTATTTCGCATGCGCTTTTGTGTAATTATTTTGAAGTGCCTTATCTTTTTAAGGCATAATAATGTCAACGGTTTCGCAGGGATTAGCATATAAACAACTGAGAGAGGGAGGGTTTCCGGAGTATTGCTTGCTATTCGTCTGAATCAAAGTGTAATGTGTGAAAGGAAATTCAGTCACAATCTAAAGAAATCAGCCTGCGCAGAACTAGACGTTTTTACGACCGTAGTAAGCCTGCCTATTACTATTTTTGAAAGTGAATGGTTTATGTAACAACTACTCACCTTTTTTACCACAATTAGATGCGACGCAGTGGGATGTCCCCGGTTTTTTGCGTGAACTGAGACGCACCCTCGAACGCCGCAAGGCCAAGTCTCCCGTCGCTGATACTGAATCGCCTACCCTGAGCGATGCTGAGTGGAACTGGCTCACCGAAAAGCTCACTGGAAAGTCAGTTCTACAAGCCTTCAATCTGCACGATGTTATAGCGAGCGCTCTAGAGACTTGCCGCGGCAAGATGGGTACATTGCCGTACGCGGATTGGCCATGTTGTGACGACGCCCTAGACGAAGTAGACTCTACTATAAACTACCTGAGTGAAGCTCAAAAGTCTACGCAGTCCCAGGAAATTACAAACCTACTGATGATTCTGCAAAACCCCAAGTTTCGGGTATGATGCATTCAAGTAGCTGTTTTGTCCTTCTCGCGCAGTTTGCCTCGTTATTTTTTACTTATTTTTTAACAGAATTTTGACGAAGCTCTCAGTATGCATATATCTAAGGTGCATGTAGGGGAAATTCAGAATATCCACGGATTGAAGTGTATCTGCATTTTGATCCCGGACTCTTCGCATATTTTTTGCACAAATGCTATTTATGCTTACAGCTACTGGCTATTTTCGAAATTTTGAATTTTTGACTGGAGTGACGCCAAACCCAAACAAAAGTCACGTTACGTCGTCGGCAGACACTAGGTAAACTATGCTTCTCGATTTTTGCCAATCCTGGGTTTGGTGGTAATTACCGATTTACGATGCAGAGAAATGTCTTTCTGCATACTGCAGTCGTGTATTCTCGCGACCATTTGACTTGCGGTGGCTGGTTATTTGCAAGACACCATTGGGTGAAATCCCGACGGCACATTAGCCTCGCTGCGCAGGATGAAATGCCGTGGAGTACAACAGATCGAGAGACTGGACTACTTACTTTGGTCAACTGACCATGACACAATGTTAATTACGGAAAGCAGACAGTCATTTACTGATTTACCATTAAACAGACTGTTTTATCTTACGAGTTATGGCTTCAATAACTGGCGGCTGAGATTAGAAAATGGTGTTAACGGACCAGTTACAGTTGCAGCAGGGTATTTGGCTCACCTCCACCCGGAATCACCATCAGCCAAGCCACGGGTTTAATCACACAGTGCTTTATAAATGGCTGATAAATCGATAGTCTATTGATCGATTCCACCGTCTAGTTTCACCAACATAATTGGCTGGACCAAAATATAATTTTTATTGGGCAAATGGCTCTAGACTTCTGAGTAACGGGAATGGGGTCCTTAGAGTGCATGAGTTGCCGGAGGATTATGATTTCTGTTCTGTACGCTATACTAATCCCAACTTTACTCAACGGTCTGGCAATCTCCTCGGACACATCAGTAATATAAGGCACTGCGCGTCAGCATTTCAGGTTCAACTGCTACCTGGGTTTTGTTCCTCTGAGTTCTCGCCTGATTTTTTTTCGACAAAACTGCCAGAGTCGCCGTTATCTGTGTTTTATTTTCATATAACTGCCGAGCAACATTGCTGACAAAGACAAGGGAGACTTTAACAACCACTTGTGATTTATTGGTCGCCGGAAGTCAGCCGTAACGCGATCGCAGTCGATAGGACAAGAAGTCCTGGCCTCAATGGTTAAGGCGTTTGACTTATAACTAACACCCTCGGGACTGTGAATGACTGGCTGATCACTGTCCACCGATCTGTACAGAACTCGCTCGTTCCGTTTTGTCTTGGGGTTCGCCCTCGAGCCCCGCCAGCAGCCGTTCGATGGATAGCATATTGCAGGGAAAAATACATTACCGACATAGTCTAAGAAAACTGAAATGGTCATTTCTGGTTTATAAGCCGTCATCAGTCAACCATACCTAACCCTAAGGTATTTCTTCTTATATAGAGTATGTGTATCAGCGAGCCAATATGATCTGTTTCAGTCGATAGAATGACTGAGACCATCATAAAACGACTTACTGCACGACTCATCACATTGCAGTGGTAGTTCGCGGAGAGGCATTTTGTCGGGCTAACAATAATGCGTTGTGGCAGTACAGATTGATTAGCAATGTAGCTTACTGACCACCCACAAGGCTACTACCCACGAGATTTGCGACGACAAACGACCAGTTTACGCACGTGATTCTTAGTCCTATTACCACACTAAAAATGTGAAAACAACCACAGGCCCGTTTGATGGCGTTTGACGCTTCCATCTCTGCTGACAGCGCTGGCGATGGTTGCCTTTTTTGATGGATGGATGCTTACCGATCGATTACGGGACGTGTCCCGTTCTGCCTTGAAGTTAACTCTGAAGCTCCGTCAACAGCCACATGGTGGCCAGTAATTTAGGCAGAATACTATCACCGACAATGACTAAGGTGACTGGAATAACCATTTCCGGTTTATTAGCCGTCATCGGTCGGCCCTAACAAACCCAATGCAAACCTCTTCCTTCCAACCTGAGCTAGAAAATGTTGTCTAAAAGTTACCTTGCCGCTCAAACACCAAGTACCGCAATATTCGATAGACTTTGGGCATTGTGCTTTTTTATTTTTTTCTATTAAAGCCGAATTTCTGTGGAAAGAGAATTTGTTAATTTTGACGAAATCACAGGAGAGTAATGTCCTGTAGCGATCTGGCAAATATGACTGCTTTGGCATATTTGAAGAGTCGATAGGCCTTCCATCATTTGCCACAGTTGTACGAAACCCTGCGGAAACGACACCTTATCCTGTTTGAGTTGCTTGGAATTCTTTCTGTACTATGAGTTCTAATTATTTAAGTGGCAAAGTTCTTTAGAAAAGTCCGCATTTAAATGATGAACTGTTACCCTTGCAGCGGTCTTCTTGACTCTGTCTTCACACCAGGTCTATAGGGAGTTGAAAGGAAAGTGAGGTAGATACATCGAAAGTCTATTCTCACTATAATCCAGCGCAAATCACCGTGCCTGTAGGAGCGCCTCCCACGCACTATTTCGGGGCCTCGTGCTAAATTCCAGGGAAATTAGGGTTATTTGCGGTTCGAACTCAATGTTATTGTATATTACCGAAGGGGGCCCTATTCGCGTGTCGTATCGAAAAAAAATGGTTCAGTTTCTACTGACCGAACCACTATTTTGCCTTATCTTCTGCTTTACGTCCCTGTGAAGATTCTTAGGGCGTATTTTCTAAGAAATTACTACTTGATCACATGTCTGATGCTAATAATGCATTGCTTTCCCATTGGCATGCTATCTTAACCAAGTCAACACGTTAACTGGGGGACGTCTACACAGGCTGAGTACCACCATTGAGTCAGCCGTATGAATTGACATTAAACGCCTACGCGTCATTGAGCCTGTAAAAGCCCACGTACTTCGATTTCAAACCCTCTGAATAGCGGGCAACTGCACGCTTGCAGTCTCCATCAGTAGACGAAAGGAAATACCCTGTTCAGGAGAGATAACGCGGCGCTTGGAGGCAACGGAATGTTCGGTTTAGTGATTCAAAGCCTGATGTGTTTGATTTTACCGTAGTCGCGCAGATATGCCGGTCAGGCTTTCCCAAAAGTGAAATGTCTACTCAGGATACAGATCATCCTGTATCTCAAGTGCCGTTCGGTGTCCAGTCTAGTGGTCGATTAGGTTGCGTCCTGTCGCCCATTGACTGGATTCCCAGAAGGACCATACCCGGTTTCGACGGTGTTGAGTTTGCATCCGGACACCTGCTGACTGGCCTTGACTACACTGACGATATTGTCCTAGAAGGCTCAAGGTCTGGTGATCTGCAGTCTGTAGTGTCACCGGTGAATGGGATCTATATGTTAGTTGGCTTGTTTATAAGCACAGAGAAGGCCACATTATTCTCCAGCTGCATCCCTACACAAGAGTAGGCACCCTGGGGATTAATGATCGTCAATTTGAAGAAGTAGACAGCTTTAAATACGTCGGGGCGAGGTTGTTACCGGTTGGACAGGGCAAGGACGACATAGTCTCTTGAATCGATATTGCTCGCCGGGTTTTCTTGATCCTCCGAAAGTGCCTATGGATCCTATCTTCATCATCATAAAGCTCCGTTTGTACCGTGCATCCGTCCGGTCGGTACTCTATGGATATGAAAGCAGGACCCTACGCGTTGAAAGTGAGCTAAGACTGGACGTATTTGACCATCGCTACCTGAGGACCATCCTTCGAGTGAAGTATATTGACTTAGTCTCAAATGAGGCAGTCCTAATTGGCTGCGACAGTATCGCGAAGATATCTCAAGCCATCCAAGAAAGATGCTTGATGTGGTTTGGACACGTTTTCCGAGTTTTTTAATGTTGCCCTCCACCTGAAGGCGCGGAAGAGGAGGGCAACTGGAGACTTGGTTAGACACCGTTCTTCAAGGCATGGAAGCGGTTCTTTGATCTTCGATTTTCAGTCTTTGCCGCTGGAGGAGATAATGGATGGTGCTTTCCAGATCCGCTGCTGCTAATCGTCACGCGGGGAGAGGTGCCGTCCGCGACATCATCGAGGCAGGCTAGATCAGGCATAATCATATCCATTTCCATTACAATTCCCTCATCTAAGAAATGTAGGTAGGTCGAGCAGTGAGCGTGAATTGGTCTCGAAGAAAAAGAAGACTAAGCGATCGCCGAGACAGGAAGTTTAATGGCTTGACGTTTCGGATTCTCATTCGAATCCACATGAACGACTGTCGCAGATAACGGTCTGTTATAATCTCCCTTATCCTTAAGTGGGTCTGTTGTAATCTAAGATTGAATGTAGGAATAGATGACTGCACCTATCTTGTAAGAGTAATCTCAATAATCAGCTGTAATTTGGGTGCATTGCAATGTTCTATGAAATGCTCTCAGTAGTCTATTATTTCCATTGCTATTATTTTGTATTACTACTATCATTAATATAACTATTTAAAGCGTAATTACGAGTCTCTCTTGTGTTTCGTTTTTGTGCGCAATTGCTAAAAGCCGTGAAAGCTGTGAACCACTTGTTACTGTAATCTCCCCTCTTTTTTCAGGGTCTGTTGGCTGCTCACGATGGCGTTGCAGCTGTGTGGGCGGAAAAGGCGAAACCGATGCCGGATTTACCCACGACGCCGTCACCAACTTCGGAAA
Organism: Ligula intestinalis; assembly: GCA_036362985.1. NCBI lineage: Eukaryota > Metazoa > Platyhelminthes > Cestoda > Diphyllobothriidea > Diphyllobothriidae > Ligula > Ligula intestinalis. The sequence goes on from JAYGXS010000003.1 coordinate 82,447,228, forward strand.
AACAGAAGCCAACCACCTACGCCAGTCCTGTGGAGGGTTGCTACAAAATCCTGGCTGTCGACGATCAGGGCAATGTGGTGCCCCCCATGGACGGCACAATTCTCGTAAACGTGGTGCTTCAGAAGGACAAGGATGAATACCTTGTAAGCCGCCATCTCTTCTGTGCTGCCTTTCCTCCTCCTCCTCCTCCTCCTCCTCCTCCTCCTCCTCATCATCATCGTCATCATCATCATCATGGTGATGATCTCCGACAATAAATGGGTCTTTCCCGTATTTGTGGAAAAAACCGACCGATTTAGCAACTTCGTTCACCCGTGACACCATAGACTGTCAATCACCAAAGCTTGAAGCTATTGAGGCGACTTCATCGACGTAGTCGAGATCAGTCAGCCGGCGTCGGGGTGCAAGCTCAACACCGTCCACTTCATGCAGGGCCTTTCAGAAAATCCAGTCAATGGTGTAGTTGAATAAAAACCTCATAAAAAGGATGGTCGACAACTCTGCTACGACTCATATTAACGATAGCCTTACTCTTATCCCTAACCCTACAGTTAACACTAATCCGTACCCTAAAAATGACCCTAACACTAATTTAGCAGATTTTCGAATAACTGCTATTGGAAAGGAAGAAAAAATGGAAGCGAGAACCGAGGCATAAGAAGAGGATATAGCAGAGGTATACTGGAGTTTGCAAAAGTGAGAGCTGCGAGACAGCAAATCTGAGAACATGATAATGCTAACCGGAACGGTGGCTTTTGTTTCTTGCTGACGTTTCAGAGAGCTGAATCGGCTCTCCTTTTTTCCTCGAAGCGTCGAATGTCACCATCGATTGGCGATTTGAATACGTAGCTGAACTTGTCGGCCTTGAGCTGTTCGAAGGAGGCAAACAACTGATTAGTCCAAGGCTAATGCCTTCCGTCGTGCGTTCAAATCGCTGATCGCATGATCTTTGACGTCTACTATACATATTAATCGGTAACAAATCAAAATAATATCAACTACGCTAACAACTTATATGGTCTTACGGGTTTTTTAAACAGATGTTGCGTTCACGGCGAATATGGAGAAGTCAAGATAGGCGAACGAAAGTTTTCGATTAATTCATCATCAGGCATGTACAATAATATAAAGGGGGTAGAGTTAGCAAAGGTTTCAGCAACCAATAAACGGTAATTAAGGTCAGAAGGCATTCGTAGTGGCCCTACGGCTCCCGTGACCGAGAAAAAACCTCAACATCCCTCCGCACACCTTCTATCATGCCGTGAGACAACGAGCAGACAGCGACAACTGGTGTCAAGACGCCACGAAGCGACGAGGAGGTGACCGGTTTATGTGAACTAATTGTAGGACACATCCTCCTCCCCCTGCCCCCCTTTGATCTCTTAATTCCCCCTCTCCCCTTAATTACCGTTGATTGATTGCTTAAACTTTTGCTAACTCTACTCCTTTTGTACATGCCTGATGATGCATTAATCGAAAACGTTCGTTCGCCTATCTTGACTTCTCCATATTCGCCGTCAACGCAACATCTGTTTAAAAAACCCGTAAGGCCATATAAGTTGTTAGCGTAGTTGATATTATTTTGATTTTTTTACCGAATAATATGTATAGTAGACGTCAAATATCATGCAACATATCAATATATGCGAAGTCTCATACTCTTTCGCTAATCGGCATTGACTCAAGTTATGATACTGATTATCTTGTAGTCTATTCTGAAGTCATTTCAGTCAGGATAGGATGCGGGATTTTAAACAAGCTTTGTTCTGACCACTAGCAAAACGTATCTATTGTAAAATCGGTCTACTTAAGTAGTATGTTTTTGATCATTCATTTTCACTGCCTTTATAACTTAAAATATATTTTACGGAAAACATGCACGAAAAATTATTGCTTGTACATGTTTGATAGCAAATTACGCCTTCTTTAAATTTTATACTCAAACGAAGGGTAGCTATCGGTTTTAAAAAAAGTTGCTCAATTGCCGAATAATTTTCTAAACTTCTGAATGCTACACTCGAATTCAAGGTTTAAAAACTGCGCATTGTGTGCATCCTGTTTAAGGAAATGTACATTTTCGCTTACTGTTTTAGGAAGAAGTCACATAGTTGTCATAAAATATTGCAATAGATGTGGGACATATTTTATGCAGTATAGGCAGCATTAATAAATTGACAGATACGATGTATTATGAATAAAAACCTCACAATTGTAAAATAATTTCATAATAATTAACTTTTTAATACCGAAATATACCCTTTCTTTGATTATAAAATTTCAAGTAGGCGTAATTTTCTATCAAAAATGTACAAGAAATAATTTGTTCGTGCATGTTTTACATAAAATATATTTAAATTTATAAAGGCAGTCAAAATAAAGGATAAAAAGGCATACTACTTAAGTAGACAGATTTTACAAAAGATAAGTCTTGCTCGTGGTCAGAACGAAGCTCGTTAAAAAGCCCACACCCTATCATAACTAAAATGACTTCAGAATAGACTACAGGATAATCAGTATCACAACTTGAGTCAATGCGGATTAGCGAAAGAGTATTAGTCTTTTGTATAGGTCGAAATGTTGCATGATCTTTGGCGTCTACTGTACGCAAACCGTATTTTATTCGCACTCCGTGGGCCATTGTTTCTGAATAAAAATGGTGTTCAATCTCTTTTCCAGGGTGCCACCGTGCGAGCTGAGGGCTCGGCTATTGTGATTGGTCGCATCATGAGCGGGGGTCTCATCGAACGCTCAGGTATATATCTCTTTCAGCTTCCTCTGTTTTACCTCTGTTCGCAGAGGTCCGATTATGAAATTGCTCAGACTGTTATAAGTAAAGTTTTCCAAGCAACTCAAGCCTATTTTTTCGCACTTGTTTTTTATTCACCCAATTCGTCCGTCGAGGGTTTGGGCATTTGATCTGAGCATACAGATCTCGAATCCCAAAGTTAATTACCTATCGCATGCAATGTCAATGCAAATTCTAAAATGCATTTTCGACTCGGATAAAATTACATGGATTTTTCTCATTGATTTTCGAAACCCTAATAGATTCAAGCATATTTTATAGAAAAATTACACGAAAATATGCTTTCTTGTATTCCGTTGGTAGGCACTTGACTTTATTCGAATTCTATGCTCAAGTTTTATGCTTCAATTCTAAAAAGCTTTTATAAATCCTGAATAGTTTTGGCCTTGGCTTCTCGAAGCACATGCATCTAGCGTTTCGAGACTACACACTGTACAGTCTATCTGCAAAAAAGTCAGTCATTCAAAGTCACATAGTTCTTATAAAATTTTGCACTGGACTGGGACCATCTTGTATATTTTAAAAACAACTTCGAAAAATTGGCAGATACGGTGCCCCACGAATAGATATTTCTTGAATAGCTCATAACTAGAAAGTTTGCTAAAACCGCAAGATACACCTCCTTCAGGTATAAACTTGGAAGAAGACACATTTTTCTACATAGGAATCACAAGAAAAAAGGTTTCAATATTTTTTGCCGTGAGAGGATGGCTCGGCTTATTTTACCTTGAGTCTTTGCCTTTTGACTATACTGATGGTAAAATGACTCGTCTCTTTACTAGGCCTTCTGAACGAGGGTGATGAGCTGCTTTCCGTCAATGGCATCGATCTCACCGGCAAGGACGTTGATTACGTCAGCGACACACTGGTAAGGTCTTCTGTTCCCCTCACTAACCCACAAGCCCATCCCCTGAGCGTGGGTAGCGGCCCGTGATGGTGATGTGTTCAGGCCGCTGCCATCGTTGTATAGATGGGCGCAGGCAATACACGCATATAAACAGCAAATGCACAGACTAGTGCATTAATTTTGTGGTATTTGTTACCAAGTGCCTTTGAGTCAGCGCGTCACAGCCTCGTCCGACAAACCCTCGTCCTCCACCGCGGTGTCAGACATCATAACACGCACGCACACACAGTCCCGTGTTTGTGGATTCTGTTTTCCGTGTGCCCTCTTTCGTTCTCAAGGTCAAACACACGAGTGAATCGTTAATGAGACACACTCGCCAGGGCGCGTCGGTTCATGAACATGCAATAAGACGCGCATCTGCAGTCATGCATGTTTCAGGAATTGCACCATTTAAAAGGACTGAGTACGTCTCTACTGCTGCATTCGTTGGGTCTGAATTGCACCGATATTGCTCACTGACTTGACTGCGTCGGTTACCTCCGCTTTGCACTGCACCGGTATATCTGCCTTTGCGATATCTGCAGCTAAACCGTAGTATGGAATCGATGGCCTATGGTACATGATCCTGCTTGACTTGTTACCTTTGACGAACATTAATTTCGAATCATAGTCACTCATGATGTATCGTTCAACATAAAATCGCAGTCGTCACCATATTCGTCGTCGCAAGTACCACCACTGAGTTTCTGCAGAATATACGAGGGGTGCGCCGGCCGTTAGACCGACATCCTTTGTGGCAACAATGAAAGCAGGCAGACGAATGACGCCCAGATCACAAATGACACATACAAGCGGCCGAAGAACGTATACGGCCCTCATCAACTGGGAGGAAGAAAATAAAATGACTCGGCGGCTAGATAGAACGACTCTAGTGAGATTTAGGATCGGAAATAGTCCAAAGCTGAATCATATCGGGGGGCGGTACAAGCTGACTGATGATTCCGCGTGTGCAGCCTGTAGGAAGGAAGAGAGCAGCGAACATCTGATGGAATGCGCAGCCGGGATGGTCGCCAGAGTTCAAGAGTTTAGTGTCAACTACAGACTGAGAGCACCGATCGACCTAACCGTCCGAAGACCCTCTGCCACAGTCCGGTATCTGAAGAAGATGCGGAAGTCTTGGTTCTAAAGTTACTTACCTTGCAATTGATCCTGCAGCAACAACAACCACCATTAACAGTTTGACGGTGTGATTCAGCGAGTTCCACCGTATGGCCCACAAAAAGATTGCAAAGGAACGGTTATTGCTGTGGGAATTAGATTATACTGAGAGTACACTTGCGTTGCATCCACCACAATCTCCTCCTTCTTCTCCCCAACCTTGGTCCGTGTCATGACCAAGTCAAAAAGACCGGAGGAGGCAGGACGAGGGTGCAGGTGGTTAGCACGACCCGAGTTGCCTCCTAAGCGTGCTGTCATACCGTTCTCAGATTCAACTGTAAAAAGTGCCATTGAGAAAGAGCCATCTCGGACTGTCTAGTCAGTCCACCAGTTGGTCACTTCACACGAGAGTTCTCCCGTCGATTTTGACGATGGGCAGCCGCGTTCTCAAACAGGCCGCAGCAAACACTGAAGCATGCCTAAACAGACACTGAGGCAAGCTGGGCAAGCTGCACGAAGTCTACAGCAAGCTGAAGCAACGCAGTGAACTACCGCGAATGAAAACAAGAGTTTAAACAGACTCGCGGAGACTCTACCCACTCGCTCGCCACTCCCACTGACTGCGCAGTTCGAGTTATCTTGTCGATACTTATTTCGACACAATGGGACTTCTCAGAATTTCGTTAAACGTCTCCCGAGCTAACACGTGTAGTATATGTATGCATGTGTTATAAGCCTCCCCCTCCCTTCCACGGGTCTAAGAATAGGGCGCACAATAGTCTACGGGGTTTAAATAATTAAAAACGAACTGATGGAATACAGTTGCGTCACACAGCACAGATGTCGCCAGCTAAGAGGTCCAAAGGTCGTTTCTTTTTTGTCCAGTCGAGCGAAGGTCAAGTTTAGGACGCTTAGCCGACTGAAAAAACTGCATTATTTCGGTCCTCCTGGTTTGTATGCAGTTGGTGCATCTACTGAGACAGTGGCCCTTCACCATCCCCACATTGCTTAATTAAATGGAAATAAAAAGAACTACAAGGGCGCCGAATGAATTTGGAATTGTTGGTGGTAAGGCAGAGTCAGGACTGCTCACACTACGGCTTGCTCACATCCACCCAGTCTCCTGTACGCATAATTTATAAGCGTCTGACGTTTTGACTGATCGTGGAGACCGCGCGCGCGCGCACGCGAGGTTTCGCCGAAGATGCGGTGTTCTCCGAAGATGTAGGGCGTCTGCACGGTCTTTCTGCCGATGGCTCCAGATATCGGAGCATCTGCGTATGCTGTGTATGCTTCCTTTTTTATTTCCCCCCACCCTCTTTCACTCTTCGATCTGTCTTGGCATTCAGCCGCACACTATTTGTAGTAGGGTGAAAAATAAGTGTGTCTGTGTGTGTGCAAACGTCCAGCTGTTTTGGCACTGGCTGGCGCACGTGCCAATGTGTTGATCACATATCGTTTTGAGGCCGCTCGACCGATGCGTGTGTGCGTGTGTGTGCCCTTCGACCTGCGACTGAGGTTCAGTTGTCGACCCCAACCGCCCCCCCTTCTCCGCCTCTCCAGCGCATTTCGTTTGCGTGAGTACAATGTAGTCTTCGCTGACGAGCGGCTCCATCTACGAGCGAGCCACTCGAAGAAAACTTATTTTCGATTGATGAGCTTTCACTCAGTTAACGAACTGCCAGTGTGTGTGTTTGTGTGTGTGCTTGTGCCTGTATCCGCCGTTGCGGAAGAGGGTGTTGGCCCAGGCTGCATGCAGGGCTGCTCTCACCCTTTTGAGATCCAATGGTCTGTATGCACACGCAACGCCAGTCCTCAGCCAACCACGGTCCCTGCGGCCTGGAAGGCGCTGGCACTTTCTCTCACTTCTGATTCCCTGTTGGTGACTGCGCTCGCGCTTCCACTGGGTTGTCGACCCCACTGCGGGTAACCGAAAAGCTAGGCGGTCACTATGCGGTGGGGGATAGAGTGAGGTCGACCTCGGCGCGTTTCTTCCCTCACTATAATAAATCTGAATGCGTCTGAATCTATCACGGTGCGCTAAAAGCCGTGGCTTGGAGGGTCTGCCAACTGACGGGAAAACTCCGGCCCCCCACGTAGCTGCTCCTCCTGTACGCGAGTGTTTGTGTGTGCGTATGTGAGGAGAGGTAGGACTGAGAGTCAGGCTGCAATGGCTTCCTCTTAATGTGGCCTTTTTGGCGCTCCCGCGCAGTCGGGAGCATACCTAGCGAGATGGCTGTGTCAAGTGTGCGCCTGCTGAGTGTCTATCGCGCCAGCCATCTACACTCTCCCTCATCCCCGGTCTTATTGACTTTGTCTTTACACCGGATACGGAGGTGGGAGTGGCGAGCGAGTGGGTAGATTCTGTGCGAGTCTGCCTAGACTCCTGTTTTCTCTAGTGCCAGTTCTCTGCGTTGCTCCCGCTTGCTGTCACTTTCGTGTTGCTTGCCCACCTCGCCTTTTTGTATGCTGCGGCTTGCTTCTGCGTTTGCTGCGGCTTATTGGAGCGCGTGGTTCCCCTCGTCGAAATCGACGGGGAACTGTATCCGCCGTTGCGCCTTGCTCCCAGCGCGTGGCTCCTCGGTCGACTGTACTCAATCAATGAACCGATGTCCGTTGATTGACTGTTTCGCAAGACGAGTGCTTCACATGACGAGCTAGGTACCGGAACGTCTTAAACTCTATAACCAAAGTTCCACTGTACCGTACTAGTTGACAAAAATGGTCGGTATCACGGGCCTATCAGCTTCAGTGCTCGATACAGCTGTACAAGCCAGATTTTTTCCTAAATTCATTTCCAAAACGATCTTGTGACCTCATGCACCCACCCTCCGTTCCCGATGACTGGGGCTCAGGCATCCTTGTATCTGCACACAACAAAGGAGGTAAGACAAGCTGCTAGAGCTACGGCGGCATAAGTCTCATCTACTTTGCTACAAAGATCTTCGCTATTGTCCTTCTCAGGCGCTTCTAGTCTGTATGTGACTCCAGGATGCGGCCAAACCAAGCCGAATTCCGCGCTGGTCGTGTATGTTCGCAGCAAATATTTACGCTGAGGCGCATTATAGAATTCCGCAACCGACGGCCGTTGGCTTTGTCGACTTCGCCGCCGCATTCGATTCCATCCATCGTGAGTTCCTGTGGCAATTAATGGAACTGGATGGAGTGCCGACCAAACTCATAGTCATCATTAAGGCCTACTATCGGTCCACCACCGCACGAGTTCTGGTCCGCAACAATCTCTCAATCGTTCGATATCCGGTCTGGTGTCCGTCAGGGCTGCGTCCTTTCGCCCATTCTGTTTAACTACGTCATTGACTGGATGCTCAGGAAGGCCATGCATGAAAAGGACGGTTTTGAGCTTGCACCCGGACGCCGGATAACTGATCTTTACTAAGCCGATGATATTGCGCTGTTAGCCTCAAGCTTTGGTTGTCTACAGTCAGTAGTGCTCGAGCTACATCCCTGACCATGAGAAGGCATCCCTGGGGATTAATGGCCATTAACATGAAGAAGTAGACAGCTTTAAATACGTTGAGACGAGGCTGCTACCTAATGGGCAGAGTAAGGACGACATTGTCTCCCGTATCGATGCGGCTTACTGGGTTTTCTCGATCCTTCAAAAGCTCCTTTGGATCCGAAGGACCATCTGCATCGCCACGAAGATTCGTATATACCGTGCATCCATCCGATCAGTCCTCCTCTGTGGATGTGAATGCTGGGCTGTGTGCGCTGAAGCTGAGCCATGACTGGAGGTCTTTGATGTCCGATGCCTGAGGACGATCCTGCGAGTTAAGTACAGCGACGTCATCTCGAATGAGACAGTCCGCATCCGCTGCGATCGTATCGTGAGGATATCTCAAGCCGTTCAAGAAAGACGACTAAGGTGGTTTGGGCACTTTCTCCGTCTTCCGACTCATAAGCTTAGCTATGCTGTCCTCGATCCGGCACCTATAGGTGTCAAAGAGGAGGGAAACGGAAGACTTAATTCAAGACATGGAAGCAGTTCTTGCGCCTTCTGACTTTGGTCTCCGTCGCTGGAGAAGAGACTGGGTAGAGCTTTCCGGATCCGCTGCCACCAATCGTCACGCATGGGGAGGTGCCGCCCGTGAAATTATTGAGGCCGACTAGGCATGATTAAAGCCTACTTGCTTTCCAACAAACGACAGTTCGACCTTCGATTTCGACGATGACCACCATGTGCTCCACGACAGGATGGTGCAGGGACGATGACTTGCCGTGGATTATGGTGAAAGTAGACTTCTGCAGCATCTGCCGTACCCTCTGTTAGACTCCCCGCACCTGTGTATGGCGTCAAAACAGAATCGAGAAGACCGGAGGCAGGATCGCGCGCGCAAGTGGCTGGCGAGGCCGAAGTCACCACACCACCCCGTGTTCATCAGTTGTTATGGGAGGCTGGTGTACCCTGATCTGGTCTACCTCCCGATCCAGCGCATCTATCACGCGGCCCGTTTAAGGGGCCACAAGTGAAGCCTTTCAGGTTGTTTACCGAACACCAGCTAACTTCTCCAAGCGTCTGCGCCAACGGGTGCTTGCAAAAACCGAAGGAGTAGCTATATGGCTAGAGAATCCGGTGATGTCTTGTCAGAAGAAGCTGACAGAAGCCCTTGCACTTCCGTGGCCAATCCTGACGGCAGGTGGCAATCGAATTTTGCCCCCCCCTCAGTGACAGTCGTTCGCTGCGCGCAAATAGCAGCAATTATCCCTCCATGCATCTGCCCCCTGATCAACCCCCACAACCTAACCCAATTATCTCCCCTACCCCTCTCCCCTCCCCCAAAACAAGATCCTCTACACGCATACCTCGCCATGCGGACGACGTGTAAACGATAAATTGTAATTAGATTGCACCATTTAACCCTGTCCAACTATGCAGTTTTCATTACCCTGCAAATTTTTTGGCCTCAAGATGATTTGCTGAAAACATCTTTGCCAACTCGACTTCTCATAGGTGTTTATTGACCAAGTCTAAGGTTTAAAAAAGGAAATGTCGATTGCATCTGACTCCTTCATCAAGCTTCTCCACTACTTTTAGTCCATGTTTACGTCATGGTAGGTCTCCTTCCCCTTGCTGTTTATTTCTGCTTCGTTTGCTGTTTGTTGTCTTTCAGCCTGCCTTCCCTTGGATGTCATGTTTGCAGAGCATGCGCTACCTCTTCCCTCCCCCTCATTTGTAACTTCGGATGATTTTACTTTTTCGTAGTTTTTTTTGTTGTCTGTTTTTTGGCCCCTTTTGTGAAAAGGAATTATGTTAAGCATTTTGTGGGTCAGGCCACAGGATAAAGGGCTGGGCGATATCTCCACTTTCTACTGGTCAATTAGCGATTATTTTTGCAGTTCAGGCCATAAGCAACCAGAGAACCAGTGATTCATCGCTATACGATGACGAAAACTCGCGCCCCCTCCCCCCACGGCCCTGTTTAACCGCTGACAACTACTCTGTGAAGACGCACCTCGATAAAAAGCTACCTAAGCAACATTTCTAGCGTAGAGCCGTGTAAGACGGTACCCTTCACTCAGAATTCCGAGCCCACAATGGAGTTCCCTACAGCGGACATTTTCAACAAGACAACTACTTAAATCTGGACTTCTACTAGTACAACTGAACTGGGATTTCTGTAATCCTACTAGCAATCTGACCCATGCAGCTATTCTAGCTTAGACAGGGTCTGCATGTTTAGCCCAGCTGCTGTCCATAGCTTGCACGTTTTTTGCATGCGGTTTCTTGCAATTATGCTCATTTCCCTCGCGTCCGCATTCCTCAATTTCAGCCCCCTTTGTGTCTGCTTTCTAGGTGGGTCTGACTGGTCGAATCGTCCTGCTGGTTGCGCCTGCTCTGCCAATCACGGAATCGGTGAACTACGTCACCGAGCCCCTGGTAGGTGACTGAGTGTATCCCCTCCGTGCAAGGCGGAGAATACTACTAAGCAGTATCCTGTAACTCTTGATGATGTTTTTAACTACTTTACCTACCGGCAGTTCGGCTATCGGTTTCGCCGAAGTCCAGTGTGTGCTGCACAGCAGGGACGGTGATTTGCGTTGCATAAAACTCACTCTCTGTTCCACTCCGTCACCTAAACCGGTGTGAAGACAGAGTCAAGAGATCTAGATCCCACCTGAGGGAAAGTGCTATAAAAACCGCTCTCAGTCCGCCAGTCAGGCATTCTGCACAAACACGCAAACTAGGCTGGCCACGCGGTCCGAGTTGTTCTGTCAGTTGGCAACTTTCCAAGCCACGGCCTTTAGCGCAGCGTGATCTATTTAAGCGCGTCAACTTGTTTATTGTAAGTCTTTCGTCTCTTGACTTCTCCGACTGTATCCAGCAGTCACACGTACGCCAAAACCAGTGATAGCAACTATCAAGGTGGTACGGACTATCAAACAAATAGTAAAGGATAATCAAAGTACACACCTCAACAATGGATGCACGAGCGAAGGGAGCCGGCCAAATCGCTGGACTCTATACAAGGGAACAACGCAAGTTGAACAATAACGCCACGCAGGGCGAAACTAGTCTTAGAAAAGCTTTTTTGTTAGTGGGAGAGGGGGCGTGGCAATGGTTTTATATGATTGCAGGAGGCCATTCCCATGGCCTCAAGATTGGTCTGAAAACAACAGCGCGAAGGGAGGGGGGTTGACGCGAATAGAAACCATACTATCCCGCAAAGGGGAGAGGCATTGCAAGCGTTTGAGATCAGCGGCGGTGACAGCTGTAAACAAATCAGAAGGGGAGGGGGAGGCAATACCGAGTAGCTCTTGAAACATTTGTTTCTTGCTACAGTGGGGGGGGGACGGACGGACGGAAGCATTGTGGTCAAAGGTGATTCAAAGGCAAGATAGCCGAAAGGGGAGTGGGGAAAGTATTCAAACACCACCTAAGGGGTACTTGACCGGGGGACTAGTTTTAACGCCAGTGTGCATTCGACTGGAAACAAAAGGGTCAACGGGAGCAGAATCCTTGGTGGAAGAGGGCTCGGGCGCGCATTTCAAAGGAAGGGGGGGGGGAACGGCCTTTCGTAAGGGCGAAACAATTGGAGACGGTCTGGCAGGAAGTCACTGGAAATGGACGTGGAGATTTCCCAACTTGTTCAACTGGAAATAACAACGAGAAAGGTGCGCTGAGTTCGCATGCCCGGCATCAGGCCACCATCTGAGCCGGTCAGTTGTCTGATGTTGGGTGGTCGTAGTGGCTGACAGGACCAGCAAGTCTATCTCACTCGCCACGGCACGACCTGGCTCCCTTGACATACACACTAGCATTGCCAAAACTAGGGGTTAAGTTGGAGCCTCTGCCGCCGTCTGACGCTCGGCCCACTCAAATCACCTTGGTGACGTGGTCTGGTATGAAGCGTCAGTTAACAGTCTTTCGAAACCAAGGCGCCAGGCGCAACGTCAGGCCAGGTACCAACTAAAAGCTCAGACTTATGTTTCGCCGGTATTCTACCGCTGCTTGACTCAGCTGCGAGGATTCCGGCTCATTAGTGGGTCCCTCAGCTTTCCCTGTTTGATTTCTGGTTGAAATACCGATTTTGAAAGTTCAGCTTTTTAATTTCCTCTGTCAAGCAGTAGCAGAATACCGGCGAAACACGTGTCTGGGCCTGGGCGGTTTGTATGGTAGGTTACAACATCAATACTACGGTCTGCCCGTTGGCAGCATGTATATATTACGCAGTGGTTGACAGGTCTTAACCCAAATATACGCTTACGGCTTAGGTCTTCGCCTATAGACCTTAAATATACTGATTTATACCGTGGCAGTTTCAACCTAGGATCGGGCACGCCACAGCAGAGCTACACAGAGAAGGAGCATACTTCCTTCTCACGTGTCCGGTGATGGTTGCCGTCAGAAAGAAATATAAACACCAGTCTCTTTAACTCCGATCGAATGCTCTGTAACCTGTGTTACCTGGGGGCCACTGCAGTCTGTCCGAAATTAACTATTCTCCTACTTTTGAAGGAACAAAGGGTACTTTTTCTGCAGGGTTCCCAGGAAATTGAACCAAAAAAACCAGTTTGGCAGGCCGAATGCTCTTCCCTCCATGAATGCCGCCTGTTGTTGACGTTGTTGATTTTTAACTTCGTCAGAAGTTAATTGCTAATTGAAAGTAAATCAGTCGAAATTGGGGTTCATAGACGCAGACCGATTTACCATGCCGGTGGCTCAGGTACTTCAGAAGACGAAACATAACGCGATTACTCTGACACGCGGTTTATTGACTTGACGTTTCGGATTTTTATTCGAAGACGTCATCACAGTCGTGGCAGTCTAGTAACTGCGTCATATAAGCGCTGCGCTGCTTGTGGCTCTAGGATCCTTTTTCTGCGACTGTTTCTGATGATGTACGCAAGAGCGACAGTCCTAACCGTCAGTCCAATTACCTTTCTGTTCCAGCGATTGTATCAGTATCAGTATATTGAGGGATATGTAGGAAAAATTCCTTTGAGTTCCCTATTTGTACATATGTGTAGTGGTGGCAGAAAAATTTGTATCTCAAACTGTTGGCAAGGCCAGTTGGCTTGAGTCATGGGATGGAAAAATAAGAGCAGACAGTGAAAAAATTCCTCAGGGATGTTTAGGAGAAAAACTATCGCCCTTCTGAGAAAGAAGAAATAAACGTCCGATTTTGTTTGGGGGAGGGGGGGATTCAACGGGGTGGGGGCATGGCAAAGGTTCCCAGGATCATCACCGTGTGGGAGCTGCGACCTGATTCTTCCTTGCTGAATGCAGAGTCCGCCAACGGGACTGGAAAAACAAAGACATCCGTCCAGATCGTCGACAGTCAGCTGCGGGTCGAACTAAGAGTGAGTGTTTAGGCCGTCAGGTCTGGCTGATAAGATCGCCTGCGGGGTAATCACGGTACGCAGATAGCCAAGTAGGGTAGACCGCGGAGACCTTCGCATGAGACTATTGGTGGGAGGTTGTTATAAAATAGCATACATATATCCCTGGAATATTGCTATTAGTGTAGGTTTTAGTAATGGAAATTACGATTTACCCGTTGTGCATACGCTGCTTACAGTTAATGGTAGGTGAATGGCTATAAAAACTAATACTACTAAAAAATTGAAAGTATTATTTTTTGTTCTTGTTGTAAATTGTGAGCTGCGGTCAATTCGTTCCATAACGCGCACTACTGTATCGATCCAGTTTTCGCCTAAAAATCTCTAGCGATTCCGACATAACGACATCCTGAGGAAGCGCATTCCACGCTCCGACCACCCTTTTTGAGAAAAAGTGCTTCCGAGCGTCCAGCCTGTATATGTTTCCTCTTAGCTGCTCCCTGGAACTCACCAGTTGTGTCTCTTTCAGTACAGATACCGGCCACACTCCCTGATGAGCATTTCTCACTGATCTTTTACCGTTGCTGTAGGGGATTTGGCTAAACGATGGGTTCCCCACCGTTCCGCTTTGGCTTTCTGGCAAATACACCAGTTTTAAGCTTTCTGCCTCATAATATTCTCAGAAATTTATGCGCGAATCTGAAGCAACATCTTCGAAACAAAGCTTTCTAGAGTCGCTCCGAAAGTTGGTATTAATATTTACTTCATCTGCTACTGTGGAATCATCCATTTATATTCACAGGCTGCCAATAAGCTGTCAGTAGGGCACACTGAGGTTACACGATACACCATTTGCACAGCACAGGCACCAACTGAATGCTCCACAACGTGTTTCACCGACACTTTGAGAGTTGGATCCAGTCGGCGGGATGGTTTGTGGGCGATTTTCAGTTGAGGACCATCATCCAGTGTTATGCTTCGTCATCATATACATGATCAAAAAACTGGAGGATTGTTGATTAAACACTCTTTCCTTATTCTTCTGTTATTACTTGTAGTTTTTACGTAGATGAGTCGTTCTGAGCCATTTATTACTGGCCAATAACTTGAATAGATTTGCTTAATTTCTCACAAATTTACAGCCAACCAATCATACTCATTATGTAACTTTGGTCTGATGCTAACGTCCTTCTAGGCACACGGACAAGCTGATGAACTCCAGGTCTGTGTTAGCACTGGCGATGAACACACGGAGGTGGTACTTTGACCTTAGTAATTCGGTTTTTGTTACTAGAGAAGTGTAGACCCACTGCCGCAGAGCGCCGCATCTACAGGAACGTCAGTTGAGCCAGACATACAGGTGCGTACTATGCATTAAGCTGCCAACAGGCAAGCAGCAGTAGTGTATGTATATTTTGAGGGTTACAGGCGTTAGTCCTTGATGACCCTATTGATGCTCGATCGAGATAAAAAAATGTAACAACATACAGGCAGAATGAAATAGAGTCATGTCCAGTCATATTTAATGGTGCGATAATATGAATTGAAATACTAAGGTCATGTCTTGTCGGAGATAATCCCGCTGCGAGAGTCGTCAGTTATCATAAAAATTGAATAATTCATCTGCCGTTTGAACACAGCAACGGTATCCGACGTCGTTATCTCATCTGGGAGGCTAGTGAAACCTCGATTTATACTGCTGCTACTGCTGTGAACCCAACGTCCTGACTCCACGCTGCACCGTGTGCACTGGTGTGTGTGTGTGTGTGTGTGTGTGTCGTAGTCCCTTGTTGGTTAAGGAATCCCCACCGGAATCCAAACTGGGAGTAGTTGGGAGACGGAGAAAAGCGGAGACCTCGACCGGCTTGAGCCAAAAGTCTGCGGGAGTGATGTGGGTGCCTGGCCGGGAACTGCAGGCGAACAGATACTGACAGCCATGCGGAGAAGCGCCGCAGTCGGGACAGCAGTCGAGTGTTGACGGGTCGAGCCGGTGTTGGTACTGATGAAGGGCCATTGAGTAGCCACTGTGTAGTTTAGCCAGAGTACAGCTAGGCACCCGTGGGATATGTTGTTCTGAGGCCGCACTCGGAGGTGGATAGCCGCTCAGAAAGACTGGAGGATGATAACCTCGTTTTTACTCGATAATGGCTCTCTGGTGAAGACGCTGGAAGCCTGTCTTGGTGACAGAGCCATCAACGGGTAGACCCGAGAGAGACGAGGCGACAGCTTCCTTTTGGAGAACTCGAATAGACGGTCGAAAGTTGCGGCTAGGATCAGTAGCGCGACAACGGTGGTGATTATGATGGCCGGGTTACGAACAGGTCAACCAGAACTGCTGGCCTAGAAGTGTGTTGTGATGGGCGATCGGCAGGACAGAAACCTCTGCACGAAGATGGTCGCTAGGCGACATTTTATAGCAGCCCGTGATCGTGCGGAGGGCAGTGTTCTCTGCTCACTGGGGCGGCGGAGGCTGGAAGAGCTGATCGTAGGATCATGTCTAGTCATATGTAGCGGTGCGATAATATGAATCGAAATATTAAGGTCATGTCTTGTCGGAGATAATCCCACAAAGAGGATCGTCAGTTATCATAAAAATTGAACAATCCATCTGCCGTTTGAACACAGTAACAGTATCCGACGTCATTATCTCACCTGGGAGGCTAGTAAACCCTCGATTTATACTGCTGCTGCTACTGCTGTGAACCCAGCGCTCTGAGCCGACCGTGCACCGTGTGTACTGACTTTAGTAGCGGGTGTGAAGATCTCACGACCAAGCTTAACACCAATACGGGTTCAGATTCGTCTGTCCTCACCCGGCTATCTGAATGTGAAATCCCATCCGTCCCCTCTTCTAGGCCAGTGCACTGCCTGTCGATTTTCCCATAACCCTTGCGGGGGATGATGACCTCTGGCAGGTCATACTGCTGAGCAGTTGCAGCGGGTTCTTGAGTGGTGTTCGTTCACCTCCATAGCAAATTACAATAGAGAGCATGGTCCATAAACGCGCTCACAGTCGTTCGAAAGCAGGCACTATGCCCTGCTCTGACGCGTTTACCACCAAGCTTCCCTCTATGTTCGTCTGGTATCTGCAGCGGGACTCAATCACAAGAGGGCAACAGTGAAAGACGGAGGGAGGGAGGAGGAGGGAGCAATCCCTTTTAAGGTTAAAGTTTTGAGAAAACTGTACTGTAAACACTGTGACCCGCATACAAACGAAGTATGTCAGGAAAAGAGAGAGAGAGAGAGAGTGGGAGGCTGTTCGCTATGCTCTTAAGGTGACAGTCTGGATCTTGGTTTGGCAAGCATATGGTAGGTAGTCAGAAACAGATCGCCGTGGAAATTGGCAATAGAGGTTACAGAGGTGGGGCCTAGGACTCGTTCCTGCACTCAGGAATGTTAAGTTCTGTCAACAGTGTTGGCCTCAGATCCACCTTCGGTCGTCGTGATATCGTCTTGCCATCGGATCACGGTGGTGATGGAAAGGAAAGAGAGAGAGGGGGGCGGTAGATGCCGAACAAATCTACGTCCCCCCGTACAGTAGTTGCTGGTTATTAAGCCCGCGGTTAATAGGCTTAGCCGGGTATTAAGCCCAAATCAGCTTGGGACGGAATTTTACATAGCGAAATCCACCGGCTAATAAGCCCAGTCGCCGGCTACAAAGCCCAGTTTGCCAACAGGATAGAGTGAGATTCTCATCTCTCTGCGATTTCTGCTGCCTGGAGAAGGACATCAAAGAGCACTTGCGAGTGAAATTTCCTCCACAACAACTGACACTAGACCGTTTTTTTGAACGTGTCGCAAATCTTTTTTTGTTTTTGTTATTACGTAAAATACAGACAGACAGCATTCTTTTCTTGTACATAACCAAGCTCTACTCATAATACAGTACGTATACAATGTATAGTGCCTATCCTGCGTTTGCTAATCAAGAACTAGGACTCTCCGGTTAGTGCGCCCGCCGCTTATTAAGCCCAATTAGGT
The DNA here is from genome assembly GCA_036362985.1 of Ligula intestinalis. Lineage (NCBI taxonomy): Eukaryota > Metazoa > Platyhelminthes > Cestoda > Diphyllobothriidea > Diphyllobothriidae > Ligula > Ligula intestinalis. Next base: position 82,464,822 of record JAYGXS010000003.1, read on the forward strand.
CTGCGCCCGAGGTGGGCTTAATAACCGGCGACTACTGTATTAGCGATGTTGAGCGCATTCCGTGTCGGCCACGGTGGACTTCGTAGTTTGCGCTGGTCGAACCGTTGGGGATTCAGGTTATTGTTATACGTAAGCTTAGGGCTAGGATTGGTGTTGCAATATGCATTTAGGGATAGTGCTTGATTTACAGAGTGAGGGCAGTTTAAGGTCAAAGGTAATGTTGGGAGTGACACTGCAGTTAGTTTGCGATTTATAACTTACTCTAACCCTTGCCGTAAGTTTAACACTAGTAATAAATCCTTAGCTTAACTCACCTCTAAACTGCAACTTTAACCCTAATCTGTTGGTCTTCTGATTCGTCAAAAAGGAAAATATAGAGACGAATGCGATGCACTAAAGTCTGGCAGGAAATATAACGGGCAACGCGGCAATTCGCACCGAGCGCCTTCGTGATAGCTTAGTCAAACAAATTACCTCGCAGAAAATTCGATCAGCCAACTGCCAGCCTTAGGAAGAAACTGCCATTTCGGCTATAAAGTAAAAAAAATACCGAGCATACAAAATACTTAGCGCATGATAAAGATGTCCTTTTTGTTTGACAAAGCAGAAGGAATTATAAGAACGCTAGGAACGAATAGGGCATTCAAGGATTGGAAATTTAAAGCTACCTCAGCCTTTCCATTGCTATTTTTTCCTGTCAATAAATGATATGTTATAGTTCGTTTTATTCCTCCTCCTTCTCTGTCGTCAAAAACTCAGGCAAACATTCGAGCCCTCTTCTCCTATGAGCCGGCTAACGATCTGTACAATCCCTGTCCCGAGGCGGGTCTTGAGTTTGACAAGGGCGACATTCTGCGCGTCCTGACCACGCGGGATCCCAACTGGTGGCAGGCTCTTCGGTAAGATAATCCCCATCTGAAATTTCACTGCAACCCCTTTCCTAGTTAGCTGTTCAACTGATAAAAAATTAATCCTTTTTTAATAGCAGTTTTCGTTGGCTCACAAGCAAGCTAGCTGCAATCACCTAACCTGTTCTCAACGACGATATGTTCCTGAATGACTGGCATTTTTGCGTTCGATTGTGAAGTAGGCGAATCAGGGTTTAGAGGCCGAGGAGTGAATAAGCGTACTGTATGTCTTTTTCGCCCATCCCTTTCTATTGTTCGTTTTTCGTCTTACCCATCCAAATTCCTACAGATAAGTGAACATGTACTCTGCCCTTTATGCATCTAACAACTACTCACACCACAAACACTAGTATCAAGACGAAATTTTACAGTTTTACTTCATCTACTGAACCACCTTCCTGTGTTAAATGAGACAAGCTGTCGAATATGCATTATTTTATGTGAATGTGGAAGCTAGCAAATGGAAGTTACTTCCCATAGCCATGAAAGGATAACCCAAACCAGACTGGTCTGTGTATTTTAAATTCAACGGACTTACTGTTGAGTGCATGCAACAAGCAGCCGCACTTACAGCAGGCTATCGATCGGCTTACTCGAAGCGAATGCGTACAGGGTAGCCAAGCAATCAATAATCCAAAATTTAAACTGCATGCAACCGCTGAATAACAGCCAATCGTGCCGGTAGCCAAGTCAGGACAGAAGCTGATTGGCTCGATGGACCTAGTTTACACTCGTTTGTTGCCCTAAGTATGTTGTGCCTTTTACACTCAAAGACTTGTACGCTCTTGCTTAAAGTGCTTGTCTGAGTAAACGCACCCTCTCTCTGGCCGACTAGTCTTCCCTCTCTCTCTCTCTCTCTCTCTCTCTCTCTCTCCCTCCCTCTCTCTCCCTCTCTCTCCCTCTCTCTCCCTCTCTCTCGTGCGGGTTCTTTGGTTGGGCGTTCGTGTTAATTAGAAGTACCAAGAGCGGGTCTTAACAATTACATAAACTATCCCTACCATAATTTCCTTCACACATCCCTCCCAGGTTGGATGATGATGGTGTTGTGGGCGCGGTGGAGAACCTGGCCGGCCTCATTCCCAGTCCCTTCTTCCAACGTCAGCGCTCTCTGTTGCGGCTGGAGAAGATGGGCAGCGGCGGCGGCTCAGACGACCAGAGTGAGTACGAGTCGGACGCGTCAGACTATGAGACAGAGTGCGACTCCACCGATGCCATGCTGAATAGTCAGATGAGCCTGCGCGTGTCCGGCACGGCTGGCAGCCTCTACTCCAACCTCTCCTGCCTCCATCTGTCACCTGAGTCGAACGGACCTGTCAGCAGTTTGCCAGGTTAGTACCTGCCTTTCTCTTCCAGTTTCCCCCTCTTTTGTCTCCCTCTCATAAAAACACGACAGTTTGACCATTGCTTTGGGTGATGTTCACTATATTCTTCACAACAGGGTGGTGTAGGGACGGTGACTTGCGCGTGAATGAGTTTAAAGCGATAGTAGACTTGCGAAGCATCCACCGCACTCATTCTTCCGTCATCCACCCGTGTCTGGTTTCAAGACAGAGTCTAAAAGACCAGAGGTGGGGTGCGGAGAGGACGGTATTCATGCAGAAATCTACAAGTCCTGTGTCGACACCCTGACTCCTCGGCTCCATGAGGTGATTGTCCAGGCGTGGCGAGAAGAGGCCGTCCCCGATGACTGGGGCTCAGGTATCCCTGTACCTGTCCACACGTAGGGAGATAAGACAAGATGCGAGAACTACCGTGGCATAAGTCTTATCGATATTGCTGCAAAGATCTTTGCTATTGTTCTTCTCAGGCGCTTCCAGTCTGTACGTGACTCCAGGACACGACCCAACCAAGTCGGATTCCGAGCTGGGCGTGGATTTGCGGATCAAATATTCACACTGAGGCGCACTCTAGAATTCCGCCATGGCTACCAGCAACCGACGGCCGTTTGCTTCGTCGACTTTGCCGCCGAATTCGATTCCATCCATCGTGAGTCCCTGTGGCGAATAATGGAACTGGATGGAATGCCGAACAAACTCATAGCGATGATTAAGGCCTACTATCAGTCTACCACCGCACAAGTCCTGGTCCAAAACAATCTCTCTCAGTCGTTCGATATCCGGTCTGGTGTCCGACAGGGCTGCGTCCTTTCGCCTATTCTGTTTAACTACGTCATTGACTGGATTCTCGGCAAAGCCCTACATGAAGAGGACGGTGTTGAACTTGCACCCGGACGCCGACTTACTGATCTTGAATACGCCGATGATATTGCGCTGTTAGCCTCAAACTTTGATGGTCTACAGTCAGTAGTGTCGCGGTTAAATGAGATCGCTATGTCGGTAGGCATGTCCATAAATTCCGGAAAGACGAAGTTGTTCTCGAGCTGCATTCCTGACCAGGAAAAAGCACCCCTGGGGATTAATGGCCATCAACTTGAAGAAGTAGACAGCTTTAAATACCTCGGGGCGAGGCTGCTACCGAATGGGCAGAGCAAGGACGACATTGTCTCCCGTATTAATGCTGCTCACTGGGTTTTCTCAATCCTTCGAAAGCGCCTATGGATCCGACGTGACATCTCCATCGCCACGAAGATTCGTGTATACCGTGCATCCATCCGGTCAGTCCTCCTTTACGGATGTGAATGCTGGGCTGTGCGCGCTGAAGATGAGCGAAGACTGGAGGTCTTTGACCACCAGTGCCTGAGGACGATCCTGCGAGTTAAGTATAGCGACTTAATTTCAAATGAGACAGTTCGCATCCGCTGTGATCGTATCACGAGGATATCTCAGGCCATTCAAGAAAGGCGACGGAGGTGGTTTGGACGCGTTCTCTGTCGTCCGCCGCACAAGCTTACCTATGCCGCCCTCGACCCGGCACCGCAGCCCACCTGGAAATGTCGAAGAGGAGGGCAACTGTAGACCTGGCTAGACACCGTCCGTCAAGACATGGAAGCAGTTCTTGGACCTTCTATCTTCGGCCTCCGTTGCTAGAGAAGGGACTAGGTGGAGCTTTCGAGATCCGCTGCCGCCAATCGCCACGCATGGATAGGTACCGTTCGTGACATCATTGAGGCCGGCTAGATCAGGCATGATCACAGCCGTAACAAGTACAAGTAAGTACAAGGTGGGGTCCGGCGTAGAGGGCTGACGCGGCTGAGGGTGCCACACTTGGCTCGGATCCCAGCTGTGTGGGAGTGTCATTAAGGCCGCATTAAGAAGAAGCCATTGCAGCTTAGCTCTCAGTCAGCCAGTCCATACAATACCCACTGGACTGACCGCGCGCTCCGATCTTCCCGTCAGTTGGCGAACCTCCAAGGCAAGATTTTTAGTGCACTGCGGTAGCTTCAAATGCGTCAGATTATTTATAGTGAGGAGAAAAGGCGCTGAACCCTCGACCTCAATCTTCTTCCCACCTCGAGCGTCACACCATTGTCCAAGTCAGTCAGTTTTCCGTTGTGGGATGGGCATAGTGGCCGACCAGACCAGCCAACCTGTCTGCGTGCACCACAGCACGGCCTGTCCCCCTGTCTTTGGAGACACACGCAGACACAAAAACTAGCGCCAGTGAGCACTATGGCAGGAGAGAGAGGAATTAATGTGGATCAGTCCGCGAGACCATGACCACCACATGGCTGTAGATAGTTTGCCCGGATGCGAAACCCTGGTTTGCCTAACCATTTTACTGCCTGCCGATTGGGGTGCATTCACAGAACTAGTTTACTGTGTTTTAGTGTTATTGTAATTGCCACACTTGTTTGGGCCAAACCACTCCACTACAGTAGTCGCCGGTTATTAAGCCCACGGTTAATAGGCCCAGCCGCTTATTTAGCCCAATTTGGTCTGCGCCTGAGGTGGGCTTAATAACCGGCGACTAGGACTATCCGGTTAGTGCGCCCGCCGCTTATTAAGCCCAGTTTGGTCTGGGCTCGAGGTGAGCTTAATAACCGGGGACTACTGTATTGGCTTTCGCTGGGTGTCGAAGTTCCCGCTGGACCTCTTCTTTCCAAATCTTCCCTCTTAATGGGCAGCTGCCACTCAACTCCAAGATAAAAATGAGTTGGACGGACAGTCGAGCCTCGTGACAACAACTTGTTTTATTGTTGTAAGAATTAGCCAATCAGGTCATCTTCGCGCCAGCCGCCTACACCCTCCCTCATCCCCGGTCTTATTGACTTTGTCTTTACACCGGAGTGATGAGCGAGTGGGTAGATTCTGCGCGAGTCTGCCTAAACTCCTGTTTTCTCTCGTGCTAGTTCTCTGCGTTGCTCCTGCTTGCTGTCGCTTTCGTGTTGCTTGCCCAGCTTGCCTCTGTGTATGTTGCGGCTTGCTTCAGCGTTTGTTGCGGCTTGTTGGAGCGCGTGTTTCCCCTTGTCGAAATCGACGGGGAACTGTCGTGTGTGTGTGTGTGTTTGTACATGTGCGTGTGAAGGACTGCAACGACCGCTGTCCGGCGTCCTTAAGCCAGACTAAATTAGCTTTAAGCTCCTTTGTAAATCACTTTCCGACTGGATACCAGTGCCTGGACTTTCTGCCTCGCTGTCTGACTCTCCACTCGTTTAATCACCATCTTGGTAAAAAAGGCAGGCAATCCCTACAGGCAGCAGACCTGGGCGTCTGCGCGCCCCACTGCCCGTACATCCTCCTTCCGTAGACACTTTCTTTTGAGCTCGACTATTCTTGTTTTATTTTATTTTTTTCTTTATCTCCAGAGGCGCGCTTGTCTGCTTCTCCGCCTAGTCCAAAATGCTAATTTCCCTCCTAGCTCTAGTGAGTATTTTTTTATCTTACCGACAAGCAGCCTGCCTGCTGGCTGTGATGAGATGTCTCTTTTTAACCGACCCGGTTTTTACGATTGCCTTCCAATTATCAATCCTTTTGTCCTTCTCGCTAGTGCACGCGAATCAAAACTGTGTAACTATGAGTTTGCATGCACTTGCGGATGCAAGTACGCTGGGCGAACGCAACGACACTTGGCAGCCAGATCTATGGAACTGAGAAGAAGACAACTCAATCGCTGGGACAATACTTTTATTCGCCTGACTTTTCGACATCCGTCGCAGATTCATCATCAGAGACATTAGCAGAAAACTGTAGCAGAAATGGGTCTGCTACCGTTTTCTGCTAATTTGTACTTACTTACTTACTTACGGCTCTTGTACTTGTTGCCTGGAAGACGGGTTAACCGTTAGCCTATCTGCTGGGTATCCGGCGCGTCCACGGATGGCGAATAGTGGAACGGCTTTCAGTGAAGGTTAGCAGTGAAATAAGCGGACTCTGAGGTCTGACGAATAAGCAGTCGCGGACGCAGCAACGGCAGTGCTACCAGGGCGCGGCGGGCTGGGGCCTGGCAAGCCAAAAGCCTATAAAAAGTCGCAAAGCCTGACGATGGAGCTGTGACATGGCGAGCGTGAACTGCCATTAAATAAGCTCGCTTCCCACGGATTCTTATGGTTAGGCTATTGAGCCAAAGCGCTAGAGGAGATAACCTCGAACAAACAATCCGTGCGGCTGTTGGGGACCTGCTCGTATTCAAAATTCCCAATTCACCTCCCTGAATTTCTACCAATTTCTCTGATTATGAATCTGCGAAGGATGTCGAAAAGTCAGGCGAATAAAGGTATTGTCCCGGCGATCGAGTCGTCTTCTTCTCAATTACCTCCTGGGACTCGTATGTTCGCTTGTATTGGCAGATCTATGGAACACCTGCCTAGGTGGCTGTTAATGTAGGAAAACAGAACTTCGCGCTCATCCATTACAACACGCTTGCTTAATGCGGGCTGCTCTACGGACCCGGAAAACCTCCTTCCTAGTACAAATCGTACCTTGCGCTACCTGGAGGCAGCTTATATACGGCCCTCGTATACGTACACAAGTGGAGAACGTGATTAACGCAACTTCTCTCCCTTCTTCTTGAAAAGTCGGCTTATTAGGCAAAATATGTTTTCGGCAATTCTTCGTCAGGCCCTTAACTTTGTAAAACAATGAACAGTTGAACGTGTACAAAAATTCATAATTGTTCAAGGTGGGCGCCTATTGTCCACTACGAACTTTTTCAGTCTGCGCAAGCGGTCGGCGTGTTGGGTGAGCGACCGCCACTCGTGGCTAGGGGTGATGTACTATCGTCACCTGGCGTCGGCTTCGGTCACGGAAGGGACAGGGCTTGTGTTAGAGTTTTCTGACAGAAGAGTACTGAATTCATTAGGCGTATAGCCACGGCTTCCGCTGTTGCCAGCGCCCGTTGGCGTAGACCTTTGGAGAAGTTGTTTGGTGTCTGGTCGACAACCTGGAAGGCTTCGTTACTATCGACTCGATGATTCGTATATGCAAGGTGTGCGAGGATAGAGCTCGAGATCAATTTAGTTTCACCTTTGCTTAACCAGGCCGATACGTGTTCACGTACTCTCTTTTTCAGGCCCCGTCGTTGTTCGGCCCATGTATCCTGCTCTACAGGAGCAAGGGAAGGAGTAGATGCACATAAATGTGGCCTTTGTTATCCTCTCCCCACCTTACCACTCATCATCACACTTTTCTTCTTTCCTCGCCAGCTGCCGATCCCGTATGGAGTCTGCACGGTTACGGACCCAAGCAGATACGTCGATTCGAGCGCAGCAGGAAATTGAAGGTGGCTCGCCTGAAGGGTATGCTGTCGTCCAAGTCGAGGAAGACAGGCGCAAAGAGCCGCAGGGAGTACTATCCCTCAACGTGTAAGTGTTCTTTTTAAATTTTCCGTCTCTGGATACTTGATCACTGTTGGCCTTTGAAACAATCCCGTGCACTCTCATGAGCTTAATTCACAGAATGCTAGTACGACAGTCATACTATTTATAACCACTTCAGGATTTTCTCTTTTGCTATTGCTGTTAATGTAGTCTTAAAGGTAGGCCTAACTTTCAGACTACAGTACGGGCTGAAACCTATAAAAATGCCGCTATTTGCGCAAGGTGGATAATCACTTGCAAACCAGCATCATCGCATGCACGAAAAGTTTGAAATAATGGTGAACAACTTTGGGTGAATTTTTTACTTAAAAGAAATATAAAAAGTAAAAATTGGTTGTTTAAAAAAATACCAACTTTGTGAAGAAGCCTTAAGTCCTGAAAGCGTGAAAAATAACTAAATGTGACTACTAAATGTAAATGTAATCAACAGGTGAAATCATATCCACTTCGGCATATGTTCAGCTGACCGCGTTGCCAACTGCCTGTGCGTGCGCCCAATGTATTAGCATCTGCAGTTACATGTAAATTCCTTAATAAAATTTGATTTGGTGTACATAGACAGAATGACTTTAGTTGGTCTAATTGGAATAGCCTTTGTGAACAGCAATTTGGAGGCGGTTTACGTTCGTTCAATCGTGCATCGAAGTCGTCGCTTGATCCCCTGAGACATACTATCACCCTTAAAACGGAGGAAGATACTGATCGGCTTTTTGACGCGAATATTTTGGAGGGCTTTTTTTCTGTAGTGACAGTCCCTTTTATTGAATATTCCAAACTAACTGGGAATTTGTTTGCTCGTCTGCAACTCGATCACTTCTAATTGGGTGGGAGGTCTAAGGGGATTGGCTGTGAACCAGAATCATAACAGGGCCTTTTTCTCGACAATAAGATTGCCTATTTGCGCAAAAGTAATGTTTTCTTTCTCTCCTCTGCTTTGTAGCCCTAGCACAGATAGGTCAGAGCGATGAGGATCAGCTGCATTGGCTGGAACAGGAGGCGATCAAGAGCTCCGTGCGCCGACCCAGCCTGCTAACCTACGAGCCCGTGGAACTCTACTATCCACAGCCCCAACGGCGTCGCCCGCTCATCTTCGTGGGACCGGCCCATGCTGGGCGCCAACGTCTGGTCGAGGGTCTGGTCGAGTCGGATCCGAAGCGCTTCGCTTTACCCACCATTCGTAAGTGCTCGGAGGCGCGTTTTCTTCTCCACATTTTGTGGCGGAAAGGGAGTGTGGGGTATTTGTGATGCGTGCAGTGGACGTTGCTAACTGCTGCGCCAATGTGACCTGCTGGAACACACGACCGTTTAAACGTCAGTTTCGATGATGTCCACCGTATGGTCCTTAACAGGCTGGCGCAGAGACAGTGACTTGCGCGTGGATTAGTTTTAAGTAATAGTAGGCTTGCGCGGCATCTATCCCACTATTTTCTCTCCCTCACCTGCCTGTTCCCCGTGTCGAGACCTAAGTCGAGAATACCGGAGACCGGATGGGGCGCAGGTGGCTGGCGCGGCCTAAACTGCCCCTACGCGTGCCATCAGCTGCATCGGAAGGCCATAAAAGCCACATTAAGAAGCCACTGCATCCTGACTTTCATTTCTTTAGTCAAAATAGCACAAGACACACTGAGCTGACCGCCCACGACTTTGAACGCAACGGGTTAGCTTCAGGCGCGTCAAGTTATTTATAGTGAGGAAAAGCGATTTACCGCTTACTTCATTCTTTCCTTACGCCTCCAGTAGCAGGCCACTTCCAGGGCTGGTCAGTTATCCATTACGTGATGGGCGTAGGGGCGGACAGGGTCAGGGAAGCCGTCTACGCGCGCCACAGCATGACCTAGCCTCTTCGACACACACATACCAGACTTTATACAACCAGAGGACTAGAAGGAGCTGCTGCCGTCTGACTCCCGGCCCACTCATTCGCCACTGGGCTGAAGATGTGTCCGTCATGTGCGTCAGTTTTTTGCCTTCTCAGCCACACAAAACCGTGGGAGTCTCAGCCTCGCATCACACATGCAGCATAGAAACTGAGGACCCTTGAGCGAGTGAGCGCCTTTCTGTGCCTCGAAGGTCAACACTTGGAAGGTCACTGACTGGTGGTTTGATGTGGTCCTCAGGCATGAAATGCAGGTTGTAATCATTTTCCCGTAATATGGGCTTAAAGTGACTCTGACTGCCATCATAGGAACTGCCAATACAAGCGAACATGCGAGTCCCAGGAAGCAATTGAGCAGAAGAAGACTCGATTGCCTGACGTTTCGACATCCTTCGCGGATTCATCATCAGAGACATGAACAGAAAGCAGTAGCAGAAATGGATCCCAGCGATCGAGTCTCCTTCTTATCATGGGAACTGACAACTGAAGACATTAGTATTGTTCGGAGGGCACAGGACGTGAGCCAACTCTCTAGCCGTCCTCGGGCCAGGATGACAAAGAGGTAGCAACACTCGATAGCGCCATCGTACAAAATGTCAGGCTACGCGCGATCTTCAAGTGCCGATCCCACACTACGGTACAAATAATTACGTGCACACGAAACAGCGCCGTCGGATTGTATCACCCTGAAGTCACCAACATCACACGACGGCTGTTCGGATAAGCGGCTCGCGCGAGGACCAATGAAAAGAAACATAGGGGACATAGACTGTTTGTCCTTAAATACTAGGCTGTGGACAGAAGGCGGGATCTGCTGCTCACGAAGAGGAAGTGCTGCCTACATCGAGGACAAGCTGCAGACCAGACGACTGCTACCCACGAGGACGCTGAGAAGTTGAGGCACATGCACAGAAGCTGATGTGCACACAGAGACTGTTGCAGAAAAGTGTTCTCTACTATCCTGTCTGTTTTCTATTCCGCACATACAACTGAGGGTCATTCATATATTTTATAAAAGCGGACGCCTACTTACTAGCGACTGTCATGTGTTTGATAATGCCTCATATCCAGTTTCTATGATACCGACAGTTTCCCGTCGATTTCGACGATGAGCACCGCGTGCTCCAACAGGCCGCAGAAAACGCTGAAGCAAGCCGAAGTAGACACTGAAGCACGTTGGAAAAGCAACACTAAGGCTACAGCAGGCAGAAGCAACGCAGCGAACTACCGTAAAAAAAACAAGAGTTAGAGCAGACTTGCGGAGAATCTGCCCACTCGCTCGCCATTCCCACATCCGTTTCCCGTGTAAAGACAAATTCAATAAGACCGGAGATGGGGGAGTTTGTAGGTGGCTGGTGCGATAGTCAGTCAACACCCACTCACTTGACTCATCCAACTCGCTAGGTATGCTGCCGCGTGCGCAAGACAACCTGTCGTACCGAATAACAAAGGTCCAAACCTAATTTCAAAATGCAGATCCAGAGGTTACTTTTAACTTGGCTAGAGTGCACCCATTCCCTGCTTCCAATTGAATGCAGGGCAGGTGCGGATTGGAGGCGATATAGTCAGTGTGTGGCTGGTCGATGTGGAGCCTTGGATCTAGACGCTTTCTGCAAATCCCACACCGCATTTCGATATTTTGCATGCATGCATTTCACTCACCCACTCACCCGCCCTTTCCGCACTGCCTATCCTTTCTCCTTTTGTAAGACACCACCAACCCGGAGGCCAAATCAACCGCTCTCCAGGCTTACGAGTGCGTCACTAAGGAGGCCTTCCAGCAGATGCAACGCGAACACAAGCTGATTGAGTGGGGTGTCTTCAATCAGCACTACTATGGCACCGCTCAGGCCAGCTTGGAGAAGCTCATTCGAGCGGGAAAAACCTGTGTGCTTTCACTTCGGCCAGACGTAAGCATGAAGTTCCCGTGATTAAGCACTCCCTCTTTTAGTGTAACAAACTGTTTGCCCATGCCGTCTTATCATGCAGATAACGAGGTCATTGTTTTTTGTGATTGGCTAGTAATGCCTATGGCTTAGAAGGCGGAAAGACGTTCTCTGGGGCCAGCATTTTATTTGTCCGATGTTTCAGACCCTTACTCGAGGCCATTGTCAAGGCATAACAAAATGTTCAGCTCACTGTGTATTTAGCACAAATCTGACGAGAATGACCTTCGGCTCTGCTTTCGATTTTTTTGGCAACGCGAGATAGGCTTGAGGAAGATCGATACGCCTGTTAATTGAATCTGCGTGCGAGTGCCATGCAGCTGCGTGCGAACGCTATATCGCCGCGTAGAAACCCACTGCAGCGAACCAGCCTACAAAAAGGCCGAAGTCAAATATCTGCGGAAACTTTTCACAAGGAATGGTTATCCGGGCGCATTCGTCGAAAAATGCAGGCGAGAAGCCAAACAAAGAAAACCAACGGGAAGGCCAGAACCGATGCGCTGGCTAACAATACCCTATATTGCTGGTGTATCCGAACAATTCGCTCGACTTGTCAGCGAATTTGGGATTAGCGTTCCTCACAGGCCGGAAGCAACAGTCCGCAGACAACTTATGCGGCGTAAAGACCCAGTACCCGTTAACCAAAAGTCCGGTGTCATTTACAGCATCGACTGCCTTTGTGGTCAAGCCAATTATGTTGGTGAAACCGGCAAATGGGTTCTCACGAGAATGCACGAGCACGAACTCGCCGTGGGACGGAATGACAAGCTTTCTTTGGTAGCCGCTCACGCATCCATTCCAGGGCACGGCTTTGATTTCGAACACCTGCGAATACTGGGTCAGTCAGACAACCGAATGTCACGCCTCTTGCAAGAGGCATGGCGCTCGCACGCAGATTCACTAAACAGGCATATCGATCTTCCTGAAGCATATCTCGCGTTGCGCAAAAAAATCAATAGCAGAGCTGAAGGTCAGTTCCAGCAGATTTGAGCTCAATACATGGTGAGCTGTACATTTTGTTATGCTTTGACAATGGCCTCGAGCGAGAGTCCGAAACGTCGGACAACTAAATTACCGGCCCCAGAGAACGTCTTTCTGTCTTCTATTCCATTACCTGGGCCTCGCATATTTTCAACTATTCAGAATATGGCTTAGTATTCTTACGCCAGCGCAATAAGTTTTCATGCTTAATTTTTCGACAATGCCTTTTAGGGAACCTGATATGACTCCTTTAAGGTAGACTTTTACATAATAATGCATCCTACCCTCATCGCCTGATTTCATGAGAAATAGAGGAGCGTATTTTGGCCATGAACTTCAGAGCGCTTAAGCAGTATGAATTGAGGCAAATGTTTGCATCCCGTGAACAAGAAGAATAAAAAGAAGAAGAACAAGAAGAAGGCCTTTCGATCATCGGGATTATAATTTTACGAGTGTAACTTCGCAACAGCGAGGATAATCATGCACACCGGCAACAAGACAGGCCGAGAATTGATTGAGGCCTAGGCTTCGGATGAGAACTCAGTCAATCGATTTATCGATCTGCCGCCGGCATACATCGCCCTGCGCAAGCATCTCCGCACTGATGGCACTGGTAGTTGACTCTCCCCTCTCCCGCCCCACCGTCCTGTAACTGTTGATTGCTCCCCACCTCCTATAACTGTTCCTTGTCTTTCGTTGACGCCGTCTATCCCTGACGATGGACTCCAGAAAGAGCCCGAAAGCTCAGACGAGTAAAATTATGATGCCGGTGATCGAAAGGCCTTCTCCTCTACCTAGCCCAAGCAATGTCTATGATGCGACCATCCAGCAGAAGGCACCCGCAGAACGTACTATTGCTGTCTCAGACAGTAGTAACTGTCATCATCATGTGGAAGTTATGAACTGCCTGCTATTAGTGTTCAAAACCTCCGGGCACCGCGCAACGTCACTGCTGAACACACACACACACCCACCATAAACCTTGAGCTCGTATGCGCATAACAGAATGGCTCTTCCAGCCTCCTTTTGCTTCCTCAAATCGCCTCATGGAAAAGGGCCCGCCCTAGAAGCGCAGTGTTATTTGCACTTTGCACTTTCCCTGTGTTTTAGTCGATACGCGCTATTCGCCGGACACCCTTCCTGCCCTGTGTGGTTTTCATTTCCCCACCGGACCGGCTAGAGAGTCTTCGTCAACTCACGGCGACCATCTTTACACCCACTTTGTGCTCGGTAGGTTGCTTCTAATCTCCCTCTCTCTCTCTCTGTCGTTTCAGATTATTCATTATCAGACAAGTATAATAGTATAAAGAAGGGTATAGTGAACAAAAGTTTAAGCAACCAATAAACGGACGGCAGGGATCAATGAGTCAGGCTCTAGCCATAACCAAAGGCCAGAGAGGGGAGGGGGGAAGAAGTCCCATAGTTACTTAATGTTGCCCTGTCGTCACTGTCCCGCAGTGACCAAAATCTGACCCACTGATTGCAGAACACCCCTTCTCCCTACTTAGCACCGATTGTTTGCTTACGTCACGCATTGTTGTAGTAAATTTGGTTAAGTGACTCCTTCGGCTGGCAGTCTTACGTAACAGAACACCGCTCCTACTCGCCTTTGACAATGAAATTGCCTTCCCACTTGCAGGGTACCTGTGATAGAATCGCGCAACTTGCGCCTTCAATCAAGTCGATGCGATGCTCAGCTTATTACTAAGTAGAGTAAAGTAGAGCCTTACGGATATTTTCTTTAGCCTCCATCAGTCCATTGTTCCGTATATGTGTCCTGAATGATGTTATGCTTCCTGTTTGTCAGCCTTTGTGTGCTTGAATTGTCGCGATTCAGCGAATACTCTGATCCAAACAAATAGGCAACCGGATGATCTTCTCTCCCTATTCACTTTTTGCACTCATGCGGGTGGAGCTGTTTACATATTATTGGGGAATGTTAGGGGTGTCCTTTCCTTCAATCCCTTTATTCCTAATCTGTGGAATTGTACCGTTTACCTTAATAATAATAATAATTTTAGACGGGTGAATTGCGGTAGCGATTGGTTAATGTTCATCGATGAGTGTCAATATCTCCCGATCGAAATGGGCAACACAGGGAGCCCGTAGCCAAATGGTAAGAGCGTTAGACTTATGGTTACGACCCGCGTCTGGTACTTTTAATAAGCACGAACGGTGAGTTAGCCGACCGGTACCCAAGGCCTGTTCGAGAGAAGCAAGAGAAGGCAAAAGACCACGAGACAGCGTGTATTCACCAAAGCACGTTAGAGCACCGTCAACGGTTCGTCCTTACCGCTCGTCCGCAAGCCCTAGCTCCTTGGCGTGCGTTTCGATCCGCTTTTCACGTTCGCAGACCATGCGAGGGAGGTCGCAAGCAAAGTAAGCCGATGCATCAGGGTCCTCAAGGCTCTCGCGGGTACATCCTGGGGCTGCTCGAAAGAGACGCTGGTGACCTCATTCAAAGCGCTGGCCAAGCCGCATCTCACATATGCGGCACCAATCTGGTCTCCCACAATCAGCTCCTCCAGCCTCCGCCGCCTTCAGTCAGCACATAACGGTGCCCTCCGCATGATCACGGGCTGCTATAAAATGTCGCCCATCGATCACCTTTATGCGGAGGCTTCTGTCCTGCCGGTCGCCGCGCACAACAAACTCCTATGCCAGCAGTTCTGGTGAACCTGTTCATTACCTGGCCATTCGAACCACCATCGTTGCAACGCTCCTGAGCCTAGCCATAACGTTCGGACGTCCATCCGAGGTCTCCACAAGGCAGCTGTTGCCTCGTCTCTCTCGGATCTACCCGCTGATAGCTCCGCCATCAGGACAGGCCACCAGCGCCTTCACCAGAGGGCCGCTGTGGACGCAAAATCCAGCTACCACCCACCGGTCCTTTTGGGTGGCTATCCACTTCCGATTGCGGCCCCGAAACGACTTCTGTCAAGGGTGACTCGCTGTACCCTGCGGAGCTACGCAGTGGCTACTGCATGCTCCTTCGCCAGTACCAACACCGGCTCGACCCGTCCATACCCGACTGCTGTCCCGACTGCAGCGTCTCGCCGCATGACTGTCGTCATCTGTTCGCCTGCAGTTCTCGGCCAGGCACCCACCTCACTCCCTCGGACCGTTGGCTCAAGCCGGTCGAGGTTGCGGCTTCTCTCCGTCTCCCAACTACTCCCAGTTTGGATTCTGGCGGGGATTCCTGATCCAACAATGAGCTAGGACACACACACAGAGCAAGTCGTTCTCACAACAAAGGCTGCATCCGTTTAAGGGGCTGAGATAGGGAGACAGTCCGAGACAATAAGCCAATCAGAATGGAGGATACACGCTGGCCGGCAGCCAGGTAGCTCGCGACTACTTTGTGTGCGTGTGTTGACTCATAACGGGAATAGCGGCATTACCAACAACATCTGAGCTGGTTTGAGCCTCGGATAGTGCACAACCTGGGGTTGGGTATGGCTGGCTAATGAGCCAGAAGAAGCTATTCCAGTTTTCCTTGCCTTAGCCGGCAATCCTAACCTGCCTACCAGTCACTGTGCGGCTACTGATGGAGATGGAGGCAGAACAGGATGATTCAGTTCCGTTAGCTCGCGGTGAGCATTCAAATAGGAGTGTATGCTATTTCTCACACGGAGAGCATACAGCTTCTAGACTGAGCATGCTACTCGCAACTGCAAAGGCAAATCGAGCTCAACATTGCTCGGTACTTGGAAACCTCTTGCTTACCTTAATATTAGGGTTGAGTATCAAGCTTTAATAGGATGTGATTAGTTGCCAAATCAGTACAAACAAGAATATTTAGTAGGATTATGGCGTGGGGTTGTCTGGGTAATGTGTGAATCGCGTCCCGCGGGCTAACGTACACCTGCTTTTCAGGGAGAGGACGGCTGGGGCATGTCAGGGAACAAATTAGATCCCAATATTTTTGTTAAATAAAAAAGTTAACAGGGTGAGTTGGGTCGCGTACTCAAACCTTGGGAGAACACACTGAAATGAGCATTAATGTCATCGCTAAGGCCCCTGCCGACCAACAGCGAACGCGTATATGAAGGGGGAGTGTGCCTAAGCCTCGGGCGAGGTAATTGAGAGACATTTTTCAGTGTATCACCAACACCAACTAGGAAAAAGTTTTAAAAAGGAGCAAAAATGGCGAGATTATGTAAACCACCCTACTTAAAAATTGTAAGTAAGCGATAATTCCCGTGGTTAGTTCAAATGGTCAACCTTCCTTAGTTTGCCGATTATAGCAATTATGGAATGCCGTTGCCTTCAAAGAACCGCTCTGCAGTTCAGTGTCATCAGTATATCCCAGCTGGATTGATGGGTGGCGTGTGGAAAATCGGAAGATTATAGGTAATTCAACCTACTGAAAATTTGTAAGTGGTTGGTTATTATAGATAGGAAAATATACGACCCCATGACATAATCTCACCGAATATTTTTGCATACTTTCCCATTAAGTATATCTGAATTTATATTGGCATCAAACATCATCAGGAAAATATTTATTAGGTCTGGCACGAGCAGGTGGTCGCAATGGCATGTCTGAAAAATCCGG
>JAYGXS010000003.1:82496367-82519604 GCA_036362985.1 Ligula intestinalis
GCATTTCTTTATAAATGCACATTTCATGATTGTAAAAAAACACATAAGTAGAAACTTTTGTTAAGGCGGAACGATACGCTTTCTTTAAGTATAACATTTAAAGAAGGTTTAATTTTCTACCGGACGAGTACAAGAAATAATATTTTTGTGCGTGTTTTCTATGAAATGAATTCCACTTTCAATTCGCCGAATTCTAAAAATTTCGCTGTCATGATGGAGTCGAACCCACACAGAAGGGAAGATTTTGCGCAGTTAACACTTTACCAGTGAGATACAAGGCTGACCACTGACCGTCAAAATTAAATACCGCTTGCGTCGACTTGCCTGCCAAGCTTTACGGCATGTGTGGAATCAGCCAATATGGACGCATTAAGCTGGCTGCTAGGCAGGGTTTCCTAAATAATTATCTAGAATTCACTGAATGGACTACTAGGTTAACATTGGTTGTTAGGGGTTTGGCAGATTTCAAGAATTCGATTGATCCAATTGTGAAAAAGTGCGGTGAACATCAGTAAGAAAATGGCGTAGCATTAAAGTAGCCATTTCTGAGGGCGGTCAGAAGGGTGCACGTCCAAAAGCGAGCAATCTCTCATGACTTAAAAAGATCGAGATTAGGCTGTCTGAAAAGCACTGTTGCAATGATACTTTATTAATATGGTCAAATTGAAAACAAATTTTGAAATTTTAGTGGATATTTCATGAGTTAGGGAATTTACTGTATGCCTATAGACCTTTAATAAGCCTATCTTTGCCGATTATAGTAACTTATTTATGTGGGAATGAAAAGGTTGAACTTTAAAAACCGGTACACCAATCAGAAAGCAAATCGGGGAATGCTATGGGACTCACTGATGAACCGGACTCCTCATAGCTGTGTTAAGCAGCGGCAGATTAACAGCAAAACACATTTTAGGCTGTTGGCCAGTATCTGTGCTTCTACTATGGTAAATTACCAATCTACTACAGCCTGATTGCCGTGACAATACTTTTATTTGCCTAATGTTTCGAAATCCGTCACGGATGACTCAGTACAGACGTAAATGCCAGTTTATACTACTAATACTCTTAATTCATTCGCAGAAGCAACCGAATCAACTAACGTGGTGAAGATTTTCTTCTGTTCTTAATAAGGTTCGCCCATTAGGACGCGGTAGTCACCAGAACTGTCGCCATTAGCACCACTATTACTGTCACCACGACAAACACCACCTCCAACATCTCAAGTACTACAAAGACTGCCGTCACCAGCATGACTGTCATGAACAAGTCGTCAAAAAGGCAATCACTTTTAGGTGAACCAGAGATGGTAAGAGATCCTGTGGCTTCAAGGTTGGTATCTTTTTATGCGCGTATGCCATCCATAACTTCACGACAGTCTGCTATAGTTTCAGACTTAAATGAAAACAACGCTGAGGCTGGACAACTTGCACACACATTGTCAGTTGCTCAACGACCCCTCTCGACCAGCTTGCATAATGCCTGCACGTACCATTGGGCTTTGCGACTCGCGGCTGCTTGATTGATGCTCCTCAGGTCTGCAGTCCATCAGCGGGCACAGTGACTTACCATTCTCATATTCTGTGCCAAGACTTTGCTTGAGCACGGACCACCAACAATTCCAATAATAACAAGCCAAATTTTCATGCAATTATTCTGCTTGTGTCTACCACGGATGAAAAATTAATAGCAATTTAAGACTCCGAGGTGGCCTGCAAAGCCGTAATCACGAAAATCATGGGACTCACTAATTATCGTCGTATGTGGTCGCGTGCCCAAAACGGACTATAAATAGTGCGGATTACATGCTTCTTCGTCCCTTTTCTGTGTTTATCTCTAATGGCAGTTTTTTAAGTGAGAATCCAAAAAGTCACTAGCGATCGCATATTCTTCTTCCCAAACGAAAACACGGCTGTTCCTTCAGACAGCGCTATTAGAAAACGCATTTCCGAATTCCAGGTAACAGTTCCTTGGATCCATTCTGCACATCAAATGCATTGAAAAAACTGCACCAAAAGGGAGTTCAAGGGTATTTACCTATATTTCCCTCAATAAAAACCTGACCTGACCTTACCTGACCTGACTGTCTATACAGCCTGTCGCGTGTGCTGAGATCGGTCATATCTGTGCCTCAACATGCCCGTCCGCTTAGCTTGACGCCACTTGGCGACTCGAGCGCCCAAACTTAAACGCATATAACATAGAGGCAGAGTGAAAATCCGAGTCCAAAAGCAACAGGTCACGGTGGTGTGGCATTCACTTGTAGGTACTTTGGTTGATCTCTGAGGTGAGAATGAGACACTCCCTATGATCCTAAAAAAGCCTCAGAAATCAAGAGTAATATTTGCCCATGCTGGCAGTTAGCAGGCAATAGATGTCAGAGGCTCTTACGTAAACCATGTCAAGGGGCTACACTTGTGGGAAGAACGAGACTCATTGAAGACGTTTACCTATATAAACCGACATAACGCGAGGTTATTTGTAGTTAACAGTAAGAATTTCGCAGTGTGGGATAGAAATCTAACAAGAAACGTAATGCACGAATCAGGAGCAAAGCCCGCGGAATAAAACCTTTTGGACTCCGAAAGTTGATTTTAATATTTGATCTGAAATTCGCCAATTACTGTGGCATAACTGTATGCCTCTCAGAAGTGGCGAACAGAAAGGCACGTACAATGCATTAAAAGAGGGCATTGAGAACGAAAATTAATAGAGAATGCCTAATTTTATACGCCCAACCAGTTGTCTAGCGGAAATAGACTCCTGCCACTTGGGTTTCCTGGTATAAACAAAAATTGACAAGGATTTCAGTCATTTTTCAGTCTACCCGGCTTTTGATCGAGCATAAGCGAACTTAATTTGAAGCAGATATGATCGTTAGGAGAAGATCCATATTCAACGGACGTTTTGGATTCCATCGCAGATCTTTCGTCAGAGGTAACGGCAGAAACGGTTAAAACATTTTCAGGGTACAATTGTTGCTGCTACTGCAAACCTATGACTGTGAGTGGCCCCCATAGCGAGGATATTTGGCCGCTTATGCGCTCATTGCTTAATGGCCGGCATTCAAGTGTTGACCAACTGAAATTTTGTCTTAAGGAGTGATAATGGACTACAGAATGTTCCCAAATTAGAACTGAGTAAGATCAATTCGATCAAAAAGTATACTCCAAGGACAGGGCTACAAAATGGCTCTCCGCGGAAACAAGCCACTTATAATAAACAAGCCAGTTGACGTGCGTCTGCTCTGTTCCTGTGCGTAAGGCGAAAAGGATCCAGGAGATGTCCTGTAGCCAATCAGGAAAAGGCGTAGAGATCGCCATGCCAAAGGCAAGATATCGACGCGACCTTGAGGAACACACGACTGAGAGGTGGATAGTCAGGCTTGCAGACAGTTGGCGCGACTGCAGACGAAAGAAGCATGGGTCAGTAATAATAATGTCAATCTCAGGATCACCACCCTTTCATCACCCTTGCTGGAGTTGGCTGTGATGTTAGCTCGCTTATCTGGCTCCATGACACCGGCGCTAGGCATGCCCCGAGTGGAAATTTGCGTTGCCAAACTGAGTCTGAGCACTCCATATGGGTTGGGTAGGTTGTTTCGCTTGTGTATAGGCTGAAGGCCAGTGAACCATGATTTGAACGACTTGCGACTCACACGATTGGCACAATATTGCCTTCATTACATGTGAATGTGCTGACGGGTCCTGGGAATTGATAATCGGCGTAGTTTCTCCCTATTTTTACCGCGTGTTCGGCAACTCACTTCTTCAAAAGCCCTTTAGTTTCGTCAATGTAGCTACATTGCCCATCACTGCACCATTTCCTATAGAAAAAATCAGATGTTTCTGGCTGGAGCGGTATGTCATTCGATCCTTTTGGCTGTCTGGTAATGTTCAGTTTTAAAAATTCCACTATAAGAACGATTCTTTTTCAAAATGTGGAGAGCAAGTCGTTGAGTATTAAACTGTTACGGGAAAGTATATCACCGCCTGCGTTTTATGCATACCTTAAATTTGAATCCATAAAAAATTAATAGAAAAACAGTCATACTAATAAATTAGTCATTTTATTTATCGAGTGCTCTATTTTCCGACGGTCAAAATGACGACTATTCAAAAGCCGGAATGATAGCTTACCCGAACTCTCATTGAAGTATCTGCTTGATTATCAATATAGCAATACCACTAAAGTTATCGCTTTTCGGTATCAGTCTATTATAGGGATCATCAAATATTGCTTCACCTTGCTTAACTGCTTGCGGTTTGTGTATTAGTAAGCCTGTTCTGTTTTCCTTCCTCTTAACCGAAAACACATTTTCAAATTTCGGTTAATATGTCCTTGGATCAGTCGGCTGCGCGTGCGGATTGGATATCAGGAATTTTCTAGAAAGCCTGCCATGTCTGTTGGAAGGGCAGGGAGAGAGCGGCCATTCTGCATGTCAACATGCTCGTCAGATCAGCATGTCTGGGTGAGAGTGACGTCGCCTAGCAACGAGAGCGGTCGCCAGCAAACGTGGATGACCTTGAGGCCCTGAAGAAGAAGTGAATGCTCGAATGCAAAAGCACTGGGTTAGAAAAATATTGCAGGGTGGTGTGGCGTTTAATTGTAGGCATACTGGTTGATCACTGCAATGAGAATTCAACACAGACTACGATTTTAAAAAGCTTCATAAATCGCGGGTGATAATTGCCCGAGGTGGTAACTAACAGGCAATAACCGTCAAGGGTATTTATAATAGCCACCATTGGAGGCCATGGTTGTAGTTAGGACGAGACTAACTTAAGTTAGGTCACAGGCCTTTGCGTTATTTGTAGATTACTGTTTGGCTTTTTTGCTGCTTTATTTGTAGGTTAAGAAACGTTGTGCGCGAACTTGGAGCATATAATGCGAAAAATACCTTTTAAAGGATCGCTCGAAATTTGATTTAAATAGATAAACAGAAATTCCTTAGCTTCTGTGGCACGCCTTTTAACAAATTGCCCACAAATAGTTGGTAGCATAGTAATATTTAATTTTGCACCATACTATCAGCATATTAAGAGAAAAAGAGAGATATGGTTTATTTTGAAATGTTGATTCCACATTTTTCGAAAAAAAGTCTTCCATCCATTGTAAATAAAAATGACAAAAAAAACCCCAAAATATACACTAACGCGAACGGTGCCATTACAGATATCAGGATAAATAGTCCTTAAGTGAGGCATGCATTTGCGACTTATATTAAAATGGATGCAGAATTAAACTTCCTTCAGGACAATGTTAGCATTGCGCACTTTTAAATCTTTTTTTCAGTAAAATTAAGCATGGTGGTAAAAATTGGTTCATAACGGACGTAATAGACTAACTGATGTATGTAAAGGCAGTTTACCTGCAGGAAAAAATGGCGGCTCAGTTTCAAAAAACAAGTCCATTTTTCTCAAAGAAAACATTGAGAAAGTGCATTAAAAGAGAATACGCACTTCTTCACAGCAAACCAGTTATCCATGTTTTCCTAATGACTGTCATTTGGGGTTACTCAAATAAAAAATACTGAGACAAGTATAAGTTATTTCTGAAATTAGCAGACGTTAGGTCTAGCATTAGCCAACCTTTATAAGTATGCAGTCAAGCCAATCAGAAATGACATCCTTGGTCGGGCTAATAAGACGCCCTTTTTATAGCTTATAGCAATCATAAATTATAATTAACAAATAAAGGACATATAAAGCATAGCATACGTGTATTATCACACACGACGTAGTCTCAAGTCATCGTTTGAACGCAGAAGAGGCCTTTAAAGTGATCAAAAAGTTGCCGTCAAGCCGCTAACAGGCTTTCCCGACCGACCATGTGCGCTCACAAGAAATTTGTGGCGGGATCACAGTTGCCATGACCGAAAACTGTTTATCCAACGACGCGCAATTTATCACCCTTCTCGGATATCTGACTCTGATCAGACTTTTTAACCTGGTTAATTCTCTCCTCTACCTCTGGTAGCTGCACAATTTTTCTACCAAATTGCATAGTTTATTGAATTAATACCCATGTACATGTAAAGGACTGACGAGAATTTACCAAAAAAACTATTATTCACCAATTTATTGTCTGAAATTACAATACCGTTGTATAGGCAGTACAGTCAAGTATCCTAGGATATGAGTGAGGTTTATCGTCACCAGCGACGAGATCGAACGTTGGCTTCAAAGTATAGAGGACGCAGGAGGATAACTTGTGCATAAATTAGTAAGTTAAGGGATAATTTTATCCCTGAGATATTTTTGCCGATTCAAACACAAAGTATTTTTGCCTTCGTCACTTGACTTTTAAACAATGTTGAATCAGCCGATAAAACAGCCAATCCCCATGCAATTATCTTGCAATCCATGCTCACATTTTAGGCTTCTCGATAACGGTCATATTGCGTATTGCACTTATTCCTCAAAAGTACTTAAGTGCGACCGTTGTAAGAGGATTATTTTCAGGCACAATTTTGCTTGTGCGTGGTTTATTTTTCATACAGAGACTTTCTGCACTATTTAAACTTAAGTTTGCTCATTTATAACAGTTTTCACATTTGTGAAATGTTTTGCATTTCTAAAACATCTTGTAATTCAGTACGCTTAAAAACGTTTATTCGAATTGCAAATCTTTGGAATTTTCATTGGCGCTGGTTTAAGCGTGAATAACAATCTTTCGTGCATTTTGGTGTTTTGCATTCATTTAAGAGTTCGTAAAAGCCTGCAGTAAACATGGATCGAGTTGTGTATTTTAGGGAGTTAAGGGGCAGATACAATGCTCTATGGAGTGAAATTTTATGGTCTTAAAAATTCTAACTTAGTAATATTTTTTTAATTTAGGAGGTATATTTTTTTAGTATAACTTTGAAAAAGACGTTAGTGTCTACAGGAAAAATCATTTGTGTCCACTGAGTAGTGTCTTTGAGAGCGTCTTTTTAGCAGATGATCGGAAAGAAGCTCGCGCAAGGGCTGGCACTTCAACATGTCCGAAATTACGGGAAATTTTCTAACAAGGTAAGTCATGTTACAACTCTACTTGCTTAATCTTTTCTAACCAAAATATATTTGAATATTTCAATGGATATTTCATAAGGCAGCTCAGTTAAAGTCCGGGTGACTCACCTATGAGGCAAACCACTAGCAGTTCTTTAAAACAGCGCCATAAAGTCAATGAAACATTTGTCTAAGCTTAAGGGTGATAGGTATGTCGGCAGTATTTGATGACAAGCAAGTTTTATACAATACTGCCTGAGGCAAATACTAAGCTGTATATTCATTGCAGCAGATGAATTTCAGCTCAAATTAGCATGTGAACTGTTGCACCAAATCTATGAGTCAACGTTTACAAAAAGCTGGCATATTTGGTACTTGAATTGCTTAAATCTATGCATTTTGCTAAAAACCGAGGCTTCGACCATGTCTACCAATAAATAAGCTCTCTAAACACTTGTAATTTTTTGTGGAATGCATATTTGACGAAAAGTAGAAACTTTATATTCATCACCTTTTTTGGACGCTAGAAAATGAACTATAACCGGACAGTCTCATTTAGCTACAGTATTAAGTTCTCAACCAAACTTTGTCAGTAAAAACTAAATCGCTGACTTAATCTGTAAGTTCTAGTACAAAATTATTTTATGGAAGACCAAACAGTTTGGAAAGGTATCGTTTTATTGCATTTGCTTTAGGTTTAAATTTTAAAAGCGTATTTAGTCAGAATAAAATCAATCAATTAAAAAAAAATAAAAAGGAAAATTGAACTAGATACCAAATTCCTCCAAAATAATAATTTGCGCAGGTTTCTGTGTCAGTTATTGTTTTTTGACGAGCCAGACATTTTTCCTCTCTCGCTGTCTGTGCTTGGGGACACTACGAAGACGATATTTTTTCGGATTCATTAGTGCCCTGCAATGAATTAACTGACGCTAAAAAATGAGAGATGGCCTTGAGCTCACACCACAGGCCATGCTTAACAAACAATTTGACACGTCTTACCTGGCAACAATGATGCATGCACCTTTTTTGTGGGGACATTTTGCGGGTGTCTAAAATACCTCTTCTTCATTTTCCCACATAATTTTAAACTGTGTATCTGCAAACGTCTGAATTGAAATTGCGCGTTAGTTCGTTAATTAAAATAATGCCCATCGTAGCCGATTGAAAACTTCAGTCAAAGTATAATAGGTAGACAGATTTAACATAAATTGGGTTCCCAGAGAAACCGGAAAACCATACTCCTGAAATGTTACTTTCACTCAGATAAGCTTAAATGTGTACAAGTGGTGATGTAAATCGGCCTTGTCATTTTTTTCCTTTAGAGTATTTGAAGTTAATAGGTAAAGCAACATTTTTTAGACCAACTGAGGCAAGTTATGTTCCGTTACTAGGGGAAAAGAGAAGTGCAATGCTCCCTAAAACAGCATCTTTTAGGTGGTGTAAAACAGAAGCTAATTACTTTAATGAATCGGAAGTTAAATCAGTTTAAACTCAACCTTGACACACCCAGGCGCGTCATAATTGCTTGGTAAACTAGCTGTGCGAAAATGTCTCCGTCATAACTTCATCCCGAGCTGCACTGCCATGGAGACCATACGAACGCACGCTCTCAGGATGTCAAAACGAATAAACTATCTCAAATTCTGTGAGTTTCTGTGCATGACATGTTTAATTTCCACGGAATCGGGACTGTTCAAGCTGTTGACATGTATGCACACATTACGCAAACTGAACAAAATGTTATACCGTGAATTTCATATTTTCATCCGATGTTGATTACAATTCTAGCAAAAAAATGCAATTTGCTCCAGAAAAACACTTTGGACTAATTGGCCGCAAAACAGAAGGCCATTTATCTTTTGAGAATGAGCAGAAAAGTAGTTTGCTTGTCAGTTATGTCCAACGCATTCCTTTACCAATTGACGAAGTTATTACTTTTGCATATCTTACTAGATTTAATGTACCAGGAAAGCTAGGAAGAATGCTAAGAAACCTCGTACTGCTGTTATTCACGTAGTTCTGCAACGCAGTTGTAGCAGAACTACTGGCCTTTAACAAACATACCATAAGAAATGGTCATTTTTGCATATACTGACATTTTTGACTTGAAAAGTCTATGAAAAAAGGCAAATTTTCGCTTATTTATACTTGGGCTTGTATAAATGTACTGGCATTGAAAATACCAGGGGTAGATTCGAGATGATTGCTTGCAAAATCCTGCTTGAGCAGTCAGCTTACTGCTCCGTATTGGTTGATTCAACACGAGTGGTAAAGTTGGGCGTAGCTTCAGAAATTTGAAACACCATTTCCCAGGTAAAAATTTGAAGACAGCGTATGTAGCAAAATTTTAATGGCACCATAAATTTCGCGAGCGCTCATCAGCCGCTTCCACTCGCTGCATAAACAGAATAACGGATGATCAATTACGGAATTGAATTCATACAAAAAAACCGATTAAAAACATCAACGTCACTCGAGTTAGCCAAGGGGCAATCACTAAAGTAGGAATTCAAACATTGTGGGCAGCAAGAACGCAGTAAGAACGTCTAAGGCTAAAACATCCAAGGCAAAAAGGTAGGAAGGGGGTGGGTAAACAGGGAGCTGGTGCTACCACGACAGGGTTAGGTTCACCACATGCTCCAGTTGTTTATATAGGTCAGGTTTAAACCGCCTTATGTATGCTGCCTCCAGGTAGCGTAAGATACGAGTTGTTCGTGCCCGAACAAGTACTCGAAAGGATGTTTACGGGTCAAAATAATGACCCGTATCCAATATGTTTTCATTGATAGAAGAACGGGGAGTCCCGTTCTCCTGTCCTAATAACCAACTCGGCAAGTGCTCTTTTGCTCTGGCTGCCAATTGCCGTTGTGTTCGTCCTATGTACTTGCATCCGCAAGTGCATGTAAATTGGTAAACAACATTAGAAGTGGCGTACAATGGCAAGGCATCCTTCGCAGTTGGAATCAGAAGGGTCTTCACCGATTTAAAAAAAACAAGCTCAGCTGCAACATAGGCCCTTTCAATGGTATTGCGTAAACGTCTCATAAAAGTGTTTAAGGTGTTGTCTCCCATAAATGGCAAGGAACTGAAAACAGGCTTTTTCGAAGCTGATTGTTCTATAACCTTTTGCCGTAAGCGTTTGATATTCTTTTCAATAAAGTGAGCTGGATAACCACGCTTGAGAAGAGTTTCCTTGAGGCTGGAAATTTCTGCATCCAGTGTATCTATTGAGCAGTTTTGCTTGTCCTCTAGAAGAGGGTGCAAACTAAGTTACGTTTCCATTGTATGGGGACAAAACTTAGATAATGCAAATACTGCCCTATCCATGTATTCTTATGGAAAACTCTACGCGTTATAGAGCCATCATCTTTGCCTAGTCATGTGAACGTCTAAGAAAGAAAACTTGTTTCCACGTTCCACTTCCATCGTAAATTTCATTTTTGGATGTAAACTGTTCATTGTTAACAGTAGTGTCTTAGCTTCCTTTATGTTTTTTAACAATTGCAAAGATGTCATCCACATATTTTCTATAGTGTTGTACTTTTCAATGCGGAAGTAACTTTATCTTCGAGGTGACCCATTAATATATCTGCAAAGGTAGGACCAAGAGGACTGCCCATTGCCACTCCGTCAACTTGCCTATACAGTTGGTCATTAAATAGGAACTGAACATTCTTTGTACATAATTGTAATGACTCTCGTAATATGTCAGGGGGCAGGCGAGTTTCAGAAGCATATGGACAAATGATATCAATTGTTCCATCCAGGCGCACGTTGGTAAATAGTAACTCAACGTCCAAAGATATCATATATTTGCCTGTAATATTTTGATGACTAATTTCATCGACAAATTGTAAACTGTCTCTCAGCGTATACGTAGAGAATCTATTGCGAATTGGTTCTAGTTCCTTTACTTGCCAACGCGCTAGTCTGTGAAATGGTGAATTGGACATGGAAATGATGGGTCGTAAAGGGATATCCTTTTTTGAGTTTTAGGTAATCCATATAGTCGTGGAATATAGGAACCCTTGGGTTTTAAATATAGTCCTGTTTTAGTGTCTAAAAAATTATTATCCATCAAAAGTTTGATGGTCTTCTAGGCGGACTCTTCCAATGATTTGGTTACCTCGTTTCCTTGCGATACTAGACTAAGTTTGCTAGAATCATTCAGGATGTTTGCCATTTTCTTTACATAATCCTTGCGATTGAGGATGACAACACCATTCCCTTTGTCCTGTTTATAAATTACTATTTCTTTGTGGTGTTTTAGAGCAGATAGAACAATAAGTTGCTCCTTGGTTATTGGTGAGCGTTGTGTTATTGGCGCTCGATGATACTGGAAAGCAATATCAACAAATTTAGCTTTTAGCCAGCCAAATTCTTCTTTGGATCTTGGTTTTAGGTAAGTGAGTTGGAAGTTAAGGTCCTCGAATTGTGCTTCCTCTTCAACTGCATTGATTCGTTTGGGTGGAACGCGAAAATCAAGTCCCAAAGAAAGTGCTTCTGTTGGAAGTTTGTTAAGTTAAATATCAGATAGATTAAAAATAAGTTCATTTGTGTTTGAGGGGAAAATATCTTCTGTAGGTTTCTTACAAAGTGATTTCATTAACTTAAGATGGTATGATCCTCTAGTCTTATTTTGTATGATGTACGCATGTTTCAAAAATGTAGACCAGCAGTAGAAACTTATCTCATCCAGAATATGGTTAGTCTGGTGCAAGAGAGACTTTTTTGTCATCTAACAACTGCATCGAGTCTTATATTTTAGACTGTGTCATCTGGTCCAGATTTTTAAAGGTCCGGCGTAACTTCCAGGGACGAAGGATTTTGTTAAACGTAGTAGGGTATTCCTTATGATTTAAACAGTTCTGTAGAAGTTCCATTCACTTGTTTTCGTTCGTTATTCGACATCGTAGTTTTAAAAGTCTTTCCAAAGACTTGATGGTGTCCAAAGGGAGGTGCAGCCTTAGAAATTTGATGCATAAAGAGAATAACGGATGATAAATTACAGAATTAAATTCATGCAGAAAAATCGATCCAAAACATCAAGGTCACTTGAGTTAACCAAGGGGCAATCAATAAAGTAGGAATTCAAACATTGTGGAGCATGTTGTAAACATAACCCTACCGTGGTAGCGCCGGCTCCCTGTTTACCCACCCACTTCTCACCTTTTTTGCCTTAGATGTTTTGCCTTAGACGTTTTTTCTGCGTTTTTGCTGCCCACAATATTGGAATTCCTACTTTATTGATTGCCCCTTGGCTTACTCAAGTGATCTTGATGTTTTGGATCGATTTTTCTGCATGAATA
Source organism: Ligula intestinalis (assembly GCA_036362985.1). Lineage (NCBI taxonomy): Eukaryota > Metazoa > Platyhelminthes > Cestoda > Diphyllobothriidea > Diphyllobothriidae > Ligula > Ligula intestinalis. The sequence continues at coordinate 82,508,669 of JAYGXS010000003.1, forward strand.
CAATTCTGTAATTTATAATCCGTTATTCTCTTTATAAAGCGAGTAGAATCGGCTGATGAGCGCTCGCGAAATTTATGGTGCCATTAAATTCTGCTAAATACGCTGTCTTCAAAGTTGGGTGTGTATAATTGATCCAATTATGATTTAATTCACGACGCACGTCATGACATGTTAGCTCAAGTGGTAGAGCGTTGATCGCGTAAAGGCCGTCTCTGCTATGTGGATTCGACTCCTGCCTACGACGCGAGGTTTTTCAAAATTAGGTCAGCTAAACTAAGCAAATCTGCTAAAACCCCCTGAATTACATAGAAACATACAAGAATATGAGAGGGTTGACTAAGGGCTTATGATTTAATCTATTCGTTTGCACTTCGCCGGCATGGCGCAATCGACATGCCTGGATCATTGTACTGTTAAAGGTGGAAAAATATGATAGACTGGCAATGTTGATAATGGCTCGAGAGCCTTGAGCGAAAATTGTTGTCAATTGCACGGAGTAAACAGCGACGACGACTTGCGATCGACCGCAGAATGGAGGATGCTTCTTCTGACAGAGCAGCACTGGGTCCGCTTGCCACACTGTAATTTCTCTGACAACAACATAGGTTACGTAAGTGACTATTTGAAACACTTGGCGGATAAACGTGTAGCCAATAAAAATGCAGGAAAAACGACCAACGGACTAGCAGGCGTGTCCAACGTTGCTACCTTTTGCATTAATTATTATATTATTTTCGATGTTTTTTTAAAATTATTAAAAAAGGAAATGGTGGTTAGGAGGTCACCTACGTCAAATTATCTCTGACCCAACGTACCATTCAGGAGCTATTTTAGTATATTCTGCGGCGCGAAGCGCCTTGCACACCTTGAATGCACATGGACAATAACTTACATGAAGCCTTGAATCTGTTTTCTTCCAGTTTTTGGGACACCTTCACGACAAATAAAAACATTTAGATATCTGCCAATATACTGGACGGTCGTTCATTGGTTTAAACTCTCCACGACGTTTGTGCATATAGGGTTTTTCATATATAACCTCTTAAATGAGACATGCATGTGTGCTCTTGCGTCAACTTCTAGGTTAATTAGCGTATAATTTAAGGTTAAGTTAGGAGTTAAGTCTAAGTTAAGATGTAATTTTGGGTTAAGCTAAGACGTATGGCTATGTATATGTGTGACGCGTAAATTAGGGCTTGAATAATAGCTGCATTCTTGGCTTCGGTTTGGTCAATGTTGAGATTAGAATTCGAGAGCATCTATTCTGTGGGTCGTGCTTTTCTTTTCCCAGGTGCTACTGGGAAGCTAATGTAAATTACCTCACATAAATGTATCGCAAAATATAAATCTTAATCTATTTTGTGCTGAACTGAAAACATTCTTTATGCATTAATGACAGTAAAGTTAAACTCCACATGGGCCGTTAGCTGAAGTTAGAAGTTCTCAAAAATATTAGTAATGGCCACCTGTAAAACTATTACTATATTTTGTATTACAGAAGATAAATTGGCGAACATACGTTTGTTTTGGATAAAGTCTTGTCAGGCAGTTACATTTATATGGTAATCAAGTAAATAAACTATGCGGGTCTGTAGAAATAAAAGTGCGGTTTTCAGGGGAGGGTGGAGGGTGTAATCGGGGCCAAAAAATCCTACCAGCGTTAGAGGGGACTGGAAGTTGGCCGAGGTGATAAGCTGCTGGCTGTCGGATTAGCGGCTTTTGCCCATGGTAACTGCGACGCCGTGATGAATTTCTTTTGGGCGCACAGGACCGGTTGGCGTACTCTGACGGCAACTGCTTCTACTGTAGCCAACAGACGTTGTACAAGGAATTTTAAGTATTCTGAGGGCACTTTTTAAATAACTCAAACGGCCTCTTTGACATCCATGCGATGGTCTGAGTTCACTATGTGCGCTAGAAGCTAACAACGTTGAATGAATTGGATGGCAAATCAATAAATACACAACCTTGACACACCCTGGTTCGTGAAAGTTCGTTGGTAAAATACTTGTGCCGAAAAATACTCTGTAATAACTTGATGCCGCGTTGTACTGTCATGAAGGCTACCTGTTAGCACGCTTTCTTGCTGACAAAATATCTTAACTTTTCCCAAACTTTGTGAGGATTCACGTGGCGTGGCGTGTTTACTTCACAATTACTATCCGTAGAAAAGGCAACATTGAAATAGTTTCAATTTAAAAAGTTTAGAAATGAAGAGGAGAATTAGATGTATATTCCGGGTATCACACAGATCTTTGATGACCTGAGACGAAGAAATCACATCAATATGCTGCATTGAACTGGGTCTTAGGTAGCATTTGAGACTTGCAACTCCAGCTTTGGTCACGTTAAATCCTTCGTAAATGACCATTTACGTAGGTAGAAAATACAAAAGATACCTGAGAGTCAATGCCAATGGTAGTTATAGTTTTCAGACTTAGCAAGCGTTTTTACTTTGTGCTTCAAGACACCATTAATCTGAATCATTAGCAGTTTGCAAAAAAACTAGCTGGCGTTAAGGAACAAAAGATGGCTTCGAGCTCGCCGTACATACACTTTTTGGAACATCTTACCTTACGTTACCTTGCGTGCGCTTTTGCAAGGGCAGCTTCTTCGTCTTAAGCGTGCGGAAGCAACATGATTTTTGAAACTCACGAATTGAGGCAAAGGTTTGCATCCCAGTTATGTGCATGGATTGAGAAGAAGCAGGTTCGATCACTGGAATCGGAGTTTTATTTTTCTGAGCTTTCGAACTCTTGCGGGAGTCCATCGACGCCTCCAACGCCTTCCTTTACCAATTGACGAAGTTATGGCTCTTGCATGCCTCAGTGGATTTCGTTTACCAGAAAAGCTAGAAAGAGCACTTAAGAACGCCCTGTACTCTCGTTATGCTGGTATTTCTGCGACGAAGATGTAGCAGAGGTACTGTAATAACACAAAGGATACCAGAAACAAAGGTCATTTCTGCAAATATTCCTATCTTTGAATTGAAAGGTCTTATTAGTAAACACACATTTTTGCGGATTTTTAATTTGTCTTGGTATTGTGGTATTGAAAAAGAATAGTTTACATAAATAGTAGCTAAAAGTCAATTCCCAAGTTGGAAATCAGAAGGAGAGTAAGGCATTCATCGGAGATGTTCATTTTTTATCTAACTTTTGTAATACATATCGCTGGTGGAGCGAGCGCTTACCACATAGAGACGCGGCGGGTTGGGGCCGGGGGAGAATCGGGATCAAATATCTGACCAGCGTTAGGGGGAACTGGTAGTCGACCGAGGGGATAAGCTGCTGGCTGTTGTATTAGCGGCTATTGGCTATGGTGCCTGCGGTGCCACGACGAAGCTTTTTTGATCGCACAGGACCGGTCGGCGTAGTCTGATGGCGGCCGCTTCTGCTGTAGCCAACAGACGCTGCCCCAGGAAATTTGAGGGCAAATTATCGATCACTCGCAAGGCCTCTTTGGCATCCACGCGATGTTCTGAATCTACCAGGTGCGCTCAAATGAAACTGTTTATATTCTTAAGTTGGCCCTTCCTTTACCATTCTGGAATGTGTTTTTGTAATATTTTAGGCAAACGCCGGCTTATGCGACCAATATGCCTTGCCATACGGGAGCCGTGAATGAATATATGCACACAGAGGTGGTCTGGGCTGGCTGTTCTCTGCTGTTAACACTGACGGCTTTGGCGGCTTTTCAGCCATGTTCGTAGCGATACATCAAATGGGATGTCGATTTTTTCAGAACACGCTTTCAAAAACAACTTTTCGCAATGGTTGTAAATGTTAAATTATCTTAAGAATGTCTTTTACTTGCTCACTGATTTTCAAGAAATTAAGATTATTTTGAAGAAAACATTTCAAGCATTATTCATTCAGATATCTTATGAACGGGCTTCTTATTAAAAGAGGTCCTAGCTGCTTCTAGGCATGTTTATATCGGAAAGTTGTTTTGGGCGTTCATATATCTCAGCAATATTTTTTCCATGCATGGATTAGTCTACAAATATGCCCCAACCGGCCATCTTCATAGGAACTATTATCCAAAAGCTCACATGTTTTGTGATAACTTTTAATCAAAACAATATTTGCAAGTTTAAATGAAGAAAATGGTCGCATCGACCCATTCCTGCGACTGCCTTTGATGACAGATATCCAAAGAAATCCGAAATGGCAGGCGAATAAACTCCTTATCCTAGTGATGGCAACTATAGCTTTTCAAAATCTTTATTTTGGGGAAAAATCTGGAAAACACTAAAAATCGTAAACTATTTACCAGATTTTCAAGGATAACCTGCAAATAATTGTGATCCTATACTCGAAATATCCATAAAGGAGTTTAAAAAAGGAGAGTGTTTTTAGTTTACACACAATTTATTTTTACAATTTCACGTGACAATTTTATTCAAAGTTATAAGCCACAGATATAGCGATAGTTCAGCTATTCAGCACACGAAATGTTTCCAAAGCACTTAGTTTTCAGAAATAAAGAAATCACCTTGGATATGTTTGGTTGTTTCATTTCAAAGGTTTAGTTCAGGCATTGGTGCAGGTTTACGAGTGATTATCGATAATTCAAAAATGTCGGCAAGCTTCATGATACAGGTCATCTAATATACGTGCGTACACCGAAACATTCACATTAATAACTAAAAGGCGGCTTCTTCTAGCGAGCTTTACGCCCAAAAAGAAATGCGCATACTTAAAAAAATGTTGCCACATCCATCGAAATGTATTGATGTATTCAGTCACATTCTGTCAAAAAACGCAGCATCCGACGTCTTGTTTTTTTTAACTCTGTTGGTTCCTTGTTTTCAACGCAGTTAGCAATAGTGATGCAGGTGAGCTAAAACTGTCTGCTTTGAAGAAAACACATTCCGATTTCGATCATAGAAAAATCAATAGAAAAAAAACATGCGAGTCTGTGCCTTAGTTGAAAAAAGACAGGTTGGTTTTACCTACAGAGCTCTGATTATTCATCAGGCAAACAGCAAAAGATTTGAAAGAAAGCATTGAATCTCGTCCACGCATTAAATAAGAAATATTTTTAGAAAAAGAATAATTATCGAGCACTGGAATTATTAATAATTTTAGTGTTCGATAATTCTTCTTCTCCTGAAAATATTCACGTTCCTGGGATGCGAACATTCGCCTGAAATTAGAACTGTTCCTTAAATACATGGTGTATACTTAACCAATCATCGCTAAGCGATAACCTTGCGCACATCTCAACCTCAGTTTTTTTTAAAATTACAGTGACTTGCTTTGATAAGAATACGGGAGGTCACAGAAAGGTGAACCTTGCCAAATGCGTTCCCCTTCGCCATATAGTGAAACAGTAATACGCCCTGCATCAGTAATGCACTTTTCCCTGTGAGTATTTGACAATCTATGGGAACATTTCCGGCCGTCGGGGGCTCGGAAACATTATTATTACCTCTCCTCATCCAGAACGGCCTACAAATTTCGGTCTCCTTGTAGAAATTTATTCGAAAATGCCGAATCATGCAAATGACATCAATAAACCTGTCTAATTTGCCGATATCTCCCACCTATAGCGTGATGTCCGTGTTATATTCACATGCTGCCAACGGGCCGTTAGAAGTATATAAAAACACGAGATGCACTGTCTGATAAAATATGTTTGATAACGTAATAAAAGTCATTTTGCGGGAAGTCAGCACACGCGGCGTGCCCCAAACTATTGAACAGTAAAGTAAGGAATATAATTTTAAAAAAATCTGTTTGAAAATCTGTTTGAAAAATTACTATTTACTAGCATAAAAAATATTTAATTTTTACAAAAATCTGCAAACTCAGGTTATGGCCTTATAAAAGTCTCTGATCCAAAGGGAAATATAAACATGCTTGTGACATGGGAATGGAAAAGAATGGCAAGCTTATCATAAATAAGTATAAATACAAAATTTATATTTATTAAATTGTTCCTAATAATATTTAAATTTGCATTAAATGTGTCGGAAACGGATTTTGTCACCTTAACTACAGTTTGTTTGCCAATGTGGTAACTTCGTAAAAAATTTACGTTTTCAATATTAGAAAAGATTCTTTCGTGCTTTGTATCAATTTCTTTTGACAATTGCAAAAAGATTTTCTATGAAAATCATATCCCGGCTGTTTAGCGGAATAAAAATAAATTGACTTTCACACGTGGATAGGCTGACTGTTAACTGAAAAGTTAGATTACGGTTGTACTTGTTATCAATTTCATACCATTTTGCGTATATTGAAAGAAACTTACGTTAGTCACATTTAAAAAAAAATATTATTGAAAAACATTATTTTCCAAATTCTGATGAACACTTTGTGAATTTCACTGTTTTGATTTGTTTGTCCATAAATACCGATTTTGTTCATCCTCTTTACAGAAAACTAAGAAATAACAAAAATATTGAAAACATTTACCTTAATAATTAGTTCTTAAGCATTTATCTGTTTTGTTCATGACTTAATCGTCCAAACATTCTAACTTTTTGCCGACAAAAATGAATTTCCACAAAAAAGCTGATAATGTATACGTCTTAGATTCATAAAAAACTTTTTATCGAACGTTACCTCTTCAAAAAATGCTTCAGTTAGATATTTTGAAGTCGAATATTTGTGTACAATAACTTTCTTGAAGATAAAGTCAAGATCAAAATCAAATACCTTGACCAGTTTTTTTGACATTCCTAACACGTTGAGGACTAAACCCTTTTAGAATTAAAAGAACTTACATTTTAATGCATACCAGAGCAGTTCCTTATGCGTTCTTTTAATTCCGGGCCCCATTTTTTGATTTTACTTGCATAACAGAGTGACTCAAAATATCTTCCAACATTCTTAAACACGATAATCTTTTGCCTGTGCCGTTCCAATTTTTTACATTTTATTGACTTTCTTCTTACTTGTGACAACATTTGAATGGAGTTAGTAAACAATGTTAATTGGCAAGCATATGTTATTCCCTGTTTTTTATGCAGAATTAAGTAGGCGTAATAATCTTTGCGTAGTAAAACACATGTTGGTCCTTTGTTAGTTTTTACTTACATTTACGGCACAAAACGTTAAAGATTTGTAGGACAAAATTTTTAACTAAACTCATCGATCTTTTCTCGACTATAGTGTTGTATCTCGTACGTACACTAACCTTAATTTCATGGACGCAGAACAAAATTTACCTTTTTGCAAACAGATGCAATTAAAATGTTCCTGCTCTACATGAATGCTATTTTAGAGTGCAACGTGAGCAAACAAGAAGCCTTTTTCACAGCGTTTAATAGTGTCGAAAACCCCTTGGATATCAACAAACGCCGAATTTAGCCCATTTTCGACTATATGTTCTCCACGTTTGCTGATATGAACAGAACTCAATCTTAGTGAAGCATTTTGCGCCTCAATACAAACCAAAGAACTTAATAAACAACCTTCAATTTAGTTGACCCAATTGTGAAAAAAACTCACGGCATTCGGTGGGATTCGAACCCGCATAGGATAGTGGCCATCAAGCCAAGACAACGCTCTACCCACATGAGCTACGAATGTCGCGCTCCACACCGTGAGTTTAATCAGACTTGGATCGATATTACCCGCCCAACTTTGCCACTCTCGGTGTGAAGCGGCAAAGTTTAGCGTAGTGTAGGGTATTGTGTAGCTCAGGTGAGTAGACCGTTTGCTTGGGTTAAAGGCCACTCTCCTATGAGGCTTCAATTCCCGCCGAATGACGCGAACTTTTTTCACAATTGGGTCAACAAAATTAACTAAGTCTGCCAAACCAACTTAAAAATCTTAATTTTATGCTAAATCCCCCGATCACCAACCTTTCATCAGATATGCATTCAACTGTACGTCACAACCTACAATACTAACATTGAAGGTAATTTTGTCAGCAAAAATTTGCACCCAAGGAGTTAATTGATGGGAAAGAAATATGAACACTGAGACAATCAGTTTACTGGCCTGACGTTTCCGTTTTCGTCACGGATCCACCATCAGAGATAATAGCAGAAACGGGTAGCTCATACGCAGGATGTTGCAGTATTTATAGGATACAGTCGCTACACATCTGCGTATATCGATGACAATTAACATTACTCCGTCCCAGTTGAGAAAAAGGTCCCGCCTGTGCGCTAATTGTCCGATGGCGAGAATGCGGGTCGTGACGTGGTGGACTTTCGTCGCGCGTGACGATCGCTTGATCACCCATGTCCCTGGCGCTCACGTTAGAAGGCGCGTTCGCCTGTGCGCTCCATGAGTGGCGAATTAATTTGACTAAACTGAGCCTCAGCACCAACCATGGGTTGGGCAGATTATTGCGCTTGTTTATAGGCAGGGGGCCCGTAAACTAGGATGAAAGCAACTGGCGGCTCACACGATTGTCAACTTTTGCGAGAATTTCATCCTTGTCATATATGATTGTGTGTTCAGGTGTTGTTAAACTTGAGAATAAACGTAATGTCTCCTCAATACTGCCAGTTGTTGGGCAATTCACCTCTTGAGACGTCTTTTAATTTTTCTGACGTAGTTGCTTTGTCTGCAACGGCACCAGATATCATCGACAACTCCAGACGTTTCTTACCATGACAACGGGTCTTTCGGTTTAATGGTCTGATGTATTATGGCTGCTTTCGCCTTATGTGTGATTCAAAATCACAGTGCTGCGAGAAGGTGGCCAACGGACTCCGAGACGCTTCTGACGTATGGCATTTCTCGCCAGCACGTGGAATCAGTTTCAATTTGTTGCCTATATCGTTTGCGAACACACTGGCTGGCGAAAATGTGCGGGTGTGCATCATCGGCAACTAGGTGTTCCTGTTCATTGCAGTGCGTCTCACCTCACCGATAAGGCACGCTTCTGCAACTGCGTTTGAAGCTGATTGCGTAGTTGCTGTTGAAGGTCAGTGCTTATTCTCCTTAGCACAGGCACCAATTAAATTTCCAGGCACTTTCAAATGGACCCTGGAAACGTCTATGCCGAGGCCTTGCCATCGAGCTCTTGCATTACATATTACGGAACTAGAACAAAACAATATAGAACTGGCATCAAAATACCAGAAAGCATATGCAACTTACTGGGAGATCAACTAATGCAGCTGCCCATCAAAACTGCTCCAGCACGCAGCACCAAGTCACTTTAACACTCCTATATCGGCTTTTTGCATGGTTAATAAAAAAGTTATTCAAGAAATGTATATTTGCACTATCTAACAGACAAGCTTTTTTTGGTTTCCTGATTAAAACCTCGATTGAGTGTTGGCTACTTTAGCCAAACATGCTTACATCTTCACCGAACAGACTCAAATGTAGTTATGCATAAATGTCACATTTTTTAGAAACCATGTAGTTAGATGACTTAATCAAAGTCAACCATCTTAATTTCATCCCACTGACTGCAAAGTATTTCACATTAGCCATTTAAGCTATTATTAATACTTGAAAACCCATTTGAATTCAAATTCACAAAGGTGCGAAACATGTTAACAGTAGTGGCCGAAGATCACACAAAATGCCGACGTATGCGAAAGATTGATACCCTTTCGCTAATTGGCATCGACTCAAGTTGTGATACTCTTATCGTGTAGTCTATTCTGAAGTCATTTCAGTCATGATAGGATGTAGGCTTTTTAACGAGCTTCGTTTGACCAAAAGCAAATCGTATTTATTAAGAAAACTGGCTAATTAAGAAGCATGCCTTTTTATTATTTATTTTGATTGTTTTTAGAAAGTCAAATACATTTTATGAAAAACATGCACAAAAATATGTCATAAGCTTGTTTGATAAACTATTACGCCTCCGTTAAACATTAGATTTAAAGAAAGGTTAGCTTTCGGTCTAAAAACTAGTTTCCCAATTGTCGAATAATTTTCTAACGTGGTGACTGCTACACTCTAATTCAAGGTTAAAAAGCTGCGCAGTTTATACATCCCATTTAAGGAAAAGCACTTTTTCTACTATAGTTTGAGAAAAAAGTCACAAAGTTGTTATCACGTATTTAAATAAATGGGAGTATATTTTATTCAGTAAAGGCAGCATTAATAAATGGACGGATACGATGTATTATGAATAAATACCCGAAAATTATAAAAAAGCTCACAATTAGCAGATTTTTAAAACCGAAAGTTACCCCATCTTTGAATATAAATTTAAAGAAGGCGTTATTTGCTATTAAAAAGTACAAGAAATAACTTTTTCGTACATGTTTTCCCTTAATTATATTTTGATTTACAAAGGCAGTCAAAAAATGATAAAAATTCAAACTTCTTAAGAAGACAGATTTTACAGTAGATGCGTTTTGCTAATGGTAAGAACGAGGCTCGATAAAAAGCCCGCATCCTATCATGACTGAAATGATTTAAGAATGGACTACACGATAATCAGTATCACAACATGAGTCAATGCCGTTTAGCGAAAGTGCATTAATCTTTCGCACATGTCAACCTGTTGCGTGAGATTTGGTGACTATTGTACATTCTCGATTTTGTCAGAACTCTTGACACTCATGATCGCGAGAAATGCGGCTACAGTAGATTGCTCAACACGTAAAGTGTCATCGAACTTCGGGGCGCAACGCACATTTGAGGGTTTTTTTCGTTTGTTCATTGAATGGCCTTGAGAGGCAAAAGTCTGTTAAAAAGAAAATAATTCAGTTTATTGAAAAGAAATTTGGGCTTAAGTGAACCAACTCCAATGTTTCTTTATGTACAAGGAATATCTTACGCCATTAAACGGTACGGATCAAAAAGTCTTGTTTCTGCCAGTTTCAAAATAAAAGAAAAATAATAAAAGCCAACAAGACTTTAACTTGCCAATACAAGCGAACATCCGTGTCCCAGGGAGCAATTGAGAAGAAGAAGAAGACTCGATCGCTGGGACAATATGTTTATTCGCCTGACGTTTCGATATCCGTCGCGGATTCGTCATCAGAGACATGAGACAT
>JAYGXS010000003.1:82520004-82593178 GCA_036362985.1 Ligula intestinalis
AGTCGTAGTACAGAAATTTGTCTGGCGAATGTTATCTACAAACACCTTCTTTAAAGTAACGACTGATAATAGAATTCGTTCGAACAATATCATTAATAAGCAATTATTTAGCTGAGGCTAACCCAAAATATGCAAATATTTTGCTTCAGAAGGAGTTCGCAAAGGCCAAATTCCCTTAGCAGAATGGTTTGTTTATAATTGTTGCACCTTCCTATTGCATCAAAACGTGATGCATTTCACCAGTGCTAATGCGTGTCAGATATCAAAATATCCCTAAAAAACTCCTTTTTTCGGCTTGCTAACAACAGAAAGGCAGGATGAAGGACAGTTGCTTTCCCCTGTCAACACAGTTTTTCCCATAAAATATGTATTATTAAATAATTGATTGCAGGAAAACACACCATGTCAGCTGAGCTAGGCATATCTTCAACTTTAGATAGGCTTTTCAAAAAATGGGCCCGGGAATTCAATTTATGCGCCGTCGCCGTGGGCTACCTATGGCTGCATCGCCTAGACGACTACTATAAAAACCTCGCCAGGTGCATTTCAGCCAGATGTCACATGATGGAACGTTTTGCCGACCCTTCAGGAATGTTTATTTTTGAAGATTTTTGGTTCTTTAATTTTTCAGATCGGGCACACCACGTTGGATGATGCAGTATTTCGGGATATGAGTGTGCTGCACGTGCGTTTGTGCACAGTATATGATCGAAATATAAAAGACTATTTTGAAATACATTTCTTCTCCTTATGTTGATCTCTACTGGATGCATCGGTAAAAGGTTACAAAGAGATCAGCCCTTTTATATACTGAAGGAAAACAGGCGAGATATAAGCATAATCGTAGGTCTCAAATTATCCAATGGTTATAAATGTCACAGGACAAAATCTACATTTTCAAGCGTTGTGAGTAGAAAGAACATTCAGTAGAAGAAGAAGTGATAACTAGGTTAAGATTTTCAATGCCCTGACGTTTCAGATTCCGTCCAGAATCCTTAGTCATAGGTAATTGTAAACAAGTTTGCGCATCTCTCAGACTTGTTTACGATTACCTATGACTAAGGATTACTGAGGGAATTCGAAACGTCAGAACAATAAAACTCATGTTCCAGTGACCGTTTCTTCTTCGTCTGAAGTGCTTCCTTGAACTCGGATGTTCTCCTCCATTGGCAGAAATAACATAAGCATAAAAAACAAGCTTCAAATCCGTCCCCTCTAATGTCCGGAAAGCTGACCTTAAGTAAATGACAATCCGGTCGGCGCCGTTCCAAGAAATCGTATGGCTTTTCGAAAAAAAAATGTGTGCATTTATTTTCAGTAGATAAGTTTGCGAATATACGTTATTTTTTGGTACATTTTCGTCAGGCTTTTAAATTAAAATGCTAATTTAGCAAATAAACTAAACGAATTGGTAGAAAAAAAGTGCGGTTTTCAGGGGAGATATAAGAGGGGTGAATTGGAGTCAAACACCTTGTGAGCAGAAGGAGGACTGCTAATCGAGCGAGGTGATAAGCTGCTGGCCATTAGGATTAGCGGCTTTGGACCATGGTAATTGCGGCAGCATGACTACGTTATTTTGGACGTACAGGACTGGTCTACGTTGTCTTAAAGTGGTTTGGTCTGCTGTAACCAACAGACGCTCTCCATGAATTTTTTACTAGTTGAAGTCACCTTGTAGATCACTCGAAGGGCCTCTTTGGCATCCACTCGATGGTCTGAGTTTACCAGGTGCGCTTGAATGAAACTATTGATGCCCTTTAGTTAGCTCTTCACTAAACATGCTGGGATGTGTTCTTGTGCTCCTTTAGAAAAACGCCGGCCAATGTATCCTGACCAACGGGAGCAAGTAAATGAGTATATGCACATAAAGTTATACCCGAGCTGGCAGTTCGCCCTTGCTTTCTCCGTAAAGGACGGAAGCAGTCGAGAAAAGTACATGGGGGTTGAATGCTAGGAAAGTTTTTGCTACTGCTTGACTCAGGCGCCTCCTTGGAAGTCCGCTTGGCAGGTTCCCTTAAAATAGGGCCCCAGTGAATATTCGCTTCTTGTCTGCTGTTAACACTGAGGGCTTTGGCAGCCTTTTAGCTATGTTCTTAGCAATAAATCGACTGGGGTACCCATTTTGTCGAAACATGCCTTCAACAATCTTGAGCTCGTTTTCGATACCATCAGTCCACCATATCTTTGTCGCCTTTTGCGTCAAACATGGTACTACATTACTTTTGGTGTTCAATTATGCGAAGCTAGCAAAATGGCCATATTGCTCAGACCACGTCTTTTTACGATATACCCTACGTTCAATACTCCAATTGATTCTTTTACTCAATAGTCCATCAAGAAATGGGAGCGATGCAGGTTGTTAATCTTCTAATGTAAAGTTAATAGACAGGATGTGCCCGATTAACTGTATGCATTAGAGCGTAAAAGTTGGTTTGTTCTCATGATGTCAAATAGGAACTTTATATTCAAGGTATATTTTAATATATTTTAGCTTTTACGTTTAACACGGCGATCTCTGTTAGTGTCCCGGTAATTTTCAATGTTAAAAAAACCCATTTTGTCATCACTTAACTATGGAAATAGGTAAATTACGCACATGTTCTCGCGTGGAATATCTGACGGAAGGGCTTTTGCATTGATCATAGGTACTTTAAATCGGCGACACTTGTGGATGACTATTTGGTAGCAGTACCTTGTGGATCTGGCTAGAAGCATGCTATGCCTGCCCCTTGGTCATTCGTAAATATGAGCCTTTTGTATGTGATAAGTGAGACACTATTTCTTTGGATACAAGGGACACATTCACGACCGTTCTTCTTAAATATGGTGGCGAATGTTTACTCGAAACTATTTTGCACCGCTACCAACGTGTAGTAAATTTCAGGGGCACTCACAAATCAAATAGCTCTTTACATGCGCAGTGTCACTCAAACCTGTTGCTAGCTTAAGCTTGCAGAAAATAAACTTCATGGCATTCAACACCAATGGCTCGACGGTGGGCATGCGTCGTCTGTCCACGGCTCTTAAATTTCACGGTTAAAAAAGGGAAGCAACCGCACACATTCTTAAAATCGTAAAGCTAGTAACCTACATTCCTCCGTATTGGATGGTGCGAAAGAGCAGTCAAGCAAAAATACCAGCTGCTTTAAAAAGCCATAATATGCCCATCATCTTGCAGACTGCATTTCAAAACACTCCCGAGGGATACTATTTTTCTCAGGAAAGGTTATTTTTAACTCGTTCTTTTCACCACTGGAAGGTCTAGCTGCAGCAAACTACATTAAGATTCTATTCGTGATAGCATTTTATTTTCGGGTACAACGCTTTACACGACCTTTGTATATGTTCATACAACCAACGGTGGATCATAATTCAGAGAGCTATGCCGTCTTTGTTGATCGCTAAAGTTTGGAAATATTATGCTTGTCGGCAATTCCAGATACTCCCGACCTTTCACTTTGCGAATTATTTTTTCATTATTTAAATTTGCCTGGTTCATACCAGAAAAACATTACCAGTTTGAAGCATCTGTCTACAAAAATATTGTGATCCCGGTAGAAATTTTGTCTGGCTGACAGGAGAGGAAGACTTCTTTTTATCTCCTTCATTCTACCAGTAGAAGGCCTATCCACAGCAGAGGGAATTTCCTCTTCAGGTAACACGTTAATAATAGCTAAAGCTGCACGTCTGTTTAACCTATCCATGGAATCTACGATTAATTGTACTTTGAAAGGTTAAGCCGCTTTGTTTACTCCCCAAGCTACCGAATTAGCATACCAATTGCAAAATGCCAGACATCAGCGACCTAAGGCTTTGCAAATCTCTAATTTTTACCATGATTTACATTCACGATTTTCATGGGTACATTTTCCCCGAGTGGCGAATTGCTTTGGCCAAAGTGAACCTCAAACCTGAACACGGAGTGAGCACTTGTTTACAGACTGGGGACCTGTCGAACGACTAGAGAACGTAAAGCCCAGTGCTTTGTCTAACACCAGCTCAAAGACCCAGATGGCCGAACAGTTATCACGCCCGCGTCCACCACGTGTGATTAAAGTTCAGCCGGTCGTGATCCGCATAAAGCCGGCCATAAAGCAGTTAACGACCATGCGGGCTACTATTGTCAATGGAGGAGTCGTTCATCGTTGTAGGTGTGCAATATCACAGTTACTGTATCCTATACATACTGCGACTCCCTATGTATGAATTGCCCTTTTCTATTATTGTCTCTGATGATGGATCCGCGATGAATATGGAACGTCAGGTGAATAAAATTTGTGTCCAAGCGATCATATTACTAAAAGTTTTTGAAACCACACAGAAGTGGATGTTTTACTGGCATGGGAAAATACGTACCTCATAGTTTGGAAAGCCCGAACTGAACCTCAATTCATTTTCAAATACAATCGAAAATTTGAAAAGGTTTTGTTGAAAAACGACAGCTCAGACCCTTTACTTCAAGAGAGAACGAACGTTTATGCGCATGTTGTATATAAAACAGATTTAAATCAATCAGTAGGGCAGGGCATGGCACATAAATGGTGCGCTTCTAGGCGAATCATCAATTTGGCTCGGAAAGGTGCTCATCGCGTTGTGCCCTGGAGCTTAATCTCCAGCCCTCTCAGATATTAATGTAGTGCCATGTGATGTATGGAAGAGTGGAACTTTCAAGGATAATACAGACCGAAATAGACATTTCTATCTGTCATCACTTAGTCATACCTGATCACAGACGGGTTCGAATCTCGGGCAGTCGACATTTGGGATTGGGTAGGACTGGCTGATGACGTCTTATAACCCAGAAATGAGGATTCCGGTCTGCGTTTTTCTTTTTGGTTAGAGTTTATCACAAGCAATAATGGTATGCAGAGTGGTTCAGACGATCAATAGGATCCTCATTCAAAAGGCAACATCTTCTACCGACTAAAATACTTTATTATTTTATTGTGTGGTAGCTATACAAATAGCCTGACTTAGGTAGGTTTATCTTTTCGAAAATCCATCTTCAAGCTGCGTCTAACACCCATTGGGAATGCTTGACTTATCACACCTATCACAGCGGTGCTTTGCAGAGGACCTGTAAACTCAGGACTATAAACAGACGATTCCGGTGCTAGGTATACCATCTTTACTCATGCAAAGACATGGAACGCGAACTTTCACATTAATTCGTTCCAACTTAATTTATCCTTTCTAATCGAAACGCATTTCCATACACGGGTTAACATTAATGGACCGACGCACCTACTGAAAATGCCTGCATTTAACTTACATACACGGGGGTCGGCCGGTCGTGTCATAGCACTGCATTACTTCAGGACATTTTAGCTCTCAATTGTGTTCTCTCATTGGTCGTCTATCCCCTACTAGGCCAACACATCAAAAAATCTACAGTTTAAACAGCCGGACCTCGAATTTTTATGCATCTCGTTGTGGGGCAAAAATTAAGCGCGAAATTATGCGCCGTTGCCGTTAACAACGCACGCGACACCAGAACTCCGTTGTGCCAATCTGCACTTTTAAAGCTCCTATTCGTCTTTTTCTTCCTGACCTGAAAATTGTGTGCATACGTATGCGTCGCTTAACCAGCAATCCGGTTAAGTGGAAATGATTATTTTTTCCACGCTGGGCCAAAAAATAGCATCCCACAAGAAACAGATTCGAGAGCAGGAACAAAACGTTGATTGACCTAGCCATTCAAATTTTTTAGTGAATAAACAATCACAGGTAACCATCGATGTATCTGATGATAGTTTCAAACGAGAGACCGAAAGGTCAGACCAATAAAATTTCTGTTCCAGTGACAGCCTTTGTTTTGTTCTTTTGAGCTTCTGCTTGGCACTTGCGTATTCGATTGCATCAATAAAACGTGCGTTCTCGTGAGATAGACAACCATCCAGGCTAACGTGCTAGAAGGCGTAATACAGATATAAGCGATTTGTCTGTTTTGTTTAACCTCAAAGAACACATGCTCGTGGACGGCACCCTCCATGGCAGTGAAAAATATTTTCTGTGATTCATTTACCCTGCCACTTGTTCTTGTGCGATCCGAGCCGGAGACTTTCAGGACGCGGAAAACGCCATGGCTTGGAAGGCTACCGACTATCGACTGACAACTGACCGCAGACCTTGCAGCAAACCTTATGTGTGTTTCGTTGAAGCGGTCCACTGGTGGTCTGACAGTCAGGCTGCAATAGTTCCTTCTAAGCATGACCTGTGACATGCTTACACGCGTGAGATGTGACCTGCTTAGCTATTTTTGTGTGAAGTTGTGTTGCTTCTGTTTCAGAGGTTTGTTCGTGTATGTGGCAAGCCATTGCACTGGAACAGATTCGATCGCTGAAACAAAATGTAAGTTGACCTGACCTTTCGGATTCTCGCTGGAATTAGTCCTTACAGATAACCATCGTTGTTTCTGATCATTGGTTCGAGTTTGCAACGTCGGACCGACAAGAACTCATGTTTCAGCGACAGAATGTTTTTGTTCTTTTAAGCTTCTTTTGCTGTTCGTTTTTATCAGTAGAACGCGCGTTGTCGCAAAGAAGACTTCCATTAAAACCAACTTACTAGAAGGCGTTATACAGATAAAGGCGATTTGTTTTTTTGTCCAAATTCACGCAACACCTGCTATGAACGGCCCCTCTCGTGTAAGTGGGAGGTGTGTTCTGCAGTTCCTTCTTCCAGCAAACTTTAGTGTGCGATTCGAGCTGGGAGCTGTCATGCCGCACTAAATACCGTGGCTTGAAAGGCTGCCGACTGAAAATGTAACTCACAGCTTGTGTGCGTTTAAGTGGAGCAGTCCACATTGCTGATGTGAAATTCAGGTTGCAGTGGTTGTTGCTTAGTCCGACCTCTGACGCGCTCACAAATTGGAAATGCGTGCAGTCCTGGTGCTTCCACTTGAGAGGGAAGATCGCCTATGTGACAGGCCGTTGCACACGCACTAGCCAACTGACTGGCTTGGACGGCGGCTGCGGTCTAGAAATGGAAAAAGAGACTGAGGTTGTCGGTCCAACGCATTTCTCTCTCTTTCACTAAAAATAAATTAAAACTAACATGGTGTGCTAAAGACAGGAACTGGAGGACTGTCAAAAGAGGGAGGCATTTTGACCTGGTACTCAGCGCAGTGTGTGTTTGTTTGGAGGGACGGTCCGGAGGACTGAGATTCAGACATCAATGACTCGGAACTGGTAGGAGACCGCGCGCCCAAGGCCACGGCGCTGACTCATTCTGCTTTCGCATGTGCCAGGGCTTGGACCAATGCCTTTCATCTACTCCGCGCGCTATCGGCCTTTTCCACGTATTCGGTCGACTTGCCACTTAATACCCGTACAGAAAGAGGTTTACAACAGGCGCTGCCAGCACTGCGTCGTCAGGCGACTTCAGTCAGTGTGTATCGGCTGTTGCGTAGCCTTGACTGCGGAAAGATTGCTGTGTGGGCTGCAGGCAATCAAATGGAGAGAAGCGTATCGATTGAAATTGAGCGACGCGCCTATGAAGATCTTCCACCTCTTTAGCGACCTCTTCCGTCTCCAATCTTCTTGACTTGATCATAGTACCAAGGGCACGCGGACGGGTGAAGCAAAAGAGCATGCAGTGTATGCTGCGAAGGTTTGCCATCACTTCAAGGTAATTCATGCGTAAATCACCATCTTTGAAACAACTTGCTATGCGGCGCAACTCCTCGGATACCAGAGTCAACCTCTCGTGTGTTCCCGATAACGCCTAAGTACTGACGATTTAAAAATAGCTGTAAATTATAAAATAAGTTGAAAACAGAACGTAGCCAATTTCTTTATGTAGAATAACCTTTTTAAGTCAAAATAGTTTAAAAATATTAACATTAGTGGGTAACTATTTTCTGATTATCATGCAATAAAATCTGGCGTAATTTCCTTAGTTTTGAGTGTCTTCATATGTTGATTCATAAATTGCGCTTCTGTTTGACATTTAAAAGAAAACCTTTAAACTCAGATTCAAATGAAGAGCACTGACCGAAAAAAATGAGTTTTTGGATATTAATTCTTATGATTATGGTCATATGGCTCACAGTTAGAAATACTTCAAAACAACGAACCACACTGTCGGGAAAAACGTCCGCAACGGAATTCTGATAGTGTTATTCCTGCGATTAATAAAAAACATTTACTGCTAGACTACCTCTGTAAAAAGTGTTTTATTAATATGTTTAGCTGACGAATGTCTGCAAACATTACCTTTTTGCAGGATCATGTCAAGAGGAAATTGTGTACTTTTGATATTTTTAAAAAATACCTGACGATGAACGATTCAATTGAACTGGAAAAGAAAGAACATAATTTTCTTCTTCTGGTAGATTATTTTCTATCGATGGCAGTTTTCCAAACTAAAGCCGTTCAAATTATTAAATTCACTCAGTTCATCAAAATAACCTGTCCAACTATACGCTAAACTACCAAGTTAAATTTCACCATAAAAGATGCATGCAGGACTCGCCATATTGTGGGTTTCACTTTTCCAAAATAAAGCCCTTATCATTATTAAGTTCACTCAGTTAATCAAAATAATTCATCCAAATATACGCTAAACTACCCAGTTAAATTTCGTCATAAAAGTTGCATGCATCACAATCAATGTCGACTGTGGCACTGGTCGTTGTTGGTACGCGTACGTGCAGGTGCCATCTTATCCTGGTGATTAAAACACAGTAATTTCGTACAGTAAGGTTGTAGGTAATCTTCCCCCACCTAAACGGACCGCGTGTCGGATATGCACGTCGTCGTAAGAAACATTTCCATTCAAGCCAACTTGAGAGAATGCGGTGGAAAGATACAGACAATTTCTCTGCTGTGTCCAATATCACACAACACATGCTGGTGAACGATACCTCTCATGCATGTGGAGAGTGTGTTCTGAGGTTTCTTCTTCCTGCGAATTTTTCGAGTGCCAGTCGAGTCGCAGACTATCATGACGCGGTAAACGCCGTGGCTTGAAAGGCCGTCGACTGACAATTGAGCGCAGAACTTGCAGCTAACCTTGTGAGTGTTTGCATGGAGCGGTCAGACTGCAATAGTTCCTTCTTAGCGTGACCTCTCGCATGCTCACATATGCGACCCGCTCAGCTACTTTTGTGTGCAGCGTCTGCGCTTGCGTTTTAGAGGCTAGGACGTGCATATGGCAAGCCAGTGCACACACCAGCCAACTGACCGGCTTCGATGGCGGCTGCCATCTAGAAATGAGAAGCAAGAGTGAGGTCAACGGCCCAACACATCTCACTCTCTCACTAAAAACGAACATAAAACTAGCACAGTGTACTAAACCCGTGAATTGGGGTTTCCCAACAGAGGGAGACAGTTTGATTTGACAGTCAGCACTGTATTTGTTTGTGTGGAGTGATTGACTGGCGGACTGGGAGTCAGACTGTAATGGCTAATTCGTTTGATTTCTTTTTCGAAGTTGGTACTTGTGCTGATAAGAAGACGGCTCTCCAAATCAAAAGCCTAGTACTAAAGAGTTGGCAGGAAAAACTTTTGATGCGCAAAAAGAGCTTTAAAACAGGCGACGCCAAACGACCGCACATGCTGCGTCCTCAGGCCAATTACGCGAACGTGTATCTGCTACTGCGAAGCCCTGGCGTTAGAAATTTGCTAGTTGGCTATGCAGCCAATCAGGTAAAACGGCTTGCACCGTGTGGCTCGGGCCAACGCGCGTCTCAGGATTTGCCGAGTGAGCGGAGGACAGACAGGAGATCACGGATGTCATTTAGCGACTGCCAAAATCGCGCGGTACCCAAAGTCTTTGCGAGTAAACGTAAGGGGAGTCAGCGCAGCAGTACTGAAAGTAGGTAATTGCTGACTCTGTGGAAATCTTATTCTAAGGGTTGCACATTAGTTGTGCCTGCACGCCTCGTGCTAAATCCAGCTGCGCACTGCATTTTACCCATCTCCCACCACTCAACCTCTTGACAAGGTCAAGAAATCGGGCTCGGGCGGTTAAGGAAAGAGAGCGAGTGCGGTATGTGCAGCGCAAGTCCACTATCGCTTAAGGTGAGTTCACGCGTACAGTATGCGAGAGCTTAAATGGCGAGTAGTTAAATATTTTTTTAAATTTCAGTTCAGTTTTAGTAGGTAAATAAATTTGAACTCCCTCTTTGTAGATATCTATGATGCAGAACATGTGGTGTTGCGAGTAATGGAACTGCGATTAGGAGGCAGTCCGTAAAACACTCCTTAGGCATCTTTCATAAGTCTAGCTTTGAATGCCATTTGTGGGATTTTAAAGAGAAAAACTTTCATCTGAGGGGGGGGGGTTAGGCGAAGGGTATATGAAAATCGGAGGTCCTGCTGCTGAAAGTGTTTGAATCATGTAAGGAGGAGGCCAACGCGATTGTTCAGTATCCTAATGTTCACATGAGGAGAAGATTGCGGTGGTCACGAGAACATCACCCAGTGTCGGAGATGCGCCCATCATACACCCTTCCTGGATACGGGGTCTACCCACCAGATGACGAAACACGGGATCAATCGTTATTCTAAACAAACATATTATTAAAAAGTAGCGAGCAGTATGTTTTTTAATGTTAATTACTGCCAGAGAGGTCTGGTGGCAAATCTTAATTGCGGACGGGTGGTAATGTAATTAGTCTAGCATCACTACAGAGAACGTCTTTATCTGTACTGATCCAACTGCATCTTAAAAGTGTCCACAGATGGAGACATGACAATGTATGCGGATAGAGCATTCAATGCCTGGATTACCCTCTTAGAGAAGTAGAATTTTAGTGCCCCAGTCACATGTAGTTTGAGAGGGTGTCCGCGCAATCTAGTAGCAGTGGCCAGCTCAAAGGAATCGTTGGGTGCTAGGCATCAATTCTGACCCCGCAGCATGCAAAATGCCTGTATTAGGTCACTGCGTAGTTGTCTGTAATCTAGAGGAAATAAGTCAAGATTGGTCAGTCGTGTCTCATAAGGAAGGTATGCTTGGCCTCATACTAACTTAGTTGCCCGTCCTTGTACCCTTTCAAGAGTTTTTTGTCTTTGACTGTCCAAAGCTTCCAGGCTTGGATGGCAAATGCCAATTGAGGTCGCACAAACGTGCCGAAGACGTTGCCGAAGACAACTTTATCAAACTTAGCAAAGGCGCGCTTGATTAGATACAAGCTCGACATTGTGGTTTTGGCCACCTTCAGGCAGTATAGTGATGGCTTAAGTGAGGGAGTGAACCACACCCCCAGATCCTTTTTGGTTTGTACTTCTGGCAGCAGTGTGTGACTTAGGTTGCACACCCTCCAATACGAAGTGTTGGTACTACCGAAGCGTATAATGTTGCAGTTGGCGACATTAAATGGCAGGAACCACTTGTTGGACCATTGCTCGAGTCGGCGCAAATATGCCTCCAGATTTGTTTCGTCTTCTTTGCTACGAATAACCTTCCAGATTTTTAAATCGCAGGCGAACAATGCGGTTTCGCAGTATAATCCACTTATGCATTCGTCAATATATATAAGGAAGAGGATAGGGCCCAGAACGGAACCCTGGGGGACCCCACTATCAACCGACACCTCCGCCGATCGCTGATCACCAAGACATACGGTTCGAGTTCGACCAGTCAGAAAGTTTTCGATCCATCGGAAAAGGTTGCCTGTTACACCTATACGCCTAAGCTTGTATAGGGGACGTTGATGAGGCACAGTGTCAAATGCCTTCTTGAAATCTACGAAGTCTGCGTTCACCGTATTTCCTTGATCGAGTGCTGTGGTCCATTGTTCTAGACAGTAGAAAAAATTTGTCAAGCACGACCGTCCTCTACGGAATCCGTGCTGTTTGTCAGAAAGAAGTCATTGACACTCTAAGAATTGCATCAAACTCTATTTTGATAATTCGCTCCACGATCTTGCAGCATATTGAAGTAAGCTTTATTGGTCTGTAGTTGTTTGCAGACGCCCGACTCCCACTTTTCTGTACGGGTGAGATCCACACTGTCTTCCATTTTGATGGCAGTTGGCCTGTGTTTAGGGAGGGACATGATGACAGTCTCGTCACCAGCGGAGTAATTATCAGTTAACTTGGCTTTGGCGCCTGTCCCGCGGGTAAACAAACGCGATGAGGACCAAGTAAAATGCTCCAATTGTTTTCCTAAATTCAGCTCCAAAAAACTCAAACGGATTTTTGGCAGGATTCGCAGCCACAAGCGTGTTCAAATAAACAAGCGCGAGGATGAGCAAGTAATGCGCACCAGTTAATGACTAAATTTAGCTGCCAAAAAGAATTTGAAGGATGCTTGGCAGGGTTCAAAGGCGCAAGCTTCTCCCATCTGTTGTCACCCAAACCTCCATTTTCGCCTAGTTCTCACCCACAAAAGTTCATGCACGAACGCCAGCATTTGGAAGCACCTGATTCGTCGTGCTTCATGTGTTTACTTATCAGCAGGAAATTTCACGTGACTTTTTTTCAAACAGAGGAAAAAACATGCACTCCTGTAGCACAAATGCGCAGTTAAAATTGGTCGTGTGCGCGCAAACGAGAGCGCAGAAGGACGAAAACGACACAAGCGTACAAGTGACATAACATTCTTTTGGTTTTACCAAGCTTGAAGAAACATGAGCTTGGCCTATAAAGTTTATGTTGCTCAGATGCCCTCGAAGCACATTCCACCACTCTCCGCGTGACGTACTGCAGATGGCTTTGCACTAAATTCCAGAAATTGAAGATAACCCCAGTGTCCCGAAAATACCCCTATTATTATCCTCGATTACCAATCTAAAATCTCTGGAAGTAACCACAGGTCACCTGGATCAGACATAGACCCTTCTCCCATGCTAGGGACCGTTGTGACGCACATTGCTTTGAGAGGGAAATATGTGCTTTGTTTTGAAGGAAGCATACAAATAATTCAACAAAAAGTAATTCTGAGACCGCGACACAAATTGTAAAAAACAATCAAAATACCAGAAGTTTACATAAAATTCACATGCTGTGTGGAGACAGGTCTGTCCTCAGCTTGCGAACTTCCGTTTCTTTACACTTGAGGCAGCGTGCTAGGAACGGAAGTACAGAACACTTACGTGCGAATATTTCGATGGAAACGCGTCGGAATGCTCGGCGCATAGTATGGAAAGACTTTGCGGCAATTGGCAACTTCATCAAAAATGCAATCAACAAATTGACCGACGGTTGATAAGTTCTGCTGTATCATAATACTAGCAGCTTGTAAAGGCACTTGGAGGATAGGTTACAATATGAAGAAGTCCCTTTTAACCAAGAACCGAAAATTAACCCGAGAGCAGTCGATAATAAGGACCAAAAAGCGGGCAGGTATAAATCGCCCGATTAGTGCTTGCGGTGTTTGAAAGCAACGTAACCGATAGATATAGTATAGGTTTTTATGAATGGTAATAACGATGATTTCAATATGAAGGGTAGACGAAAGATTAAATGTCAGACTAACACCAAGATTACCGACATACGATAGCTCATTGAGTAGGAAGTCAAAAAATTTCGGACAGTGAAAGTCACAGTCAAAAAACGCAGTGGACTGACTTCAGATTATTCAGTAGAAGAACGGTGGCTGACGATCCCGGTAAGACGTGGTTAGGGCCATCTTTGAATAACGGCATATTACGTATAAAAGCCTTTATTTTGCGATTGTCGGTCATCACTGTTGAGAGAAAAGAAGTGAGGAGATAAGATAGACCCCTTAAAAACTCAGCAGTCGTTGAGAAGCGCTGTAGAATTTCGCTTACAGCATTGGACGAATTGAGCGCAGCAAGTTAAAAAGTCCTCGAGCAGAGAAAGGCTACAATGGTTAGTGTTTATAAACAACGACGCTCACTGGTTGCGGGTGGAATACATTTTTTGCTATTTCAGGTGACATTGAAGTTGACGAGTATCCGTACGACACGCTGCAGCGAAAATCTTAGTGCGCTTCTGTGTTGCAACGCAAATATTTTCCTAAACGCTATCTCCATGCTCAGAAATGACGGTACATATTACGCCACTTAAACTCACAGATGCATAATTTAGCTTGTGGGAAACCCCGTAACCCCATCTTTATCTAGATTACCTTCAGAGTGGATGAGGGTTTCATTAGAGGGTGGAAGTTCTTAAAAAACAAAACGTGTAGTAGTGTGTACCACGGAAAACGTGGATCGAGCTTCACAGAACATCAACTGTAACATAAAAAACGTCATACAATGTGTTTGCACGATTCTTGATTTACAGCAGAATGCTTTTTAACACATACCTTTTTGCGTGCCTTGGAACTTATCGTATAAAATATTATAACTTGACTTTCCTCATGAATCTGAAAAAGGTCATCTTTGTACATTTTTTGTCTCGGAGACTCTTTTGAACTTTTACATACTATGATTAAACTAAACCCTCTGTGTTATTGCAGTTGTTTAATGTTTCAAAACGAAAAAGTACACAATTCCTCTTTAAGAAAAATGCATGTTTCTGTAGGATGTTAGAAAGAGAGTTTACAACGCTCATTAGATTTTTTCCATGGGTATTCATCCCGTTGTTTACGTTAAAAGGAGGTTTAATAAATGGACAGACGGAATACTGCAAGAATAAAAGAATACGGTATTATCAAGACTCATGATTGGAAACTTTCCAAAGTAAAAGTACGGCTTTCTTAGGAAAAAAAATCAAAGTAGACATCATTTATCACAAATGGGTGCGAGAGGTTATATTTTGCGTATTTTTTCTCTAAACATGTTTCTATCGAAGACACATGCGTTTTGCTCACAGGAATTGCAATTTTATTCTTCTTAGCATTCAAGCTGTTGCAGGAGTCCATCGTCAGATATAAACGTCAAAGACAAGCAAGCAATATTTATATGAAGACCACAAAAATCGATAATGATTTATTAGTAAATTTACAGCGGAAACTTCCAGAAAGTCGCTACGCCGCACATCCAAAATACGACATCCTTATATCACGGATAAAATCAACATACCTTATGATCAAATATTGTACATTATAATCAACCTGGCTCAAAGTACAGCCTCTTTATGAAAATATGCTTCGGAACTATGGTTTATAATACTTGAACTATCCAACCTACTTTTAGCGAATACTGACTGCTTATCCAGTTACTCCATGCAAAGCTATGCCAATGAAAATAACGTTTAAAGCCACTTTCCCTGTAATTGCGGCAATCAACCCATAGTTTTTTCAGAATTAAAAGGTCTTACTTCCTATTATTTGCACCTGTCTGACATAATTACGGTTATTTTTGAGCACAAATACTTTCATGCAAAATAATACGCATGGGCACTGTGAGAAAATAATGGCTCGAGCATATATAACCATACATTCAGCCATCAATCCGTTCGTTTCGGAAAAAGAAAAAGACTCCTATATTATTTGTGCTATTTTCTATAAATGCTGTTATTAACAACGACACTACCATGTTCGTAAGTTCAGTGCCGCATTACGTAAAAGGTACTTCACGCGGTTTCTGTGTCAAAAAAATCCAACATACTTGGCACGGTCGGTCTTTTCGTATGACACATTTGTAGATAATAAATATGCGCTTCAAATGCATTATCTATTACCCGAACAAAATAAATTAAAACTGGAGTAGACAGTGAATGCCCATTAAGCTAAAATAACCAATTTGCTTTACAATTTAATCATTTTAATCCCATCAGTATAATGCTTCTTGTTTCTCAGGAGCCGCTACAACATCGATGGCAAAAATAAAATATTTTGATTAAAATTACCGAAATACACTTCGTAGCCAGCCATTGCAGATGCGAATGTATCTCTTTCGCCAAATCATGCGTAACGGCAGGTTGCCAGGAATAACTGGATGCTTCTTACGTTTTTTTAAAAATCGCCTGCAGCGGGAAGTTCGTGCAAAGTTTTTTTCTGTTTTTGTGCATATTTCCTGCAAAATGAATGAATGCATTCCAAAAAAATGTGGGTGCGAATTATAAATAGAGAAAAAGAATATTCAGCAGGGTCCTATTTCAAGGGGACGGACCGAGCGAACTTCTAAGGAGGCGCCTGAGTCAAGCCGTAGCGACTACCTTCCCAGCAGCCAACGCCCATGTATTGTTCTTGACTACTCCCATCCTTTACGGAGAGATTAAGGATGAACAGCCAGCCCAGACCACTTTTATGTGCATATAGTTATTTACTTGTTCCTGTGCGGCAGGATATATTGGTCGCAGGAGCCGGCGTTTGTCCAAAAGAGTAAGAGAGCACATTCCAGCATGGTAAGGAAAGGGCCAAATCAAGGGTATAACCAGTTCCATTCAAGCGCAGCTGGTAGACTCAGGCCATCGCGTGGATGCCAAAGAAGCCTTCCAAGTGATCTACAAGGTGCTTTCAAGCTATTTTGAATTCCTTGAACAGCGACTGTTGGCCACAGTAGATGCGGTCGCCATCAGGCTACGCCGACCAATCCTGTGCGCCCAAAAGCATTTCGTCGCAGCGCCGCAGTTCCCATGGGCGGAATTGGCTAACACGACTACACACGGTGGATCACTGGCCTCAGAAACGGGCTCCCGCAGAGACAAACAAGTCCCGGATCCAACCATGCACACCTTGCCACCGTCTTGTCCGTTTATACATTGACATCCTGACCGCAACTTCCCCAACACTCCCCCACCACTTCCCCCCACCTTGACAACAATAAAACTACATCTGTCCATCAACCAGCATAGTTTATTTATTTCATTACCACATAAATGTAAAGGACTGACGAGAATGTATCCTAAACAAATGTATGTTCACCTATTTATCTTCTGAAATTATAAGTGCACAGAAAATTTATTAAAACTCATTGAGACTGGAATAAATAAACCCGTTCTTCGCTATATTCTACTGCCACACTCAACACCAAGCCTTAACCTCCCCCCTTACGATCCCACTCATCCCATCTGTGCAATAAATCGCTAAGTGACCTGCAGTATTAAAGGGAAGAAAACACTTATATGTGTGTTCTAGGCTTAAAGTTAGACGACTGCAGTGCAGGTGGGTGGAAACACAATGAACTTAGAAGTTGAGAAGATGAAGTGATATAAGCTGGCAAAATACCCATAAGTGTTGTCATTTACAACACAACAAGATTGTTCGTAAGACAGATGTTGCATTGCATGAAAAATACGCACGGTTACTGCGGAAAAATATAACATGTTTGGGACGCTTAGACCTTTAATATGAAGCACCGGTAGATAAGCAATATGGTTTTCAAAGGGCATTTTCTGCTACCCTTGCCAAATGAATTGGGAACGGAGGTTGCGTGTGAGTATTCATTCAGTAGGAAGGGCCAAGTTTTGCGCACTTGATTTATTTAAGCTCGCAAGTAAAACGCTTCTGGTTTTTTGGAAGTCAATACACTTGTGCAATGTCGATGAAAACAATAAAGAAAGGGAAAACAGTTTGACTTATTTTCTGAAATAGCCGAAATAAACTTCATAGTGCTCCGTAGGTAATATTAACGTGTTTTACGGCCATTTTCTGCATAAAGGCAGGTGACTAAGAACCAAAAATCGCCTGCTGTCGAAACGTTGGTGCTATTAGCTTTCACCGGGCTTTAAGAACTATGCTACCCATCGATCGCCTACAGGTTTGGAGTAGGATGTGAAAATTGGAAATTCCGGGGCATACCTTTTGCAGATAGCCTTCCAATTAAGTTCAGGAAGCGTGAATATGCCTCAGCGCAATAGGAAATAAAGCCCTTAGCATAGCCCTGCACATAAAAATAGAAGGATCCTTTACCCCAAACAATCTCCATGGAGTTAAGCATGACGTCAGCTCTGTCAGAGGCGACACTGTTTTCAAAATCCTGTTACAGGTCATATAAGCAAGCCCTTCCATATAAACGCACGTTGCATTGATCTGAAGAAGATGCAGGGGTGTGAGTTTATGAAATATGCTTATCCCTGTGTGCAAATGAGAATAATTCCTGTTTTTAGGATGCCTAGCATTGTATGAGCATATATGGCACTCCGCAAATAACACCCCAGTGAAATAAAATGTTGGAAGCAAACCTCTTCTCAGAAACCAGGAACTAGGACACAAATCACACCACTAAAACGCCTGCACACAAATACCGCAGTAAGATTTGCACATAGTCATTTGTCACTGTACTTGGAGCCTCTTGAATTGTCGTTAAAGGTAAGAGTTAAAAGGGCACGAAATAAGTGACGCATATTTAGGAGAACACGCACAAACTGGAAATTGAACACTTAACTCCGCTATGTGTTTCCTATTTTAGTTTTTTGAATTCAGTTTGTTTTGATCGTTAGAAAAACTGAACCGACTCGTGGTTACATCAAACTTTTTTCAAGTGCAGTTGTTAGTCACCTGCATTTACGAGTTCTGCCACAAAGAGCACGAGAGAAACCTTGGCAGACATGAAAATCGAATAGTTTCGCCTTTTATGTGGAAACGTCGATCAAAGCAACAGTCGGAGGAGGTAGTATGAATTCCTTAACTCATAAGCCAAAGCACATGACATTAATAAAGGGCGTTGGTTGTACATTTCCTTTATAAAGCACGCTTATTTCATGTGCAATTTCCAGGCCCATATGTGACTGCAATGATAAATGGATACCACATCTCGGAGCCGAAGGGTTAGGCGAGGCGTGAGAATGTAAGTTATAAACAAACCTTGTGTAAGATGATAAAATTATGGCACTTTCCAATCACTCAAAATTACACATTAATGCTTAAGAGTGCACGCAAATATCGTAATAAAATGAAAAAGACAGCAATAGCGTACCTTTCTTTCGTGTGTAGTTAAATGATAAGCTTATCTTTTCACAAAACATACATGACACACAGCCTTGTGAATAGCGGAGTTTTTATAAGTCGACACAGCTTTGGAGCCTGTCTCTCTGGCTAAATGAACGCCATGACGACCAGTTAATACGCCCTAAGTATTTGCTACATTTAGCCTAAAAGAACTCGGCGTGATTTTTGGCACAGCACCAAGCCACAGGCATCTTCCATCTGTTGTTATCCCACGCACATCCATCGCCCATCTGTCATCCACTTGGAAGCAGCTGATTGGTAATGCTCCTCTTGTTTACCTATCAGTAGGAAATATCACGTGATGATGTCAAACAGGGGCAAGAAACGCACACAGCTATAGCGCAAATTCGAAGAAAAAATTGGCTCGAGTGCGAGCAAATGAAACTGCGGGATAGGAAAAGGATAAAACAACGTAGATCAGTGGCGCACGAGTGAGGTAGTGTATTTTGGGTTTCGGCAGACCAGAAGACTTTTGGGAGTTCACCTATAAGTTTGGAATTGTGTGGGTGTCCCGAAGTCCATTCGCTTCCCCGCGTCGCGTAACGCAATTAAATATACACTTTATCTGAGAAGGGAAGAAAAGTTCGTGCCTCAAGTAAAACTCTAACGCTGAATCCAAATGTGTAACCTCACTTGGGTCAACGGCGGTCTCACTTCCCATGCCCGGGACCATAGAAGTTATTTCTAACATCACACACAT
Organism: Ligula intestinalis; assembly: GCA_036362985.1. NCBI lineage: Eukaryota > Metazoa > Platyhelminthes > Cestoda > Diphyllobothriidea > Diphyllobothriidae > Ligula > Ligula intestinalis. The sequence goes on from JAYGXS010000003.1 coordinate 82,539,455, forward strand.
AGTGGTATCAATGATAAATATGCGGTTTATTTTGAAGGTGGCACTTCATTTATTCTGGCGTAAATGCTTCCATTAACTGACCCCGAAGGATAGATTAAGAAAATACACAAAATACACATCTGTTCTGAAGCAAGGTCTAATCGCAGATTCAGAAGTTCCGTGTCTATACGCGTGACGTAGCCTGCTAGCAAGGGAAATGCGGAAAGGTATGGCAAAGAACGTAGGTTGCCTCGGTGCATAGTACGAAAAGACCTCGCAGCCATTAATCCAGAGTGCAGTGGATGGGCAACCAAATCAACAATGCGATCAGCGAACTGCTTGTCAGCTTAAAAGGCACGAGATACACCGGCAGCTGAGGAGAGCATTCAGGGGATGTGTTTAAATGTCAACAGGTCGCTTTAAACTAAGGCTGAAAAGGTAATCTCAGAGGAGTAAATTCTTAAAATACCTGTTCACGGGAATAATTGCCCGTCTTGGGCAACTGTCCTTGCACTGCATTCCACTGTCCTACCCCTAGAACCCAACACTATCCGTAAAACTTACCTTAAGTTACTTCGACATTCTTAGCGCTCCAATTCAGTCCAACCCTTTACTGTGTGATATAGCTCAAAGTCACCTGCAATATAAGGGGCAGGACGTACTTTTATACATGCTCAATGGTTAGATTTAACGGGCCAGCAGTGAAGCTCTTTTGAAACACAATGCACCAAGAACTGGATAAGATGAAGCGGTGTATGCTAGTGAATCGTAAGTACTACTGGTTTGCGCCAGCCTAAAGAAATATGTCAACAGGTTTGAAGTGGTTCAGTTATCCAGCTCCGGGGCAGGTCGCGAGGATAGGAATGTCAGGGTCATACCTATTGCAGGTAGCCTTACACTTTACTTCAGGAAGCGCATATATCCCTTAATGCAACGCGAAATCAAGCCCTTGAAATAGGCCTACCCATAATCATAAAAGCATCCTTTACCCTGGAATTAAGTGTGACATCAGGTCTGTCATGGGTGACACCTCTTGCAAGGTCCTGCACCAGGCTATATAAACAGCCCCAACCATATAAACACACATTACATTGCGCTGATGAAGATGCAGGGGTGTACGTTTGTGAACAATGCCAATCCTTTGTTGCAAGTGAAACGCCTTTGTGTTTTTTTTCAGGAGGTTTCAAATAGGACGAGTATATATGCATGGTACTGTGTTAATAACAAACTATTTGAATTAAACGTTAAAAGCCAACCTATTCTCATAAAGCAGCAACTACGGCACAAAAAACATCAACAAAAACGCCTGCACTCAAATACCACAGTACAATTTGCTAATAGTCATTTGCGGCTTTACTTGGAGATTATGTAGGTGTTGTCAAAGGATAGGGGTTGCTAGTGCAAAAAACGTTTCAGCAGCCATCTAGCGACACAAAAGAAGTGAATCATACTCCCGAGACTATGCAAAAACCGGAAATCGAACGTTCAACTCCACTTTGTGGCTACTATTTTAATAGTTTTAAATTCGGTGCATTTCAATCGTTAGATAAACCGCAACAATTCATGTTTGCATATCAATATTGCCAAGTGCCGTTGTTAGTCACTTGCACATAAATATTATGCCACAGAGAGTACGAGATCAGCCTTGGCAGACATCAACATTGCTTCGTCTCGCGATTTCGCTGGAGATGTCGATCAAGGCGCAAGTCGGGTGAGGTGGCGTGAATTCCATAACTCACAAGACAAGGCACATGACATTAATCAAGGGCATTTGTTGTTCATTTTCTTCAAAAAGCACGGCTTTTTTAATGTGCATTTTCCGTGCGCATACGCTTCTGGAATCAAAGTTGAAAACCATTTCGCGGGGCCAGAGGATTAGGCGAGCCGTGGAAACTTAAGGTAAAATCAAAGCTTTTCTAATATGGCAGAAATTATGGTACAATCCCGTCACTCAAAACCACATATGCATGCCTAAGACTGCGTGCAAACACCGCAATAAAATACTAAATAGTGCTTCGCGGATTGCAATGGCTGTCGATTTCCTTCCAGTGCAGTTTAATGATAAGGTGCTCTTTTCACATAACACGGGACACACAGTCCTGTAAAAAGCGAAGTAATTATCAGTCAAAATAGCTTGGCACTCGTCCCTCAATCTAAACGAACAAGATAAGGACCAATTAAAACGCCCCAATTACTTGCTAGAGGTAGCCTAAAAGGACTCATATGGCTCACTAACAGTGCTCCAAGCCGCAGACGTCTCCCCTCTGTTGTTAGCTCACGCACATCCATCGCCTAGCTCTCACGCACAAAAGTTCATGCACGAAGGCCAGCAGTTGCAAGCAGCTGATTGGTCGTGCTCCTCTTTTTTACCTATCAGCAGGAAATATCACGTGATTTTCTCAAACAAGGGCAATAAACACACACAGCTCTAGCGCAAATATGCAGAAAAAATTGGCTCAAGTACGAGCAAATGAAAGTGCGGGATAGGAAAAGGACAAAACACCGTAGATCAGTGGCGCACGAGTGAGGTAGTGTATTTTGGGTTTCGCTGGACCTGGAGTCATTCGGGATTTCACATATAAGTTTGAAATTGTGTAGGTGTCCCGAAGCTCATTCGCTTCCCAGTGCCTTATAATGCAGATCGCCATACATGTTATCTCAGGAAGGGTGGAAGGATTTGTTTTCCGAGAACAGTTTTCTCTGCTCCCATGCCGAGGACCATAAAGGTTATTTTGTAACGTTACACACCTAGTAGTATGAGATGAAAATGCACTTTATTTTGAAATTGGCACCCAACTTATTTTGGCAACAATTGTTTCATTTATTTACAGCAAGGGATAGATTAACTAAGTACTCAAAAATTTACAGGTTTACATAAAATGCATATCTGTTCAGAAGCCAGGTCCCATCTCAACTTCCGAAATTCCGTTTCTTTACGCGTGATGCAGCCTGCTAGGAATGGAAATACGAAGGCTGATATGCCGATTTACGGCTGAAAAGGAGTCTGTGTCCTCGGCACATAGCATGAAAAGACCTCACAGCCATTAATTTAGAGTGCGGCACATGAGCAACCTCAGAAAAAATATGATCAGCTAACTGCTAGTCCGTTGCAGAGTGTTGCTGTATTACAATATCAGCTTGAGAGCAGTAGATAAGGGCTGGGGGTGAAAATGCGGGATATAGCAGTTTGCTAGGTTTAATGAAGAATGTTTCAGTGAACATTTCCTGCAAAATGAATAAATGCATTCCAAAAAAACTTTGGATGGTAATCAGAAGTCCACACAGAAAATTTCTCAAAATTGATGGAAATGGGACTAAGTAACCGCCTTGGGCAACTTTCCTTAAACTGCATTCCACTGTTCTACCCCCAAAACCCAACACTACCCCTAAACCTAACCTTACGCTACGTCAACTCCCTTAACGCGCCCATTCACCTAACTCTAATTCGTGTGATATAACGCAAAATGACCTCTGGTATAAGTAGAGGGACATACTAATGCGTGCTATTTGCTTAAAGTTGCACGACTGCGGTAAATGTGGATTAAAACTCTATGAACTTGGAATTGGAAAAGATGGAATGGTGTAAGGTAGCGAATCGCAAGTCATATGGGCTTGCACCAGCCTTTAAAGAATATTTTGTTCGCCAACAAGGCCGATATGTTTAAGATACCCACAGCTACGGCATAATGCGGAAATAGGAAACTATCAGGCATCCATAATGTAAATAGACTCCCACTTCACTTCAGGAAGCGCAGATATTTCTGCGTATTAGCCATAACCGAAACCAAACCCTATCCATAGACCTATGCGTAGTCATAGAACAAACCATTACTATAACCATAACATTCCTGGAATTTGGGGTGACGTCACCTGTGTCATAGGCGATTCATTTTGCATAGCCCTGTCATAGGTTATATAAACTAGTCCAACCACAGAAATGCACGTTGCGCTATGGTGAAGTTGATACAGGAGTTTGCGTTTATGAACAAAGATTATCCATGTTTACAAGTGGAAAACAGTTTCGATTTTTCAGGATGCTTAATATTTGGTGAGTTTTTATATATGACACTCTGTAAATAACATTTTAGTGCGATAAAAATGTTGGAAGCCAAACAATTATCTGGAACCACTAACTAGGGCACTAATCACATTACTTAAAGCGCCTGTGCTCAAATACCGCAGTAAGTTTGCAAATAGTCATTCGCGGTTGCATTTGAAGTTTATGGAGTTGTCGTAAAAGCGGAAGGAGTTTTTAAGGCAAAAAACATTTTGGCAGTTCTCTGGCGACAAGAACGAAGTGAATCATACTTACGAGAACCTGCTCAAACCGGTTATCGAACGCCTAACTGCGCTAACTAGCTCCTATTTTAGTAGTGTAAGTCAGATGAATTTCCATGTTAGCTAAACCGCACGAGTTCTTATTTGCCTATATCTATTTCCAAACGCCATTGTTTGTCGTCTGTAATAAAGGGTTCTGCAACAGAGAGCACGAAAAAAGCATTAACGCATATAAAAATTGGCTTGTTTCGCCAGTAACCTGGCGATTTCGACGAAACTGAAAGTTGGGGAAAGTGGTATGCATTCCTTAACTCAGAAGCCAAAGCAAATGACGAGACTTAAGGGAGTCGGTTGTTCATTTCCTTCATAAAACACGCCTTTTTATGTGCAATTTCCAAGCGCATACGCTACCGCAATCAAATCTGCCGACCAGTTCGCGGGACCTGAGAATAGGTTTAGGTCTGGGCGTGAAAGATGGAAGCAAACTTTTTCTACTAAGGCAGACATTACGGTGCAATCATGTTAACGAAACCACATGTAAATGTTTTAAGACTTCGCGCAAACACCGTAATAAAATGAGAAACAGTCCTTCGCGGACTGCGATTAGTTTCCTTTCATGGAAGACAAGACACAGTCCCGTGAATAACGGAGTTCTTGTTAATCACCACGGCAAGGCGCCTGCCCCTCAGGCTAAACAAACACAACGAGGACCAATTGCTATGCCCCAATTTTATAGCTATTTTAAGCCCAAAAGGACTCTAACGGATTTTTGGCTGGAGTCCAAGTCGCAGGCTTCTTCCACATGTTGCCGTCCCACCCACACCTCAATCGCCCTGTTTTCATCCACAAAAGTTCATGCGCGAAAGTCAGCACTTGGATGCACCTCTAAGGTCGTGTTTCACTTGTTTATCTATCAGCAGGAAATATCACGTGACATTTTTCAAACAGAGACAAAAAACACGCACCCCTGTAGCAAAAATGTGCATTTTAAAATGGCTCCAGTTCGAGCAACCGAAAGCGCGGATTTAGGAGAAATGTGAAACGGAACAGACAAACAAGGAATATACTATATTTTGTGTTTTACCAGGTCTGGATAAATACGGAGTTCACTTATAAGGCTTGAATTGGATAACTGTCCCCCAAGCCTATTGCGCTCTCTGTATCGCATAATGCAAATTGCCCAGAAAGGAAAGATAATCCCCTGTCCCACGAACAACTGAAATACCCATCTTCACTCCTAAAATAAAATCCCTAAAAGATAGCGGAACGTCACGTTTGTCGCAGACGGCTTCTGTTCGCATGCAGGGGACCCTATAAGTAATTTCTACCGTGCAAAGTCGGGATTCAAGAGAAAAATTTGCGCTTTATTTTGAAAGTGGCATGCAAAGGTTTCAGGAAAAAATGACTTCATTCACTGAGAGCACAATAAATATAAACAAAGCCTAGAGGTTTACATAAAATCACCATCTATAGAGGAGAAGGGTCGAATATCAGCTTCTAGATTTCTGTTAATTTACACGTAAGGAAGTGTGTTAGAAATGGGAATACAATATGCCGATATTTCGATGTGCGGCTGGAAATATGTTGGAAGCATCGATCCATAGTACGGGGCGGACTACGCGGCCATTAATTAAGAGCGAAATTGATGGACAAACTCATCGAGAACTCGATTATTGTTAGGACGGTAGCCTGATCAAGTGCTAGCAACATTTGGAGGCTTTAATGAGGCATCGAGCCTAGCCAAGTGTGTTTGTTTGTTAGCTCTGATGGCATCCAGGCGATGACTGTCCGCGCAAGATAACTTTATCTGCAGAGAGGACGTAGATGCACGCGCTTGCCTGCGTGCGCCACTGGTCGCAGTTGTCCTAATGCGCCAATAACTCTACAAAGCGCACTTGACCCTCTTTTGTAAGACACTTTCATCCCTGACACAGAGAGACTAGCAACAGTGGACGTTTAGCCACCGCTAGTCCACTCCCAAGGCCGGAGCTTGCCCCCGAGGCGGGACAAAGAACGCGTTGGAGATCAACCAGCGGTAACAGCCACCCGAGAAAGGAACTCTGGGTTTTGTACACAATAAACAGTCGTCTTCTCGGTGGATCCAAAACTTACACCTTTCTTATTGTGTTCTTCTTTTGGGATTTCAGCAGGGCTTAATTTGACGGTGACACACGTCAGCTGTCATTGTTATAACACTAGCGACGCTGAACTCGTCGTTATTATAACTATCACATTGCTTGACCGCTGTAAAGTTTTGCCATTTTATAACATGGACTAAAAATGCATAGAAAACACTGGTAACTGAAGAAAGCATTTGAACATACTTTGAAATTTGGACAAGTCGTTTTTAACTAACGGTGAAAAAAATCCGAGAGCAGTAGGTCATGGGAGCGAAATTGCACGACACTATAACTCACGAGACTTGAGGTGCGTGATAGGGCCTTAATCGAAATATAATAAAGAATTTTAATATTTTAATGAAGACCTATCTAATCTAAAGATTTTGTGAAAGATCAGATGTCAGAGTAATAGGAAGGTACCGGAAAGGGAATACATCATTGGGCAGAATGTCTCAGGACTGCGAAAGGGTCGCAAGCGGAAACTGCACTGGACTGCCTTCTGGTTCTTTAGTAGCAGACTGTTGACATGCGGAGACGTGATCCAGGCTATCCTTCAGTACTTGGAGATGCATCTGACTTTCGGAATGATAAACGACGATAGGATCAGCATTTGTAACGTACAAAAATTAATTTGGCGATCATAGGTCGTCAGTTTAGAGACAGAACAGGTGTGAGGGGATAAGAAAAGTCCTTGAAAAAACGGCGCATTTTCGGAAGGATGGTAGAAAATTGCTTGTCTCATTAGACGTACTGAATGCGGCAAATTAAATAGTCCTAAACTCAAGAGAGGTTGTAGTGGTTTGAATTTAAAAACAAGGACTTGCATTGTTTGCATGTGGAGACAGTTTTGCATATTTCTGGAGACGACACGTGTGAATAGCAGCGATATTGCACACTGTAGTGCAAACCTTAGTATCCAACGACGAAAATATTGACTCAAAACTTATCTCACGACGAGAACTCATCGCGTTGTTTTGAGGCTAATAGGGGTTAAAGCTAACGACTGCAGTCTACCAGACCATGTTCCTTAGGTCAAGAAGGTCTTGCGCAGCCCAGCTTACTAGGAAGAGCATATTCTTTACAGAATTAATTTGAGAAGAGGCACTAGGAAAATGATTATCAGACGCCCGCACAACCGTTCGCCAGCGGACGGCGTCTGAAGTGAGGTCTGTTCGGCAGTCGTGACCTGAGGGCCTGCGTGAGTCGATCTGTGAGTGGCTGTTACAGATACCGGAAAACAGCGAGCGTTCTAATAATGCACGTCGACTTGAGCTAGTCAGGACAAGCGTTCACAAGTGCACTTCGTGTGGAGGTAATGACTAGGAAAGTTACTTTCCTATACTGTAATCCTTTGATAAAAGAAATATAACGAAGAAGAGTAGTTAAAGATAGGGAGGAGGTACGTAAAAACAGTAGGGCTTCAAGATCTGATGTTCGCGTAGCTGGCTTATGTGAGCCAGGTTAAAAGGACGGTTGTGACTTGTATGAGTTTCTGTGCCTGGCATGCGGGATTCGTGTCAGTGCCACTTTGTGGGCGGAAAGGCCATCGTGACTGCGTGGGCCACTAAGTGTGCGTGCTGGTAGGAGGAAAGTTCTCGACTTTGCGTGCATCGGCATGCTGTAAGGAGATTGGTCATCTCGACTGCGTGTGAGGGAGGAGTGATACCGTTGGCAGTAGAAGCAGAATCACAGTTTGGAAAGAGGTCTGTGGATGGTGAAATAACCTTAGCCTGGGTTGGATGGGCTGTGAGCCATTTGTAATCTGCATCTTGCTTCACAACAGAGTGTTGGTGATGGAATTCTCCATTTCGCGATCACATTAGATGAACTAGGAAAAATTCAATTGAAGGCAATGAACGTTGGATTGTATTTGAGCTTGGCCACATCAAAAGTTGAGAGTTCATCTCCTGTCGTGGATCATAAGTTACTGCATGCGTATTTGTGTAGGTGGAACATGTTTGTATTCATGGAGACATGGACACACAAGTTGTAATCTGTAGCACAATGTTCCTATAGAGATACAACACCGCACAACGAAAGTCGGGCACCCTGACTTGATGGATATATCTTGCGTGATAATCAATATGTAAAACCTACTTTCTTAGCCAAAATTCATTTCAGAAGGGTAGTCAACAATGCTTCAGCTACCCAAACTACCTTGATAGAATACCGGCTGTCTGCGATGCCACTGCCGGGAATGCTTTTTTGAAAAAAATAACGTTTTAAGCAAGCACCACCGTGTTTTAGGAAAACTACGGACAATGAAAAAGCATCTCATCTTATTCATAGAATCAGCCATAACTGGGATTATTGTCAGCACAACTAAATGATTCGTTAGCTAGGTTTTGTATTACATACAGGGCATTAGGCAAGGTCGCTGTGAAAAATTACTATATTTGCGCCACCCAGCCTGGACACATGACGCACTGGTCTATCAAATATATGGGATTTATTGGTTTTATCTATTACCCTCATCAAATAAAAATGGAAAATGGTAATGGATTGTGAACATTCATTACGTGACTTTAAAGAACATTAATTACTAAATGCTATAATAAATTCACCCCTGCTTTCTGTGTCACCGCTACAGCTATCAAAGGTCGATAAAAAAATGAAAAGTAGAAAATATTCAGACGATTTTTTAGAAATTGCCAAATTATACTTAGCAGTCTCCCGTCGTAAATGTGAAAGAGAGTTTTCTATCAAAATTAGGAGGTACCAGTTCATGTGTGAAAAAAGAACCACACTTAAATCATTTTTTGCATATTACCATTAATGAGTACCTATTTATTTATTGCCATCCTTTTAATTCTTGCATAATTTCCTGCGTTTTCAGTACCTTCGTTTTTTTCTCCATCAATTGATCCGCTACTGGACTTTAATATCGAAACCTTTAAAATAGCATATGCATAAATACCAGTTACCAAAAAAATGAGCTTTGGGATATTGATTCTTATATAGATGACCACGTGGATCATATTTAGAAATTTCTGAAAAAAGCAAACCTCATTGCCAAGCATAAAAAGCGTCCGCAAGATAACTCGGTTAACGATCAATAAAAATATTTATTAATAAGATACCTTTTTAAAATTTGCTTTGATTAAATATATGCAGCTGACAAGGTTCTGTGTACATAAAATTTTTCCATAGCAATTTCCAAATGCAATTAGAGACGTCCTAAAAAGTTTTATTGACCAAAAGATAAACGATTCAATTTTTGTCTGGAGATGAATGAACTTACTTCCCTCGTTATAATTAATTATTTTCCGTCATGTTGGATAAGTTCTAGGACCTTTTATAGGCTTGCGAATGCAAAAAATGGCCATTTATATAGCACTTCTGGAAATAATTAATATTCTTTCTCCCTCTTTCTTTCTAAGTAGCACATATGCAGAACTTACAGTTAGCAAAAAATATGTCTATCTGACTTTTCTTTAATAAAGCCTGTATAATATTACCTTTATGAAAATATATAGGAACTCGTTGCATATCCGCAATGTAGACGATGCGGTACAACAAATGCGATCAAACATTTTGGTTACTGCATTTTGTGCCGTAAAATGCACAAGGTACCTTCAAATAATTTTTTAAACATCAATCTTTCCTTTTTTTCTCATAATGAATGTGATTCCTTAAAATTGGCTTGAGTTCCATCTGAACAATTTCGGACGAAATTTTCCAGTTTTAGAAGCGATCCGTTTTTGAGATTTTAACTCACTTTGAACTTCCTCCATAGCATAATGCACATTAGTAAAAGTTTTGGTTCTGTGTTACTAAATAGTATAGGAAATTTATATGCTATGAAACTGCTCCTAATTTCACCAACATTAAGGCCCATTCTTCTTAATAACTAAAAGGCTTTTCCATGATTAAATGTACTCAGTGAATCAAAATAATGTGATCTAACATTTTATAAACTAACAAGTCAAATTTCTCCTTGAGAGCTGCATGATTTTAGCCAATACTCTTCTTTGCCTGAGAGTTATGGATGAGCACAGAAAATTCCTTCGACTGTTCGGACACGGGAGTACGCACCACCGTTAAAATGTGGCCTCGCGCTTAATTCAGCCGTCCTAAAAGTAACCCTACGCTAACTCCCTTAATACGACAACTAATCTCAACTCTAACCTGTGAAAGTGACATGCATGTCATATATAGAGGAAAGTGCGTTTATATGCATGCTGCATGCTAAAAGTTACATGAGTACGTGCATGCTGGCTTCAAACACAATGATCTGACTATTGGAAGAGATGGAGAGATGTAAGTTTGCGACCGGTAGATATTTTTACGTCTTCACCGGCGCTAAATAAATATGTTGTTTGTCGTTTGCCAACACGCTGGAAGTTGGTTGGATATCACTGCCCTGTACATAGCCCCGGACATATTTAATGTGCATAAGGATTCCGGCATTCGTATCTGACGCAAAAATCCTGTTTGATAATGTACAAAGCAAAGCTTTTTAACCAAAGTGGGATTGCCATTCTTGGTAAACAGTGTATGAGTTTCTCCACACATTGCCAAATGATACTGCCTGCGTAGGAGTTCAGCCCAACGGAATGCTGTCACGTTGCATACAGAAAGGTGACATTTTTCGTAGATTAAATATTTACAGCCTTTATGTAAGAAACCATAAATGCATGGAAAACATGAGTTGAAAATTATCATTGAGGTTAAAAATGTTTTTCTACGCCGAAGGGTTCTCTTTCTGTGTGTATACCATTAAGAAGTTAACGTAGATTGCTACCATCTGAGACCGGAGAAGGAAAAGTTAGTGGATATTGTCTGCAGTAAACATACCTGAATTAAATAAGGCTTTCGAAGTTAAATTAAAAAACCACGCGACATAATTTATCCGTTTTAAAAAAATACTGTTTTGCGGCCAGTAAGCAAGGAAATCGTTCAAAAGCTGAAATTTTATGCATAACATATTTAGAATTTAGGCTTAATAATAGTAAAGAATACAGATATGTTTTAGTACTTTCTTCTAATCGAAACGATATGTCGGAATTTTGGTTGACATTTAATGACAGATGGCATGCTGCTGTACTAAGCATTCGACATGATGCAGAATTAAACTTCTTGCATCTCCGTTGCATTTTTTATTCTTTTTGGAACAAGCTTTACCCGATATGATGTTGTTTGATCGCCCCCAATATAGGTTGCCACCCTTCTCTTGCAGAACAATTTTTTACGACACCTGCACACCCTAAATGCAAGCAGTTATGTGCTGAATTCCAGGAAGCTTAGATATTTCTGCCTTCTAACCCAAATACGTAAGCAAACCCTGAACGTAACCGTACCTTTCATCCTTCCAGATTAGCCTATACCCTTACCATAATACTGCTGGGCTTGAGCGCAATGTGGCCTGCGTTATAGTCTATCCCTCTTTCAAAGTTCTATCGGAGAATAGATAAACAATTCCTACCTAATAAAACAGGTTATGTTACAGTGTATGAGACGAAGGAATTTTAGCTTATGAAAAAAAGTTATCAGTGTCTGGAAGTGAATTCAATTATCGGTTGTTGAGAATGCTTAAACGTGGATGGTTATGTATATCACACTCTTAAAATAGCATCATAGGATGCCCCTAAGTATGAAATGAAGATAAAAGCCACAATATTCTCAGAACCCTGTAATTACGGTACAAATCACATCACTTAAAAGTACACATTGATGCTTTAGCCTGCGTGCAAACATCGTAAGAAAATTTATGATAGTCCTTTGAGGTTTTACTCGGAGGGAATGGAATTATATTAGGAGCGTAGGAGTTGTTTCTGAAATAAAACGTTTTGGCAGCTGTCTAGTGGGATAAAAGGGGTTTAACGAAGATTCTATAACGGGAGGCTTGACGCTAATAAGGCACGTAGTCCTGTACATTTTGCTACTTCCGTAGCCGTATCCGTATATTGAGGGTATGTAGGAAAAATTCCTTTGAGTGCCCTATTTGAACATATGTTAAATCGTCCTATCGTAGGAAAACATTTTACATTGCACTGAATAAGATGGAGATATTTGAGTGTATCAACAGAGATTATCACTGTCTGCAAATCAAATAAATTATTGGTTTTTCAGGATTATGAACTTTGACCATTATGAATGGCTGACTCTCCGAATAACACACTAGTACACTTCTGTAGTGCAACACAAAGGTAGATTCAACTTGTTCTCAAAAACTGGAAAGTGTGCTATAAATAACATCACTTGCATGTGCATGTGTATGCTTGAAACTGCGCGCAAACCCCGAAATCAGATTTGAAAATAGTCCTTCACTGCTGAACTTGGAGATTACGGCGGTGTTATCCAGGGACGGAAATTTTTTATGCAAAAGAAATCGTTTCAGCAGCTCCGTAGCGCACGGAATTAGTGAATCACATCTCCGAGAACATGCACAAACTGAAAGTCGACCGTTCAACTCCGCTCTTTGGCTCCTATTTAAGTAGTTTAATTTCGGTGCATTTCAATTGGCAGATAAGCCTGACTAGCTTGTATTTTCAGATAATTAAGGTAAAATACCAATTTAATTTTATATGCACTTAAGGGTTCTGCCGGAGAGATCATGAGAGAAGCCCTCGCACACATTAAAATTGGCTTCTCTCGTGAGGTGTATGGAGACGTCGATCAAAAGCACGGTCGTGTGAGGTGGTGTGAATTCCTTAGCATAGCCGCTTAAGCACATGACATGAATTTGAGGCATTTACCTTTTCAGTTCCCTCGTAAGGTACATATTTTTTCAATTTTCAAATTCCAGGCCCTCTAGCAACTACAGTCAAAACTGGAAAACAATTCTTGGGCCTGCTTGATAGGCGAGGCGTGGGTACAGGATTGCTGTTCTTTTCAATTTTTTACGTGAGTTACCGTTAGGGCAAATATATCATTGGCAGCGCAACACACACTCATTTATCGTCAGTCCTGTGTCCTACAGAAAATAGATGTGGATGAAGGCCATATTCTAATCTCAATTGTGGAATGGTACCTAAGTTTTCTGTAGTGTATTTGAAAATGATACTTTTGAGAAGGAATGGTTTCGTTTAGGCGCGACGAAATTGCTTATCGCAATTATGAGTTAAACCCTGGCAACTGCAATCTTCGGTTCCTTAAAGGTGAGAAAAGTATTGGAAAGGCAGATTGTTAGGAAAAATGTAGTCTGTACAGAAGAGTTGGGAGGCAGATGTCGCCCGGTCTGGCATGGTGTTCGACCACGAGAGTCGTGGGCAAGCGTGGGATCGTAAAAAAGGCCAAATGACGCCATGTGCGTCTGCAGACTGATGGGCGGAGTCTCGAGTGTGCTTCTGTGTGGGAATTGTCACAAAGTCCCAGAGCAGGTTTTTTGTGAGTCAGCCTCAGGACGACGATTGGTCCGGTCAAACTGGAGTGCGTGTGTGCGCCCTAGTTGCGCGAGGGCAAAGGTTTTGCGTCGCATGCGGACATGAGCCATCGCGCTGGGTCGAGCACGCTAGGGCGAATAAGACTGCCGTTGGGAGACCACGTCTTTGGCGTCTCCCGTTTGGAGGGGGTGTGCTGTAGAACCGCTTTAACTATACAGAAGTACACACTTATTTCGTTAAACCTAGCTCTAAACCTTACGCTCATGTTTAAATTATAATTAAAGTACTTAGTCTAAGACCCATGGTCAAATACCCTAAACAGCACAGGACCAAGTATCTAAGAGGAGGTTGGAATTTAAATGCTTGCGAGGAGCTCCGACGCTATGCCACGTCGCAATCGTTGAGGTACTCTTTGGACAGCCAATCAGATAACGCCTATTGTTCAATCGACTGATAAAGGGTCCAGTACCCCACAGGTGACCCAGTCGAAGGCACTGGAATGATGCACTACGGCCTAACACTTCGGACACGGGCTCGAAGAGGCTATCGTCCACCTTTTTGGAGGCAAGTTAAGGTGATTTGAACAGTAAGTGTACGTCATAAGAAAAAATTCACACATTTATGGAGATTATCACTGGCAGCAGCGATGGACAGCTGAACCATATTAAGCAAAACATGCGCACTTTCTATTGATTGCATTTTCGTCTTAACTACTCAACTAGCTTTTGCGATTCAGCTATGATTTTTATCTGTTAAATTCTTATGCATAAAATTCCTACGTAGGGTCTGGCAAATGAGTAAACACAAACTACATTTTTAGTGCACTGGTCCCCTGAGATGGCATTTCGCAGAAATGTAGGGGTGAAGAAATTCGCAACGTCGTCTGGAAGAAGCTAACTGCCCTCCCTTATGTGCGGCAGCATCTCAGGTACGTAACCGTCATGTGGCGCGATGACAAAAGACTGCCTACCACGCTGGCTATGTGGACTGGAGGCAGCTTTGTACACGGAAAGTGTAGCCAAATTGTTCGGTCTTATCAGCCAAACGTCTGAAGCTCTCGTAATGATTTTGTTGCACATCCAAAAGCCAGAAACGACACAATTGTCTGAAAAATCTTGTACAGTACATAAAAAGAGCTACAACAAGCTCTGCCAAACAATGGCAACCGCTGCGTCCTAAAACTAGTCCACTGTTGCGGAGCCTTGACTTTGGAATGTTTGCTATGTCGGCTGTGGCCAATAAAATGGCGCGGAGGGGAGCAGTGAGCCAACTGCAAGCGTGGAAAAAGACGACAGCGCGCGCGGAGTAGATGATTAGGCGTGGGCGCAAGACTTGGCTAAGCGGTAACAGAATGAGTCAGCACGATCGTGCTGGGTTTGCGGACTTTAACACTCTCCTCTCGTCTTCTAATTATATTATTATCAAAAGCAATGGGTGGGGTGAAGAGGCAAGAGTACGCGGATGCAACGCAAGCACAACTCACCAGACAGAATTCACACAAGACATTTCTGGGTCACCACACGAAGCAGCGATGACCATTTATAGTCTGTAACGGTTGCACTTTACAGGTGGGGCATACTCATCTCGCAGTACATTAGTAAAGATAGATAGAGAACCTTATTTTGAAGATGATATTAATTTTTTAGTAAAAAATGGCTCCATTCACGAAGAGCAAAAAATAAGCCAATTGAAGGAGTCCAAAAGCTCAAGGGTGTACGGTCAAAGATCAAAAAATACTCAAAATAAGAAATCCACACGGTTACCACATCAGTTATGGTGAAAGTTCAGGCTTCAGCTTCTCGATTCCCGTTTCTTTACACGTTAGGAATCATGCTAAGAATGGGAGTGCCGAGTACTTGTAGGCCTATGTACGGCAGGTCATATGACGGAAGCTTCGGCGCATAGTACGAGAAGACTTCGCAGCCATTAGTTCAGAGTGGAGAGGGTGAGCGACCTAACTAAGAATACGGTCCATGATATTTTTGACCGATTTGAAATGTCGCTGAATTATAAGGTCAGCTGAAAAAGCATAGGAATAACCGGCAGCTGAACAGAGCATGCGGAGGATACGTTTAATAATAAGCAAGTCTTTCTTAAGTTATGATGGGAAAGTAACTGGAGAGCAGTAAAGAATGAGAGGAAGGATACAGGCATCTGTAAAACGCCAGATGAGGGCTTGCAGGTGCGATATGAACGCAAGCGGCGGATATAATCTAAAATTTTGTGGATTTTAATAAAAATTTCTTCAATATGAAGAGTAAATAAGAGGTTGGAAGCTAGTGTTACACCAAAGTATTAGAAGGAGGATACCTTTTTGGGCAAAAAGCCAATGGTTTCAGGACTGGGAGAAGGTCGCAGCCGAAAGATACATTTGACTGACTTCCACTTATGAAGTAAAAGGCCATTGTCTGACGACTATGCTGTGACATCGTCAAGTCCATCCTTTAGTATTTGGAGATGGGTCTGGCTTTTGAGAGTATGGCCGACAACCATATCATCAGCATACTTGACAAACAAACATGCGTTTGGAGATCGTAGGTCATCAGTATGGGGGAAAAAGATGAAGGAATAATAAAGACCCCTGCAAAAATCCACAGTTGTTGGGAAGGACCATGGATTTTCGCTTCCCACTCTGAACGAATTGGGTGTGAGAAGTAAAATAGTCCCCAAGCCAAGAGACGGCCCAGCCAGGAGAGCCGCATCCGGAAGTTTTATTGAGAAGAAGATGGCGCGGGATTGTGTTGATGGCTTAGGAGTAGTCAAGAAAGGCACATGCGTATGAACGACATCCCTTGTCCAAGTCTCTAAGAGCAGAATGGAATACCAGAGCAACAGCATCTAGTGTACTACGCCTAGCTTTATACATAATCTGCAAGGTATCAGCGAAATTGGATGAAAACGGCTTAATGATGTCCAAAGCAACTCGTTCTGTAAGTTTGAAGAGTGCAGAAGAGCAAGCAATTGGGCGAAAGGATTTGGGAGCCGTAGAAGTGGTTTTTTTCGGTATAGGAGTGATTTTGGCCGAACGCTAACCATCAGGAATCTTGTACTCCATGAAAGATAAATTAATAAGATGTGCCAAGACAGGAGCTAATGGGAAAGGGTAAGATTTAAGAAGAAATAAGAAG
Source organism: Ligula intestinalis (assembly GCA_036362985.1). Lineage (NCBI taxonomy): Eukaryota > Metazoa > Platyhelminthes > Cestoda > Diphyllobothriidea > Diphyllobothriidae > Ligula > Ligula intestinalis. The sequence goes on from JAYGXS010000003.1 coordinate 82,556,285, forward strand.
ACGCCATCTCGTCCGGCAGCTGTTTTGCCTTTAACCTTGTTTAGGTGCTTCATCACTGTTGCCACAGACACTGGAGAAAAATCACATGGTGGTAAGGAAATATCATTTGTCGGGAAAAAGGGATCGGTGGAGTGTAGATGAAGTTTGAGTTTAAACTGTCTAGGTCAGCATCAACATGTTTCAGTGTGTTGCGTTGACCGGTGAGGCATTTAAGACTCTTCCATTTGCATTTGCATCCAATTCAACTGTGCTATTCAGCTGCCTATAAATCGGCAACCCAATTGAATTACCTTACGCGTCTTGAGTGCTTACAAGCTATAGAATGCGACCTGCCTCAATCAAAAAGCCAGTATTGGCGAATGAATTGATAATCACTCGAAAACCGGCATTAGCGCAGGCATGAAAACTGAGAAATTCTAGTTAGCAGCCTTAAGCGAAATTCAGACTAAAATACTGCTTTGAAAACAATGTTAGTTTGTTTAGAAAAACCCTTTTTACTGGAGCCTCCAATTTCCAAAGTTTGAGACATGACTGTTAATGTGACTAAAAAGCACACTAGGTAGTCGAGTGTTACTGTTATGATACCTCTCGGTGAATATAACATTAAATTAAATTTTGTCTTAATGTAGTATGCGATATGTCTAGTATTGGGGCACAATTTATTTCAGTTCCCTCCTTAAAGTCCAACGATTATTTCGGATTAGGTGTATCTTAGAACGCTTTTTTTCCATAACAAATGGCGTTTAATTTGTTTTTAAAAAAAATTCACAATTAAGCGTTTTTAAAAGCACTTGCTGGAAAGCTAACTTTGTTGATATAAGTTCTGATAAACAAAACCGTTTTTGTCAGAATTGTAGCCCCATCCAAACACAAAAGCGATCGTAAATTTTCCGATAAAATATGCCTTAGATCAATCAAAAAAACTTTTCATAAGAAATTCTTATTTTTAAAGCACTGTGACTAGATATTCAGCTGATGAATATCTGCGTTATTTTAAAAAAAAAGATTTGGAGCGGTTTTGTGGCTTTTCTGAAAGCTGATGGTAAAACATCGCCTGCGAATGGAAAATAACTCTTTTCTTTTTGCATTGGCGCATTCCACAATCTATGTGTTAATGAAAATTCCATTTATCAGATTTTAAATGTTCCAAATAATGCCATGAGGATTTAAGGCATTAACTGAAACTAAATTGAACTAAATTATATCGTCTCATAGATAACAATCATCCGGATTTAGTCTGTTTCTATCTTCATGGTAAATAATATATAATCTTGTTTACTTACATCATCCCCGGATGAGGAAGAAGAGGAGACGATTTCTGAGCCCAAAGTATATTTAGGCTGATGTTTAAAAAGCTCGCTCGCTTTCATCGTCAGAGCAAGGTGTCTGTATTCCTGTGTGCGTCAGATAGATTTGAACGTCCATTTGCCCATGCGTCAGTCAATTGCGCCGATCGATTTTCTTGGCTGTTTGAATTGCTCGCGCTGTTGTGAGCTATGTCAAGTCGTTTTTGTGACTCGTGAAAGTTTACACCCTCTTTGCTCGCGGCTACCGGCTGTCGGCCCCGTTTATCTCTCTCCGTCCAACCTATTGCTCCGTTTTGAGCCGATGTTAGCCATTTGCGGAGCGCTTGGTAGGCGGGATGAAGGTCCATGGCTCTGTTTAGTGTGCCAGTCAAGGACCTACTTTCTAGCAGCAGTCTGGCCATCTTGTCGTTGGCCCGGCCTATTACCCTTGCTTTTTCAAAGGCGAATTTGTGTTTCTTCTGCTTTACGTGGTCACAGACCAAAGACAGCTTATCCTCGCGTTTGATTGCGAGCTGATGCTAATGCAACCTTGTGCCAAGGCGTCTGCCCGTTTCACCGACATACCTCGCAGTGCAGTCTTGGCATGGTATGCTGTAGACCACATCTGATTGTTCTGTCAGAGGAAGCGGGTCTTTAAGCCTCAAGAGTTGCTGTCTGATGGTTGATTCCGGCCTGTGAGCCACACCAATCCCGAATGGTTTCAGGATTCTTGTAGCCGCCTCTGATACATTCTTTACATAAGGGATTGCGAGTCAGAACTTAGGGTCATCTTCTTTCGACCGCTCATGGTGGGGCTTTTTAAGACACTTGCGTACAAAGGACTTCGGATAACCGTTGGCGTGAAATAGGGCATGCAAGTACTGAGTCTCCTCCTTTTTCCCACTTTCGCCACTGCAGTGTGTCTGAACGCGTTGAAAAAGGGTCCTAACACAACTGCGTTTATGACCAACGAGGTAGTTGCTTCTGAAGAGGAGAATGCGCATGTTATTGGTTGCCTTGTGGAAGACCGTTGTCTTTATCTTGCCGCCTTCCAGCTTCGTTACTTGTACGTCAAGGAAGGGTAATTTATTGTTGACCTCTGACAAAACAATCAGGTGTGTTCTACAGCATACCATGCCAAGACTGCACTGCAAGGTATGTCGGTGAAACTGGCAGACGCCTTGGCACAAGGTTGCATGAGCATCAGCTCGCAATCAACCGCGAGGATAAGCTGTCTTTGGTCTATGACCACGTAAAGCAGAAGAAACACAAATTCGCCTTTGAAAAAGCAAGGGTAATAGGCCGGGCCAACGACAAGATGGCCAGACTGCTGCTAGAAAGTAGGTCCTTGACTGGCACACTAAACAGAGCCATGGACCTTCATCCCGCCTACCAAGCGCTCCGCAAATGGCTAACATCGGCTCAAAACGGAGCAATAGGTTGGACGGAGAGAGATAAACGGGGCCGACAGCCGGTAGCCGCGAGCAAAGAGGGTGTAAACTTTCACGAGTCACAAAAACGACTTGACATAGCTCACGACAGCGCGAGCAATTCAAACAGCCAAGAAAATCGATCGGCGCAATTGACTGACGCATGGGCAAATGGACGTTCAAATCTATCTGACGCACACAGGAATACAGACACCTTGCTCTGACGATGAAAGCGAGCGAGCTTTTTAAACATCAGCCTAAATATACTTTGGGCTCAGAAATCGTCTCCTCTTCTTCCTTATCCGGGGATGATATAAGGAATATTTTATCTGGACCTCGAATTTTCTCGCATATTAATTGTGTTGACGGTCTCGAATCCTCGGTGCATAATTCAAAGCACGGTAAGACAGAATTATTACTGTGTTATTATAAAAAGTCCGAAAATTAGCAAACGATTCTTTGTCAGTCTGAATTTTTTCCTTGGTTATGGAAAAAAAATAGATTCCCTATACTTGCTTCCGCCTGATTTCCGCTTACTTATCAGCATATTTTCTAGCGTCACAAGGGAATGTATTTAACAATTTTAGCAATATCATTTTCCGTATATAGCAAAATGCATAAAGCTACAGGTGATGGTCTGCGTTTTAAAATAGCCAAGAAAATCCCTCGGATATCCGCGAACCTCCGATTTTGCCTAAATATCGCCTTTTTTACATCAATATGCGACGTTTTACAATCCAGTATCCTTTAACAAAAGGCCTCTGAGCATCCAATCCACTCAACAGTTCAGAACAAAGAGACCAGGATTGCGCTTAATTACCCATTCCAATTTCTATCACGACCCTGCACGACCTAGGTCAATTGCTATGACCCCATGTATACATTTTGTTGACTGTTTGCAGACACGGGGGCATGGACACCTGAAACCTGACTAGAAAATTGCAAACATAACCTCAGCAGCAGTTTATAAACGTTACCATGAGATAGTGCACTGTTAAGGGATTCGTACATCATTTGCTACGTGTCTCTATTCTTGACTATTACTCATTTCTCTTTGTTTTAATGAAACATTGAACGTGTACTGAAGAGTTTTCTTCAGCGAAAAGAGTATAAAGAGTTATAGTTCATGTTATGCTCACCGGATTAAATTTGATGGTTTGCTGACGTTTTGGGCAGCTAGAGAGGCTGTCTACAAAATACGTTGCAACGATGGAAACTGCAATAACTTAGGAGAAACAGAGCGCTAATTGCAGACCTTCCTATATGAACGCCAATTGGGGGCACTACGAATAGACCCAAACTCGCAAAGTGCAACATAAATCAAAGAGACATGTCACAGCTTAGATATTAAAAGAGCGACCATCGTAGTCCGAGGAGCCTCAAAGAGGGAATAACGGACGCTTGAGGCATGGCACTCAGACGCCAAATCTGCAAACAGGTATCTGAACCTTCCCGCGGCCTACAAAGTCCTACGACATAACGTTAGTAAAAGAAAGGACACGTTCATACCAAGGTAAGGCTTTTCAAACGAAGACGGGCCCTATGACGAAACCACCGGAAGAGGAAGCAGGATTACCAGCAACCCCTACCATGGGGATTAAACAGACCGCCAACGGCCGTCAAGCTATTTTGAAAATCTACACAGAGGGCCGAGCAGCGAGTGAAGAAATATCGATCAGTCCAAGGCCAACACGTACAGCCGCAACATTAAATTTGTTAATCGATATAGTCAGTGTACACTTCAACAAAGGACAGCCGGCTCAGTTGCCCTAAACGTCAGCAAACAAACAAGTTTATTCTGGTGATCAAAACATAAACTTAAATTCATATCCCTGAATTCTGAGTTTTTCAAATTTGGGTATAATGAGTCTGCAGTCTTTTTAGTCTTTACCAGCATTGTCTATCTGTCTAAACGTCTAGCCGCTGTGCGGCTGGTGACGGGGCTCTAGTTTGAGCACCAGGGCAGAATACGATGCGTGACCTCCTTAAGCGAACTGTAATCAGTGAGTGTTCATATCTCCCACCAAGACAACGAGCTCGTCGCTCAATGGTTAAAGCGAAGTACTTTTGTTTACCTGGTGGTACATCCGAGTTTGGAGTGGTCCACCACTTGGGGTGACGGATGATGGCCAATGAGCCCCAAGCGGTGATTGCGGTCTCCCTTGTGTTAGCTGTCGTTTATCTTCTATGGCCTGCAATATGTCTGTCTAAGAGAGTGCTACCAGAGCTTTTTTAGCCCTGCTTCAATGCATCCTTCAGCAAGTCTTTATGTGTGTTTTTTGCAACTGAAGCAGCGTTTCATTTTCTTCTCTGCGATAGGGTCTCGTAGAAGAGCAGGACTTATGCTATGTATGCGAGTCACTGGTGCGGATCGGGAGAGTCATGAAAAGCTGAATGGGACCCGATACCAATCAACGAGAGTAGATTTGTGAATGTGGTATTGACAATCATGGTCGTCTTTTAGGTGGAAATGATCCTGCCTAAATAAATGACGGCAAACCAGTAGAGAATTATTAGAAGCATGGATCCAGCAGTGCAAATTAATATATTTGTGCACATCAACGTTCGGAATGAGCACATAGTTGCTGTGACATTAACACCTGTAATTGAAAAGGCAATGGTATCGCAATTTGGTGCGTTGACAAGACGACCAAGGCGGTGTTGTTGGACAGAAATTTACTCTGTAATGTGGACGGTACAAATGTTTTATTATGTGCCGGAGCCAACTGCGTACAGTAGTCGTCAAAGACCACGCAACTTTCAGAACTTTGTATAAGTTGGAGCATTACTTGAATACAAATGCGAATGCATTTAGGAAAACTTCGAAATAATAATGAACAGCATTAGGCATATGACGTACTTACTTATTTTATGAAGTTGAAAACTTAAAGCAACCACTTAATAGATACAGAAAGAAATTCTCTTTATTCAACATATTCTGTCAATTTTACCGCTACTGTATGATTATTCATTGAATGTCGTCCAGAAAAGTGTGTCATTATTTTCCTTGTTTTCAATGTTTTTATTGATAAATTTATAGATTGCGCATCTGTTCGACGTTTACACAAAAACCTTCAAAATACGATAAACTCAAAGAGCATTTACCGAAAGAAAGTGTCTTCCGATATAAATTTTAACGAACATGGTAATGTTGCTCATATGAAAAAATGACTCACAAACAGCAAACCACATTGTCGAAAGTGAATCATGTCCGCAGTGGAATTGTCAAACTCCTATTCCTACGAGTATTAACAAAACTTTCCATAAATAGTAATCTCTTAGTAAGTGCTTTGATCAGCTATTCGGCTGGCGAACTTCTGCGTATGTGTAGTTTTTCCAACGTAATATCACAATGAATGTTGACAATTTTGAGGATTTCTTAAGAATTTATTGAAGTTTCCTGAAGATAAACGATTCAATTTGACTGAAAGTGATAGACGTTTCTTTTCTCTTTATTACGTATTATTTCTCGCATAATTAGATTAATTCCACTTTTTGGTATTATTATGAGAATTCAAAAAAACTGGCCATATACATTGCCATTTTTTGAAATGCATATTATTCTTCTGTCTGTTCTGTTTCTGAATAACGCAACAAATGAACGAAGAGTACACAAAAAACTATATTTCTACACGACTTATATTCAATAAGACCTTCTTTGTCTTAAATTCGCGATATCATGTTCGATATTTTGTTTTTGTTGCAAGGTCAAAAGGCGGATTATTTATGCATTCAAAAAGATACTTCTCTTACTGCATTTTGTGCAACAAAGCTTCACCGGATAGCAAAACATAATTTTTAAACTATAAATTTGCAATTTTGCTGCAAAAAATGTGATTCCTTTAATTTAACTTCACTTGAATCTGAACAATTTTTGAAAAAATTTTACAGTTCTGGAAGGTTTATTTTCTGTATCTATTTTACCTATTTTGGAGTTCCTTTATAGCATAAGCAACATTAACGTGCAGTTTGGGTCTCTCTTTCGTAAAAGCATAGGAAATTTCTTCGATATGAAACTGCTCCCAATTTCCTTAAAATTAATGGCCATTTCCCTTAACAAACCTTACTAAAATTACAATTTACCGGACTAAAAGGCTTTCGTAGAATTCAATTAACTGATTGAATCCAAATACTATTAATCAATGTACGCTATAGTACCAAGTCAAATTTCAACATGAAAGTTGGATTGTCTTTGGCGCATATTGGATACACGCCAATTGAATCCACGAAGTTGTGCTTGCTGCTGTTAGGCCTTAACAGCCGAATGTTGTTAGTGGGCCTGCAGCCAGCCAGATGGACCGGCAACCATCAATTGGCTGGAACTAACGTGCGCATTGAGCAGCAAGCAAACAGAGGAGCATCGGCCGAGCAGGAGCCTCTTGCAGCTTTTTACATATTAAGTGCGTGAGAGTTAATCACTTGCGAAAGTGAGCCTGAGCGGTTTGGCGGACAAACTCAGTGTGAGTCAGCGTGGCAGGCTCACAATGAAAGCAAATTAAACAATAGATTTTATCGAATGACCAGCTTACCAACGACTTTATTAAGCTGGCGTTGATCCCAGAACTGTCAGTCCCCAATACAGTTATCTTCTACGCTATGGAGGTTGACATGAAGCTTAAAGAAACGTTTTGCAGGCAGGACGATTCAGCTTTTATAGAGCAGTCACGGATTTCATCAGCATTTCCTTTTATGAACGCTGGTAGCCTGTTCAGGGAGGAGCTAAGGACCACTTTGTAGCAATCCAATGTGATAAGAAATAATAAGAGGAAAAAGAAAACGTAACCACTACAATCTGATTTTTTTGGTTTTATAAATATTCTTACCTAGCAGCCTCATCACCCATACCGCTTCTGTTGAAGTGGTTGAGCGAGAATCCTAAACATCATATCAAAAAAGACAAGGAAGCAACAAATCAAACTTCATTCTCAGAACTGCTTCCTATTTAGCGTATAGTTGTGGCCTATTTACGGTTTTCTGCCGTAAAAATTTATGTCCGTAAGAACAACGATGTATAATGCAGCTGATTCTTATTTTTACAAGTACCTTTAAACGTGGGAATTACGCTAATGTTGGACAAGGTGCCATGAAGCACGCCATACCAACAGCGAAAAAAGGAGGTGATTTGGCAAACTGTACGTTTAAGTACCCAATTTCAACTTGTTTTGAAAAAAGACCATCTTCCAAATGGAGTCTTTTGTTGTGGTTTGTTTGCTTTTTTTCGGCCTCAACGGGTCGTCTGAAGACGCCTGTTCGTAGATCCATCGCAGTGACTTAAGTTTATAACGTAAAAGGAGCCTGCGGGTAGAGAGAAAGGGAGATTCCAGATAGGAGGTATAGTGTGTTCTGTACAGAGGTACTGGAGGATGGGTTGGAGTGAGATAACAGTAAGCGAGCGTGCTTCTGCACCCCAGGGGCCCGTGTTCGCATTATGTGAGTATGGCGGTCATCACAGTGAGGTCACGTGTTGAGGTAATTGGCCAGACGGAATTTGCGTAGACAGACAGCGGTGCACACACACTTGCTATGAGGCGCAACAGGTTAAGCATTCGCCCAAAGTGTGGTCGTAGCAGATTATAGCGAAATCGTATTGTAAACCATGCTTTGCTCGCACGCCTCTTAGGCATGCCCAGCATGTCCGTTACTCGTGACAACTAGGCACGTGCGCACCAGAGCATGTAAAAGGCGGGTTAAGGTCATGGACTGGTGTCCACCCTCTGTCTGTCCTTACTTGCCAACGACTTTCCAAATCCAGTTCACAAAGGACCTTAGTGTGGTGACTGCTTACGTTCAGACACTCCCAGATCTGAAATGAGATTCTGGACTCGGACCATTCAAGGCTAAACTGTACTCGTCTGGAAGTCAGTTACCTGTTGGGATATTAGCCAGACCAAGTTCTAGCAACATTTGGAGGCTTTCCTAAGGCATCGAGCCTATCAAAATGTCTTTGCTTGTCAGCTCTGACCGCATACAGGCGATGACTGTTCATTCACAATAACCTTCGACCGCACGAACGCACGCACACGAGCCTACGCAAGGCACAACTGTTCGCTGTTTCCCGAGGGTCAACTGGTCGCGTGACGTGGACAACCGGGCCACAAGAGAACGCTCAGACAATCTCTTATAAGCCACTGTCACCCCTGACACGGAGAGTTCCATCACACGTGGACTGCGAGGACACCACATTCTGCTCACAATGCCGGGGCTTGCCCCCGAGGCGGGACAAAGAGCGCGCTGGAGATCAACCAGTGACAACAGCCACCCAAGACAGCAACTTTGGGTTTTGTACACAACAAAAACCTACTCCGGTTGGATTATAGAATTATGTCCTTCTCATTGTTTTCTTCCTTGGGGATTTCAACAGGGCGAAATTCGACGGTGACAGACATCAAGTTTCGTCGTTATAAAATTAACCATTTCTCATATTATATTCCTTCTGTCTTAATTTAATTAACCATTTATCTCTTATCTTATATACTAGTTTTAATTCGTTGGGATACGTTCTAACTTCTATTATGCGGCTGGACTACTTCGTATCCTACGTTGTTGACCCCGAAGTTCCCTGCATCCTACCAAACATTCCTAGAACTACAAGTGTCACCGGAGAATCGAGTTTCAGCAAATACTCCAAACTGAGGTTTTGCGAACATTACAAAGACCTTAATGACAGTCGCTTTTGAAGTGCATGCAACATACGAGGGATCATGTCCACAGGCAGATGTTATAACCTCTTGAATGCGAGTCATACAGTGTTGACTGGTTTGGTTGACGCCTATACAGGCGTAATTAGAATAAAGAGTGCGACAATCAGGTTTTGCTGTTTTTGCGAAAGAGGGGATTGAGATCGTATATTGTCGGGAAAAATGAACGCCATTAGTAATGGACTGCTTATTTAAAAAGATAAATACCGAAATCCCAGGACCCAAGCTTAAACAATAACCTGAGCCCCTAAACTTCATATATAATCTAGCACTGAGTTGTAAACTCCACCATATAAATTTATGTCATAACCATAAGTCCTGCAACTAAAACTTCATCCTTAATCCCGTATACTAACCGTCTCCCGAATCCCAAATTGACTTCGTAAATAGTCGGTAGGTCCTAAAACCCAATCCTTACCCTAAGCTACGAACGAACATTCATCGACTAAATAGATTTACTTTTAAGTATACTGTCCTGTAAACGATACTTAAAACTTTCTTGCAGCTATAAATTCACTGCATTTGCATTTTAAACTCTCCGCTTAAAGTTAATTACGCACTAACAAAAACGATGAAATCATAAATAACAACCTTAGGTGAAGTATTTTACTTAAAAAAAAATAAAATAACTTATTTTATAAAAAACTGTAACATTTTGCAGACCTGAAAATAGCGATTGATTAGACCAATGAATGTTAATATAATCATCAGGTGAAATCGTATCCATACCAATTTCTTTAAATCAAAAGAATGTATTTTTCATTAAATTCTTTTATACATATTCCAGATATTGGCTTATAGTTCAATTCATATAACCCTTTAAATTTGGACACATTTTCGACCCTATTCAGTGCTTTCACTTTTTTCTTCTCTAAATGTAGATTCTTTTGAGCGCATATATCAAAACTCTTGGCACAAGATAAATCTCAAAAATATTTATTAAAAACGCGAGTTTTCGAATTTAAGTTCTTATTCAAGTGGTCATGAGGGCCAGACTTATGATTTCGAGAAAACCCGCAAATCAAAAATTTTACAAAAAAGAAAGCTTACAACAAATATATGATATTGTTATGACTATAGTATGCCACCTCTGGCAAAGGCACCTTTATTAGTGTTCAGCAGAAGAATGCCAGTGTATGTTACATTCTTCCGGGGTTAAGTCAATGTTGAACTCGAAAATCTAGATGAGTGTCTTAATTTACCTGAAAATAAATTATAATATGTTGGCTGAATATGAATGAAGTTATTTTTATTTTTAGACTGGTGTATTTTCGACCATGTTTCAGAACTCGTATTCCCCTTGCTAAGCTTGCGATCACAATAAAGTACTGGCCAAAAAGGCACTGTGCTTTTGCGAAAATTCTCTGTTCCTGTTCCTGTATTAAACATTGGTGTAGACTTTATAAAAAGTACCTTGCTGAATGTTTCCATTTTCACAAGGATTATTTTTGTCTTCCTGTACACGATGAAACACATGCATTTTGTATTGCGAGGCAAATTTCTGCATGGTAACCCAACATACGATCAGACAGGTTTATCATCGTGATCTCTAAAATAACCTTCGTACATTAACGAAAAATATTGTTTCAAACCGAAACTATTTTTTTCCTGAAAATCGCGGGATTCTTTAAACTTGCCCTCACCTGATTTTAAGCGGCTTGCGCCCAAACTGCTTGTTTTACAAGGGATATTTTTAAACTTTTGTTACCTTTTTGGTTTTCTCCCATCCCACAATACAGCAAAATAAGGATTTGGTTCTGTCGTACATAATAGCATAGGTAATTTATTCGATATCAAGCTGCTTATATTTTAGCCAAAATTACTGCCTATTACCATCAATAAACTGAACTGAATGGCAGTTTCCTGTACTGGAAGGCTCTCTTGGGATGAAATCCACTCTGTGTTTCAAAATGTCGTCTCTGAGCATATGCAAAACCACCCAGTCAAATACCAGCATGTAATTTGCACAAATTCTTAGGGATATTGTACAACCAAGTGCTCTTGTCAGCCAAAGCTTTGGTACTGAATATCCTCTCGTCAGTAAACTGGAGGCTGAAGAACCGCAATCAACAGTTCTAACTTAATTTACGTGATATGTAGCTTGCGTAGAGAAGGATGGAATCTGAGTAGCTTTAGGACTCAACATGCAATAAACCTACGATGCAGGTTGACATGTGCAAAATAATACTTCTCGAACGTTCTTTTAGCATAGTTCTTTTTGCGTACTTATCTGGGTGTGAGCTGACGAAACGCATCCACTTAAAAGCCAACTGCTGTCAACGCTGAAACGTTTGTTTATGAGAAATGCGCTCCTGAGGGCTAGAATTATGAAGGCCATGTAAAATATATGTCACCGCATATTCCAGAAACTTGATCCTGTTTGGCCTATGACCAGTAAAAATGACAATATAATAATTATTGTGTTTTTTCTAAAGCGAGTCACCTGAGACCTCAGCCAGTGATACATGTGTGCTCGCAGTTGCATTGCACTTGAAATCGGTAGTTAAAAAAATTAAATCGGGCAAAAGTAATTTATGTAGTGCACCTCATATGCCCTTAGTCCCAGAATTTTGCATTTTGGAAACGGTGATTGTAGAGTTTTGGGGAAAGAAAATGATTAAAAGTAAGTGTTAACTGAAAAAAGTGAAATTTGTTTCTCGGAAATGCTCTGAGTAAGTTGTTTTGCCTCTTGACATGGCCTATACTAATCTAAATTCAGAACGGTTAGTTGGACCGAAAAGTAGTTGAAGTATACGACGTCCTACACAATATATATATATATATATGTTTAGGAATTTCAAGGAGCTTGCAATTTGATAATTGACTTTTTCAGCAGTACGTTAAAAAATAGAAGAGATTAGGAATATCTACATAGATCATTCGGCAGGAACTTCCTTGGTAGTGGTCTTGGATACAACAAGCCGTAGGCTGGTTTCATACGGTAGCCTTGAGAAGGGATTTTTTAGGTTAAAAAACTGATTAATCAAAAAAAGCATTTTGTGAAAATATGAAAAAAACGTCGTAAAATTTTGTTCAAATAATATAAAACGGTTGCTATAGGCCAACGGCATTGGGCGTACATATCGATAAAAGGCAAAAAAAACAAATTGAGCTCAAATGAGATCGAACTGATCATTAACCGCTGTCGAAAAACTTGGAAATGTGGAGTTTTCTTCACAAAACATTCCTTTGCCCAAAACCCAGTGATCATGGATTTTTGAAGACTTTCTGGAATATAAAGCAGTAACTATGGGTAGTTCACATTAGATATCACTATACCAAACTGAACTTAACACTTACCCTTACCTTAACCCTCATCCTAACCCTAACCCTAAAAGTTACCCTTACCTTAATACTGACCCTAACCTCAACCCCTCATCCTAACCCTTACCGTAACCCTTACCCTAACTCCAATCTCTGACCCAAAGCCTAACCCCTAATCCAAACCCCTAACCTTGACCCTTACACTAATCTTGCTCAAATCGACCTCGAATCGCTGTCAACAAACCTGGAAATGTGGAGTTTTGTCCCACCACTACCAAGGAAACTCTTGCTGATAAATCAACAATATTTCTAAAAACAATAAAATAACAATGCACATAGCAGTAACTAAAGTTTATTCGACTGCGTATCCTTATCCTCCACCCAGAAAACCCCATACGACCGTTTTCGTACGACAAAATGCTGGGACTAGGAATTAATAATGTGAACTACATAAACTGCTATTGCCTTCTCTCGAAACCAGAAATTAGTGTAAAAGATGTAAATGTTAAAATGCACGGGATTTAAACCACCGGAATACGTGCTATATAAGCGTCATACCTCCCGTTATGGAAAGCTCGCTGCACTACGTGCGTGCCGCTAGAGAGCTGACAAAACCTTTTATTTCAGTAACAGCTTCTGCTTTCTTACGAAACATTCATTGTCTCCAAGGCATCCACGTGGGGCTATTTTAGACTTTATAAAGATGCTCGCGCGCAGTCAACAATTTTTATGTATAGGTAAAATGATGTAATTTGTACCGAAATTACTGGGTTATGAGAATATGTTGTTGTCTATCTTCGTGTCGCACCGAGAGGCATCCTAGGTTGTTATCTTAGGCATCCAATAAAGGTAAATATCAACGTTTTAGCACCCCAGACAAACAAAGAAATTATGCGGATATTATTGAGTGAATATCTAATCAAATTGTCTTTGAAAGAAGTTACGTCTTATAAAAACTTTCCTTATTAATAGTAAGCATATTTATATCGGAAGTCTGTTATGCTCCCTGTTGTCCGTTTAGATAAAGAAGAGTTTCTAGAAATGGTCAAATATTGCGGACCTAAAATATAGCAATTAAATACACCAATGAATGTAAATGAAATCAGGTGGAAGCATATTCATGGCATTTTCTTGAAATGAAAAGGGCAATTTTTCCTGTAACTCTTTTTCACATATTTCAGGTATTGGCTTACAATTAAATTGAAATAGCCCATGAAAGTTGGGCATATTTTTTGACCCTATTCTGTGCATTCCGGCTTTCTTCTCCGAATGTAGATTCTGTTGGATGCGCATATCAAAACTTTTAGTATAAGATAAATCTTAAATGTAGTTACCAGATACGTGAATTTAAGCATTTAAGTTCTTAAAAAGATGGCCATGAGGGCCATATTTATGATTTGAAGGAAACGTACAAAATCAAATATCGAGTCAAAGGAACGCCTATGACAGATGTGTGATACTGTTATGATTATGATTGTTAACCACTTAAAAATCTTTAATTTGCTATGCAGCAGAGCAGTATTTATGCATGTTACTTTCTTCCGAGTTTTAATACATTTGGAAATCGAGACTCTGGATCAGTCTTCTAATTTATCGGAAAATAAATTCTAAATGTTTGGCTGAATATAAAAGAAATTCCTGTTATCTTTAGACTGGGCTATTTTGCACTTTATCTGAGAAATCCTATTTCCCGTTCTAAGCTTTCGATTGCATTAAAGTAGATGCCGAATATGAACTATGCTTTTCAAAAGCTTTCTGTTCGTTTCCTAAATTAGGCAATGCACACAAATGTGTCATGCAAAATTTTTCCGATTTCATAGATTTTTATTTCTGTCTTCGCGCGCACGATGAAATACATGCGTTTTTGTCTTCCTAGCCAAATATCCCACGTGGAATATCAAAATATGACCAGACAGGTTGATTGTGTGTTCTTCAACAAAAAAGCTTCATACATTAACAAACAGTTTTTTAAAACCAAAATTATTTTTTGGATGAAAAAATATTTCGGTTTCTTCAACCTGAGCTCACCTAATTTTCAGTGGCTTGCGACCAGAATTGCTGGTGCTGTGAGGGGCATTTTTAAAACTTTTCTTTTTTTCCGTTTTTCCCATAGTGAATGACGAACCCCATTTTAATTAAAGCGTGGTTAAGAAACAATCAAAAATGCTACCGATTTGCTCGGTGCTCATCAATTTTTATAGTTGCGGAGTGTATCTTTCTCTTTAGAAAAAACCTTTTCCAATCACTGAAATATTTTAACCTCGACCTGTCGTTGTCGTTGCATTTGAGGTTTCTTAGTTACATGCCCTTAACATTGCTTATAAAGAAAATCACTGATTTGTCTGCGTTGTGTGAATGGTATCATATAGACTTCATAGGTTGGATTTGGACTGCTTTGTACACCTTACGAACAACCTTGTTAGATAAAGAGAAACTGCATAAAACTTTCAGGTGCCATTCACGTTTTTCCGAAACTTGTAAATTGTCCTCTTTATTAACAGCAGTATTTGCACAAAATGTCATTTTTTTCTACTAAAAACCTTCCTTCGGACTGGAATTCCAAATATTTAACCAAACGTCTAAATTATTTTTTGGTTGTAAAGCTTAACTTAGACCGGTTTGGTGCGTTATTCGTCCTTTTTACTCAGTGGATGTTCACATTCTAGACCTATTTTCAATTTATTTGGTGAGGGTAGTGAGTAATGCCTCTGAAACCCATCTTGGTATCATGCCACTGCGCCATGCGAAAAAGTCTAGCCACCCCACCTATGTTACATTTTTTCCCACAGTCACCGTGCCTGCTGCACTCCATGTAATGCAAAACTTGCGTTACATAAAACGTAGATTTACTACAAGTCACCGCATTCATGGATAATTGCATAAATAAAATGGAAGATTTTTCATTTTCCACAAAGGATGAATTATTGGCTGGAATAACGGTTATTTTCTAACAAAAATAATTTCCTGTAGTTGCCTAAAGCAGCCGGGGTAACTAACGCTTTATTCACCAAACTTCTGAAATATATTTTGGTCATAAAGCTTGACGTAAGCGGCTTTGGTATACTGGTTATCACGCAAAGGCATATCCCTGAGGTTACGTTTTCGGAATTGCAATGCGTTGCGTTGCGCAATTCTGTAAATATAGCGCAATAGATTGCCAGGTTATTATTTTGAGTAATTTGTATCATTATTCGGTGCTTTTATAAATAAAAATACGTTTTATAGAACCCAATATACAAAATATAATATATTGCACCCATTTGTAGAAAACTACGTCCCACTTTTTTTCTCTTAGGAAGGAGACATTAATTTGGAACGTGTTCAGACGTGCGATTTGATGATATCGTTTAATTTCGATTGATATAGCGTCGTATATCTTTATTTGAGCGTTGAGAAGTAGATAGGACTACTGGAAAATGACATTTAATTGCTTAATACTTCGAAGTGCGCAGCGGATACTTCATCAGAGACATAAGCATAAACAGTAGCAGGAACGTTTTGAGCTAAATTCGCAATGAGAGAAAGGAATTGATGCTTTTCCGTGGGCTTAATCTTCAAGGAAAGCAGTATCGTCCGAGAGTAGATGGACTTATGCAGACATTAAAACGCGGGTTTGACATGTGGATTATCACGCATGGGCTAGTATTTGAATGCGTAGCTTTGCAGCTTGATGGGAAGATCGGATATGCTATAAATAAATAAGAAACTCAGAAGAAAAAGGAGCGTTCACAGGAAGAGGTTTATTATAAGCCTGACGTTTCGGGTAGTGGTCTCGTCTACCCATCCTCAGAGAATGGGTACTCTGGCTCAAAGCCCTCGTACTCATGCCGTTCTTTCTTTCGTGTGCCTGTTTGACCAATCACGTTTGAGCCACTCTGCGTGTTTCTGGCTGTGTCCTTAGTTTTCTTGTCACCTGATACCCTGCCTGTCACCGTGTCGCCCTCTTGTGTGTTCGTCCGGTAGCCTTTTGTGACACCATGACTGGTGCTCGGAACAAGGGCGTTGGCCACGGCTGCCAACTATATCATGCCAAAATGCCTATCCTACAAGCCTCCTGTCAACACAGAGGGGGCAAATGAAACGATGTTTCGACACAGTCGGCGAATGACGAGAGTGCTCATTCAAGATTGTGATCTCCGATTAAAGAAATAAGCATGCAGTTATGAGAACTTTAAGATACTTTTCAACCGCCGCTGCAATGAAGTGACCACCGCCACCTTAGAAAACACATTCATGGTCTTGGGACGACAGAAACGGGTAAAAAGGGATGAAGTCTTATCGATGAAATTCGGGGCACTGCAGACCGCACAATGCCCGAAGACCGAGGAAACGTTAGTGCACAACCACTCGTCAAAACAACTAAGCGAGGTTGAAACAAAAGTTCTGCAACGAGGAGCCGGATTCAACACGACCGACGCTGACCCGATCACGTTTTTTGCCGCCTTCGAATCAGTGCTACGCCAGACTAGCGCTGCGGACGAAACCAATGAGCTACTTCGACACCAGGTCACCTCCCTTGTCATATCGCACCGAAAATATCACTCAATTCTAAGAGGGGAACAAAACGCCCTGAGAGGGTTAAAAGCAGACGAGCAAATAGTCATTCTACCTGCCGACAAAGGTCGATCAACGGTGGTGCTAGATAAAACTGACTACCAAAACAAAATCCGAACGCTCCTCAGTGATCAAGAGTCTTACAGAGTCAGCAACGCCACCGGCCCGAAGCCACTACTGGCAAAGGTGGGTAGAAACCTGGGTCGACTCAAGAAAGAACAGGTCATCACCATCAAGGACTGGCACATGGCAAAGCCCACCGAAGCGGCTATGGCACGCTTCTACGGTCTCCCAAAAGTACACAAGCCAGGCGTTCCCTTACAGCCAATCGTCTCCCTCTGAGGCACGCCTACATACGGGCTGGCAAACTGGTTATTCCACAGACTCAAGTTTCCCACGACGGGCTCACGAACGACAGTCCATTCGGTGGTACAGTTCTCTGACAAAATTAAGACGGTCAGAGTGGAGCCAGATGAAAGGATGGTGTCTTTTGTTGTCACCTCGCTCTTCACCTCCATACCATAGGCACTTGCTGTTGAAACCATCTGCGACCTCCTACGTCAGGAGTACGATGAGATAGATGGTCAACCCACAGCTCAGGATATAATATAACTCGTGGAGCATTGCCTCAAAACCTTCTTTACCTTCGAAGGGACCACGTACGAACAAATCAAGGGCACTCCAATGGGGCCCCCAATCTCCGGGTTCCTTGCTGAGATCGTACTACAAAAACTCGAGAGACGGTTGTCTGAAGAGTACGAGCCGAAGTTTTGGGCATGCTACGTTGACAATACTTTTGTTGTCATCAACCAGAGTCAAATAAACCACTGCAAGGAACGACTGAACTCAATTTTTCCCGACCTACAGTTCACGATGGACGAAGAGATGGAGGGCCGACTTCCGCTCCTAGACGTTCTTGTTTGCCGCGAAGCGGATGGCAAACTAGCGACGTCTGTTTATCGTAAATCAACAAACACGTCACAACTATTGAGTTACAATAACAATCATCCGCTAAAACACAAACGCAGTTGTATACGCACGCTCTACCAACGGGTAGAAACCCACTGCAGCACGCCAGCTGCCAAACGTGATGAGACAAAGCACCTCCGAGAACTGTTCAGAGCAAATGGCTATCCACGGGCTTTTGTTAAACGGGCTCGAATGCCACCCAAACCACGAACCGCGGGACCCTGCTTATCAAAGTCATGGCGGAGCATCCCGTCCATGAAAGGCATTTCTGAAGTTGTGGCTAGATCTTTCGCACCTCTTGGAATAGGGGTTTCCCACAAGCCTACATGCACCATCCGACAACAGGCAATGCGGCCGAAAATCCCTATACCTAAACAAGAGAATTCAGGCGTTGTATACCGACTTCAGTGCAGCTGTGGGACGTGCAATTATGTTGGAGAAACCGGCAGACAACTTCAAACGCGAATGCAGGAGCATAAGCGGGCCGTGAGGATGCTGGACCCAAAGTCGGAGGTAGCCCCACATGCGGCAGCAATGCGAAACAACTTCAACTTTGACGCGGTTGAAATTGTGAGCCGAGGTGGTGATCACACGTCAAGGCAGATTAAAGAGGGCTGGATTTCGACCGACTGTTCAGTCAACTGCCATATAAATTTACCGGCTCCCTATGTTGTTTTAAGGATGGACGCGATATCGGACAACGCGGGCAGGGAACAAGTCCGGGCGTGACGGAGGACAATGGACCAAGCGCTCACGAGGCCAACACCGACGCACGTGAGGTTAACACGCGGGTAGACAACATGATGGTCAGCGTGGGCATGCCGGAAACCACTCGAGACACCACGGGAGGCGATGGAATCAACACACGGGGGCCTGACACCAGCGTATGCGCCGCCGCCGCAGCCGCGGCCAACGCCCTTGTCCCGAGCACCAGTCATGGTGTCACAAAAGGCTACCGGACGAACACACAAGAGGGCGACATGGTGACAGGCAGGGTATCAGGTGACAAAAAGACTGAGGACACAGCCAGAGACACACAGAGTGGCTCAAACGTGATTGGTCGAACAGGCACACGAAAGAAAGGACGACATAAAGACGCGGGCTTTGAGCCAGAGTACCCATTCTCTGAAGATGGGTAGACGAGATCACTACCCGAAACTTCAGGCTTATAATAAACCTCTCCCGGTGAACGCTCCTCTTTCTTCTGATCTACCACGCGGGAATCAAATTTTAAGCACTATCAAATACCTAATTATTTGGATTATTTCAACGTGCACATAAATAAAGACATATTGGAACAGAAATATTTCAAATATACTGCCTTCGGCATTTTTTAAGGCAAGTTAGGTCATCAAACAATTTGTTTTCGTCAATTTTTGTGCTCAAAGAAATAATTGCATTTGTTTTGAAAAGTCCTTAATCATTCAGCGTTGACCAAATATTATTTGCTGACCTTGCATGGTTTATAATGAACGCAAAAAACTTAATTATTCCGATGGTTTTGTGTCATTGTGTACATCCTTCTAAATAAAGATTTTAAGATGCCATTAACTCCAACAAATCATGCATCAATCGGTAGTTTGATTTGGATTTGACCTACATCAATCTCAAAAAGGCCTGAAAAAAAGACAACCACCAAAGCCTGCTCTTGATCAAGGATGAAAACCATTATCGATTTTTTGGCATGTTTCAAAATGCGCACTGTTCTTTACACATGTCCTTCACTTCCGACAAAGACCTTGTGTGTCAGGGTTGAAATGTTACAAATACGTTTGTTCACGTTCCCCAGAGAATATTTTTGGTAAAAAATATTTGAGAAATGCAACGTTATTTTTCGGTTAATTTATTTGTGATAAAGACAATTTCTTACACTTTGAGTAGAGGTAAGAGCAATTATTCAACCTTACTGTAAAAATTGCGTTTATTCATCAGGGCAACTAAACTCACTGGAAGTCAACTAATACTACTTGAGCAGAGAATTAGCAGAGCATGACTCTTCGAAGCACGCAAAGTGCATCGAATTC
The DNA here is from genome assembly GCA_036362985.1 of Ligula intestinalis. NCBI lineage: Eukaryota > Metazoa > Platyhelminthes > Cestoda > Diphyllobothriidea > Diphyllobothriidae > Ligula > Ligula intestinalis. Next base: position 82,576,510 of record JAYGXS010000003.1, read on the forward strand.
AAAATCCCTCAACCTTGCTGGGATACATAACATAGGACCACGTTACATGATTTCACATTCTACAGTTTTGCCTAAATGAGACGTTTTCACCGAAAATAAATTTCAGTTTTTCACTGAAGATACCGCATCTCAAACCACATGCTGTCAACTGTGGGCCAATTTGACCATTTTGCAGAGTTTTCTTGCTGAAAATGGCTACAACGATGCATTTGAGATTTTCGTACCGAATAAGATCACAATGAATTTTCTGCATTTTATCAGGATTTTGTCTGCTCTGTCAGCCAAAATAAGACGTGTTCCTCCCGGAACATTTTGCTCCCGGTCAAAGGCTATTTGACAGATTTTGAGTGAATTATGACAACTGGAGTACGCATTTATTGTCTTATGGCCAATACTCCACTCATGGAAGTGGGAGCAGGCTTGTCTCAATAGACCACTTACTCCATTAGCTGGTATGATTGGGGGTATGTTTGTTTTTGGTTATTAGTCCTAAAATATACGAAACGTTGAGCAGATACTTCATATTGATCACGCGCATGTTTTCAAAGACTAGACGAGACAAAGTTACATGTTCGTCCGCACGTGCCGATTGTCTGCGTGCAGTCAGGGCGCCAGAAAGAACGCATCTAAGTGTTATAACCACAGATGCGTGTATTTTCGTCTTTAGTATAGAACGAGGGGGACTTTGTAACATTTTGCAACACCACATATACTTCCAGCAACATACTGCCTCCTTGCTGACAAGAAAGATTTTTTCACAACAGCCGAGTTCTTGCGTAGTTTCATGTGATAGCTATTTTGACAAATTTGGATAACTGAAGAGATTACGTAGGTAGTTTGGTAAAAAGAAGCAATATTTCCTACTGTCACCTTCCAGTTGGGGGTGGATCATATTGGGAGCACTGGCAGAACATTTGGCGTATTATAAACGATGGCTGTCTTGGTTGCCGCGTGGGTTGTCACAGGAGTAACGATGGGTGCGGATGTTTAGGGCTGGAAGTGCTGGAGACTTACCAGTCGCGCTTTCGGTGTTTGTTTAGTTACTCCAATCTGCGCGAACGCTTGCCTCACGTGGCTGCTTACAAATGCTCGCGCGCAAGTTACTGCGCACCCCGGTTGCCTAATAAACTTCAATGCCGACTCAACAAAGACCGCTTTGTAGACGCTGTAATGATCGCTTCGCTCAAACACTGCGGACACAGCACCACTTGGGTGCTGACGCAAACTCGTCCGAAAGTCAAATTTCTCCTACTGCTATGCAGAATAAACTATTCCCACCAACGAGCGTCCCACTTCTCCACCTCCCTACAGAACCGAACCTGAAGATCACAGCGGCAGGCCTGACAACTGAGTCGTCAGCAGCGTGCGCAGTTTTCAAGCTACCTGCGAGTTTCGCAAGGAACTGTTGCTACCTCTTCGAGGCGCTTAATCATGCGCTTCGGTGAACATTGAACACCCGTGCAATATATGATTGCACCCAGTGCACGGTAGCTGGATGGTTGACGGTTTGGTAGAAGATTTAGGGATTGCTTTGTGAACCCACTCGGCCTACATGAAGCAACGTGTCCGGGTGTCAAAATGGCCTTGGCGCTATTCATTCCACCGTTGTTTGCTCACTCGGGAACCCGCTGGTTTATTGTAACAGACCGCTGTTTGTGTGCAGTGAAGAAGTCAGCCAGAACGCAGCCAATTTACAGTTAAATGTTATAATCAGAGGTGTGTGCCTTTTTTCGTTAATATGGGTCAGTGAAAATGAAGGAAAAGGATATATTTATTTTGTAGCATGCCATACCAGCTAAGAGGCCCAGACACGTGCTTCACAGAGAAGAGAAATTACTTTCGAAATAAATTAAATGGCTGAACTTTCAGAACCGGTTTATCAACCAGAAAGCAAACAGTAAAAACGGGGGGACCCACTGATCGGCCTCACATCTGTGTGAAGGAGCGGCAGAATACCAGCGAAGCACGTTACATTGCGGTCTGTGCCTACAGACCTTCAACAAATAAATTTATATCGTGAACAGAAATTAATTTCTAAAGAAAATAAGAAGCTGAAAACAAGAAGAAAGATATAACAAACTTTAGCAACGAATATCTATAGAAGCAAACAACCTCCTTGTTTACAATTAAGATGTTTTTATTACAGCAGATATTTGCGTACTTATTTGTGAAATCATTTCGATAAGTTTTGATTGCAAGCTACTCTTACCAATCTACTCGTTTTTTATGAAGCAGCTCAGCATAAGGTGCATGAGGAAGGGAACAGGGCGCAAGAAATCTTAAGAACATCGGCTACTTAGAAGACTGTTACAAATGAGGTGCTTAGATTACTCCCTTTTGAAAAAAAAGCAGCGCATGGATCCGGAAATCTGATGTAGATTAACTAGTAACCTAGAAAACTTTTGAAATGCAAAGTGACGTCGACTTTTGTTCAAGTTTGTTAATATTTTGACTGATTAATGTTTTTTCGACATATTTGGCAATAAAAAGGCATTAATTTGAAGTAGATAAGACAAATACGTAAATGTGCAGGCACTCTCTCTTTTCATCCTAATGTTTCATAAGATAAGTCACCTATCGTATATTTTAAGGTCGCAAAAATGCCCGTCACAGAAATAAGAAGAGGAATTGGCAAGATACATACACTTTCAATAAATTCTCATCAGGCCATTACATTTATATGGGAGGGGGGGTTATGCATAAAATAATGTTCAAAGTTACAAGTACATTAATCCAGGGGCTAGGGGTAGTAACAAACGGCTAATTAAGCGGTAATTAGGGAGAAAGGGGGGAGAGATAAGTTTCGAAAAAATGCCGGTAGCCAGGTTGCCGTTGGCCACGCTAAGCTTGGGGCTTGCAGCAGGTTCTTTTGCGCACACATAATCGGCTTCCTCAACCGGATAGCAGTTGCTTCTGTTGTTGCTAGCAGTCGCTGACTCAATGACTTAGGGTAGTTTAGTGGGACCCTGTAGATCACCCTGAAGGCTTCGTTGGGGTCCACCTGGTGTCTGAAATCCACCATATGCGCTAGAAAAGAGCTGTTGATTGTCCTGGTGGTACTGACTTCACCTTTTCTGAGCCATTGTGGGAGGTGTTCTTTCATTCTTTTGAATAGACGTCGACTCGTACGACCAATCTAACATGCACAATTAACCGTATAATGCGATAGCAAAATGGTTGGTGGCGAAACTCAAGCCTTTACATCATCACCTTGCACAATGAAGCTATCAAGAAACCTTTGAATTCATCGACAAGATCAAAGATGTGAACTTAAATGTCATGAGGATGCTCTTTCTAGACGATTCCTCGCTGGTTGCAAACGTTCCGTTTACCGAAACAATTGAATACATCTGCGAATTCCTATTGAGCAATCAACTAGAACTCGAAATGTTGACAAACTTACTAAAAGAACTACTACTGAAGTGCACGCTCAACGTGCAGTTCATCGTTGACAGCCTAATATACAGACAAATAGATGGCATTGCCATGGGCTCACCTCTAGGACCTCTCCTGGCTGACATATTTATGGGCAAGCTGGAGAAATTGCAACTAAGCGATCAGATCCACAAGTTTAAGCACTACGGTTGCTACATGAATGATATCTTCGTGATCGCCACAGCTGAAACCGATATAGACTTACTGTTAAACGCAGTCAATCAGATCCATCCGTCCATTCAGTTCACGTTGGCGATGGAAACAGCAGGCTCGCTTCCTTTCCTGGACGTCCTCCTAACTCGTAGACCTGACAGTAGTTTCCGAAGGAGCGCGTATAGAACGAAAACCTGACCTGGACAATATACGAACTTTAACAGTTTCGTAGCCCTCCAACAAAACCGAAATCTAGTTCGCTGCTTAACGCCAAAAGTTAGAAACATTTGCTCGGAAGACACTATTGAAGATGAACTCCAGAAAATACCAGGACTTACTCCGTTAAAACGGATATCCCGAAAAATTTAGTACCAAAAATATGGCTGCCAAATAAATAAAGCCCACAACACATACTGTGGAAAAGAAAACCTTATTTCTCAAAGTGCCCTTTCGAGGAGACGCGGTAGGTGAACTCCTGAAAAGACGCCTTGGTGTAGCAGTATCACGAACCTTTCCAGCAGCTAGAGTTCGGGTTTTATTTTCAACTAACCCGGTCTCACACGGGGAAGGCAAGGGCAAGTCACCGACTCAGACCACATCCATGTGTATCTACTCCTTTACTTCCTCCTGTGGAGCAGGTTATATTGGTCGTACGAGTCGACGTCTATTCAAAAGAATGAAAGAACACCTCCCACAATGGCTCAGAAAAGGTGAAGTCAGTACCACCAGGACAATCAACAGCTCTTTTCTAGCGCATATGGTGGATTTCAGACACCAGGTGGACCCCAACGAAGCCTTCAGGGTGATCTACAGGGTCCCACCAAACTACCCTAAGTCATTGAGTCAGCGACTGCTAGCAACAACAGAAGCAACTGCTATCCGGTTGAGGAAGCCGATTATGTGTGCGCAAAAGAACCTGCTGCAAGCCCCAAGCTTAGCGTGGCCAACGGCAACCTGGCTACCGTCATTTTTTCGAACCTTATCTCTCCCCCCTTTCTCCCTAATTACCGCTTAATTAGCCGTTTGTTACTACCCCTAGCCCCTGGATTAATGTACTTGTAACTTTGAACATTATTTTATGCATAACCCCCCCTCCCATATAAATGTAATGGCCTGATGAGAATTTATTGAAAGTGTATGTATGCTTGCCAATCCCCTTTCCGATATCGCATATTCTAACCACACCTAGTTATTTTGTGGGTCTCTTCAGTCGAGATGTTCGTTTTTGAAAGGTTTACCCAGTACTTTTTATTGATGCATTAAAGGCTAGCTTTGTCACTTTAATTATTTTTCGCACAAATTCGTTGGGTGTTAAGAAGAAGAAAAAGATTGCACTTGTCAAGAGAACATCAACTAATCGTTGAGTAAGCAGAAGCAGGTTAAACTAAATTTCAGTTTAAATAGGCTACGTTTTGACAACCACTTACTTGTCATGTCTTGTAAACCAAAAGGCCGAAAAAGATAAAGCGAGAGACATCAGTTGACGACAAGTGATGGAGGAGAGTACAGAACAATATGTTATCAGATAATCAGGTGAGAATGCTAAAACTTGAAAAATTTGGTTAATCTTAACCCTTGAACCGGAAATAAAATGATCGTAGTTAAGAAGGGGTGGGTATTCGTTCAATGTCAGTTCATCATATTATTTTTTGAAAAAAAACACTTTAATGTGATTCATAGTAAAATAGGTCAGGAATGATTCACCAGAAAGCATCAGAGTATTATTAGAGGAAGATATTTGATTCCCGAGAATGTCAAATAATGCAAACATGATGCAGTTTAAATTAGCTTCTGAGTAGAACCATTTAAGAGCAATAGCTTGATGCCACGTTGCTTCATGTTTGCAATTTAGCAATAAATCAATGCACCTAGTTTTGTAAACAGGCTATACCTGGTTCGGAATACGATCACAAAAAAAGTACCTTTAGTTGACACTGATATCACACTGCCTTAATGAAGCACTACTGCATTAAGAGGTAACAACTTAGCAGTGGGACTTTTGCTGCTCTTCATAATAATAGCGTTAGTATTTGAGTAGAAATGTCAATATAAATACAGTATTGCCTACGACCTTCACATGCACTAAAGTGTTTGGGCAGATATTACCGTCCGCTTTATGCAGGCGATTTTCTTGGTAAATTGATAAGAACATGAGAGGGATATTGATAGCAATTAAGACGACTATAAAAATCAAGCTAATGCCTGTTCTCTTTGTACTTATGGAAAAAAACTATAAAATATACTTTTGTTAAACACCTGAAAACGTTCATAATTGAATGACTGATTTTTTGATTAAGTCGATTAGTCATCTTTGCTTATTCAACCCAATTAAAAATACTCCTATATTTCTGATAAGATTCTTAAGTTTCAATTCAATGAATGACAAAAATATAGGCAACATCTCGAATTACTTTTAAAACTTTAAAAAAGAACATTAAAATCATCATTTGTAAAACCGCAGAAACACCTCTTTGCTGGAGTACAAATTTTGCAAAGCAATGCATTCGGTCGCGAGTGTTGATTCTTTGAGTGACAAGATAACAAATTATTCAAATAAATTTAATCAAGTTTATAAGGGAAATAATGAATGCTTTCGAACGTTTTGCTGATCGCATGCGGGTGCATCATATATATTGGTGCACGTGCAGAAAATTAATTTTTGAATGCAACAAATAATTCGCCTCAATTTTGGAAAACAGAAAGTGTTTTTGTTGATTCAAATTAAGAAATTTTGTATAAATTGATCAATAAATTGTCACGTTTCCTTGACCATTCGATTTTATTGCCAATATATTTTAATATTCGTTTTAGTGTACAACTATGACCAAAACAGCAATATAAACAAGAATTAATATGCACGAATATTGGGGGTCCAGATATATTATCGTAATCATCATCCCTGGAAGAGGAAGAAGAAGAGGAGGCAAGTGCTGCGACCAAATTATATTTGTGCTGACGTTTCAAAAACATGCTCGTTTACATTATCAGAGCGTGCTGCTTACTCTTCTGCCGGCCTTGAATTAATGCGCCTTGCCGCGAGCCAGGTGTTGTACCCATATGTGAAGCCCATGCGCTCGTACGTCCGTTGACTGTTGATTGGCGCCATCCTCTTCACTGTTATAAGCGCTGCGTCGGCCTGTCCCGCCAACTCAGACAACGGGTTATGAGGCCTCAAGATCCGCTGCCAGTGTCTGAACAATCAACTGTGGTCTACAGTATCCCTTGCCAAGATTGTGATGCTAGAGGTATGTCGGTGAAACTGGCAAACGTCTTGGCACGAGTTTGCATGAACACCATCTGGCAAATAACCGCGAAGACGAGCATTATATGGTTTATGGCCACATGAAGCAGCGCAAACACGTTTTCGCCTTTGAACAGGCAAGGGTGGTCGGCAGGGCCAGTGACTAGATGACTAGGCTAGTGCTCAAAAGCTGGTCGTCGACTGGCACACTCAACGGAGCCATTGAGTTAAATACTGCCTACCAAGCCATCCGTGCAAGGCTTAGGCCCGCACAAAACGGGACACTAAGGTGGGAGAGTGGTGACGTAGAAAACCAACAGTTCACCACAATGAGTGGATATAACAACAGGTGCGAGTCACATGACCGGCGTGGGATGGGTTTTTACGAGTGCAAATATGAGACCGCGAACGAGGGGGAGGCCGACGCAAGCGCACACGAGGACGTGAACGCGAGGCAGACGGAGTCGGAGGGACAGGCCGACGCAGCGCCGATAACAGTGGAGAGAATGGCGCCAATTAATAGTCAGCGGTCGTACGAGCGCATGGGCATCACACATGGGTACAGCACCCGGCTCGCTGCAAGGCGCATTAGTTCAAGGCCGGCAGAAGAGTAAGCAGCACGTTCTGATGATGAAAACGGGCATGTTTTTGAAACGTCAGCACAAATACAATTTGGTCCCAGCACTTGCCCCCTCTTCTTCTTCCTCTTCCGGGGATGATGAGCACGACTTAAAAATTAATATCCACAAACTCATTTTGTTGGGAAATGTTTTTGAAAGGATATCATATTTTGAACGTTTTTTATAGCGAGCAGATTCTTAATGCATAGAATATATCTCGAATAGGGTATAAAAAGTCCCATTCTAGTGCACCTGATAGACTCAAACTACCGCGTTGATGCCGAATAGGCCTGCTGCTGTTGGCTACGCCGATCGGTCCTCTGCCCCCAAAATAACTTAGTCGCGGTGCCGAAGTAACCGTGGGCAAAAGCCGCTAATCCAACAGCCAGATGCATATCACCTAGGCCAACCTCCAGTTCCTTCTAACGCTGATCAGATTTTGACCAAGGTTGCCTCCTGTACTTTTTTGACCAACAAGCATAGTTTATTTACTTAATTACCATATAAATTTGAAGGCCTGACAACATTTTATCGAAGACTAACGGATTTTGACCAATTCATCTTCCGGCATATGTACTCGTCACATTTACAGAATTTTGTTTTCACTTCTGGAATCTGCAGGGATTTTAAATACTAGTTGTGCTAAACAAACTTAATGTATTTTTCGTATTTTATTGAATTCAAAGCAGTCTTTTCCTGGTAAAATTTGCATCAAACAAAAATGGCAGCATTTTTTTACAATTAAATTCCCGGAGAGCTTGTCAATTGCATTTTTTATTTACATGAATATAATGCTAAAATCGGAGAACACAGCATTTTGAATTTTCGCAGAATCAATAATAGCAATGTTATTTAAACGCGGCAAACGGTCAACAGAAATGTCACCTTTAAAAATGCGAAAGAAAATTAGAGACAGAAATTACCAGAAATACAGAGTTTGATCAAATATGGCATGCATTTACAAGGGCAGTTGGAGATTTAGGACATGGTCTAATTGTGGCGACGAAGCAGTTTACAAACGCTCCTGACATTTATTTGCACAAATATACAGGGTGTCCCAAACATATATTTACAGTTTAAATAATAGTAAACTTTGCATTTATGAAAATGTATTTATTTAAAAACGAAGGAAAAGTTAACAAGTGTCGTCTTATTGTTTTTTAACTGCATTGAAACTATTGAAATAGCGGCTGAATTGAGAGAAGCCATTGAACATGAATGCACCCGAATACTGAGGAAATTATTTTTATGACGTGTGCATTTCCATTGCTTTGCGTTGTCAACAGTGATCAAAATGGGCGTCAGTTTGAGAACTTTCTATAAAAAACAATAAAATGATACTTGTGAATATCTTTGCATTTTCGAAATAACAAAATAATGATAAACACCATGTTCAAAATTATTTAAAATGTGTATACAATTTTGAGACTGCATATTATTTCACTTTCGAATATGCTACAGTTTTTGCTCAAGCATAAATGCCAGATTCGGGGGCGGGTGATTGTCAATTCTGCCGGATTTTTGGCATTTTGCATGAATTAGATAATTTACGCTTCACGTAGTTTCTTCTTATACACATTTACTGCCCCTGCAGCATGTATTCAAAAAAATCAGTTGGCTGAATTGATGTTCTATTCAGTAAGAACGTTTGCAAATTATATTTCTGCCTTCAGGCAAAAAATGGCCCTTGCCTTTTTTATGTAGTGAGCCGCAGATTTCAATGACCACACACGTGCAGGCGCCTAATCAGTTGTGCCATTAGCCGATTTTAGGGCGACCTACTTTGCAAACCGCCCCTGCATCATAATTTATCTTTCAGTTCGAGACCTATATCACCTGGTGCCAAAATTCCTTGTTTGCGTGTTCATGACCTACCGAAATGACAGTAGGTTCTCACGCGCTATAACCAACTGTTGCTATTTACGCGAGTCACATGCCCCATGGACTCATAAATCGTCGATTTTTTAAACCTGGTTAAACACTGTCACGTGCAAATAGTGCTAATCTGAAACTCGTTCTGGTGACTGCACATTTTGTCAGTTCTTATTGGACTGCCAGGGTGCGGAGTAGCGTTCTTTTTCTGAGTAGGTGGACTTTTGACTAACCTCCACTGTTCGGCCTGGGAGTATTTCACAGAGATGTGCAGTCAGTGGTTCATGGCATGCGTCAGTTGCTGATGTGGGGTTAGTATGTAGGTGTGTTTAAGTTTTAAGAATTCCCGCTGTAAAATTTTAAAAAAACGTTTAGCGAGCACGCGTTTAAATTCCATGAATTATCCTCAGGTTGCACTAACACTCCCATACTTGTATCACGCCTGCGTCCTATCGAAGGGCAAAGGAGTACTTACGGTTTACATTATATGCCAAAATATTGCAACTTTTTTGGCCAACTTTGATTTGGTTGTTAAATTATTTGGATTCACTAGGTGAATTTTATCGTGTGAAAGCCTTTTAACTAGGAATATTAGATTTTTACCAGGATAATTAAGAGAAATGCACATTAATTTTTTCGTAATGCGATGGAATCTCATACCGAAGGAATTTTCTGAGCTCTTACCTATGACAGAACCAAACTCTTTAGTAATGTGGATAAGCTTATAAAGGAACTCAAAAATAAGTAAAAAAAAGTATAAAACAATCCTTTCCAGAACCGAAAAATATTGTCGAAAATTATTCAGATTGAAGTGAATTCAGATCCAAGGAATTGCATTTGCTTTCGGAAGCAGACAAAAATTCCAGTTTTCACAACTATTTTTGCTATTCTGTGAAGTTTGTTGCCACAAAATGCAGCAATGCATTTGTGTAACACAATTTGGTTTACCATACCAATAATTATTAGTTTGAAGTTTATTTGTAAACAGGAACGGGAGATATACTTTCTCTTTTCCGTGTAGTGGCGTGCCGTGCCATACCGTGATGAGATCAAATCTTTTTCTATCTGAAGCTGATTTTTTTTAGCTTACGAAAATTGGCAGGCAAAGATCTGTCGCGCAATTCATTAGCTTATTTTTCTGATATAGGTTAAGCTTCAGTATCCATAATTAGCAATTATAAACTTTACCCAGCAGAAAGACTCCTGGACCAAAATTGTCGAAGACTTGAAAAAATGAAGATTTACTGTATCAAATACTAAAAGAATACAATAATATGCCGGTTAAGCTGTGAACAGGGAACGATTTTTCCCATTTAAAACATAGTTATCTCTATGCCCTCCTGAGTTACTGCTGTTAGAACCATTAGCGGACATTCAACAAAATATTAGCATGTTACATATTTATTATTTTTCCCGATTTTGTTCTTTTGTCTTATTTCCTCATACTTATTAACTTATAAAACGAAATTGACGTGGATTTGACCGTTTTAGGCCAGAAAAATTAGTTCTCAAATAATTAATGATACTTTATGAATCGACATATGCCTCCTTTTATGGATTTATTTTCCCTTTCACTTAGTATAGCTTGCAGGTCTGTTGGGTAAACACTTTGGAAGCTACAAGTGTTTTCATGCAGAACTGACGGTGTTACACGTATATGGGGCCATTCCGTAGTTGGAATGTTTGCTCCCGGTCTTAATTACTTACCTTTGACAGGCCCGTGAACGAGGGTGCAGCTAAGGTCATGTTGCATTACATTCAATCGATAGTGTGGTTAGGGTAACGTTTGATATTGGAGATTAGAGAAGGGGTATGATATTTTTTGTTGGGCCCAGCACTTCTTTTACGTCCGTATCCTGTTGGAGTGGTGCGTATGTTAAATAGTCAACCCTGTATGCGAACAACGAAAATCAGACTTTTTTAGCAGGCTGGTGAAAATTCATAATTAATTACGATTCGCGCGATTTTTGCTCGCTTGGTTGATGACAATCACCGAACTCTTTATGACGGTTGCACATTTTTGATAGATCTTTAGAGACTGCCAGCTTGAGCCGTACTGTGCATTGTCTGCGTAGGCGGACTTATGACTAAGCTGCCTCGTTCGCTTTGGTGTGATTAATGTTGAAGTAAGCTGCGGAGGTGGGAAAACACTGGTTAATGGCATGCTTCATTGGTCGATCTTTCGTAAGTAAGTGTGCATGTGTGACTGCATTGGATTTGTATCAATTCCCACTGTAAGGTTCAACAGAACATTTGGCAAGCAAAAGTTTGCTTTCGAAAAATTATCCAAATTGCTATTAGAATAATTCTAAATGCATAGCTACAGTAAGAACTTAGAGTCATGAAAAATACCAAAATTTGCGAATGATTGCTTGACGCATGTGCAAAATTGTTGAGATAATAATTAAAAACGTGAGGCAAGTTTATTACTTAAAAGAAGCTGCTGGCTCGGATTACATGGAAAAATAGCTGTGCATTTGACCAATATGTATAATCGTCAGGTTAAACCATGACCATACCCTTTTTATTGTATTAAAATAACTCTCCTTTGGTCATATTTAGACAAATTTCATAGTCAAATTCAGTAGATATTTCAGATCTCGGCTTACAACTGGTTTTTTATCGTCCTTTTAATTCCGGCTAATTTGTTACGGGTTTTTTTGCTTTTAAGCTTTCTTACATATATGTATATTACGTTCAACGTGTATATAAAAACCCTAAAAATAGGATATTTCCCAGAGCATTTACCAAAACCATGACATTTTGGACACTAGGTCTTATGACGATAGTTCTATGTGGGCCATATTTATTAATTTGTCAGACACATTTTCGATTAAAATGAAGGTCCGCAATGAATGTCTGCTATTTTTATTCCTAGTATCTCTATAAAAAGCAGTCTTATTGGCTTTTCAGCTGATGAAATTTTGCACAAGTTACATGCTTCCAAGGTAACGTCAAAGTGAGAAGGGACACTCTTGACTCGTTTGTAGAATGTTCCTTATAATAAATGATATCGCTTTTGCTGATAATAAAACAACTCACTTTACCCTTTTAACTTGAGACTTTTTCACCATAGTTAGATCCTTTTAGTTTCAGTTTTCACATTATAACTGGAAAAAAGAGTGACCGAAAATATACTAAGATTTTGCAAAAGCTCATAGTCATCTGTCTGTTCCGGTTCCTAATTGTGAATTAGCGGAAGCTATGTTGTACCCAAAACTACCCTACTGCATTCTCTAGACTAAATAAGATTGCGTTCTATCTCCGTGTGCACGATAAAATATATGTACTTTTGTTTACGTTCCACATTTTTCGATGTGTTGGAACTAAAAAAATGGTCAAAATTTGCTGTGCTTTGTGACAACAAATATTGGTTTATAATAATTTTCGGAACTTGAATTGTTTCTTATTGCTGAAAAAATTTGCGATGCCTTTTATTTGATTCCACCTTGTCTTGAAGTTCCGTTTCTAGAACGGACATATTTTAAACCGTTTTGCTAACAGTATCGTTTTCCCGTAGCACAACACACTAATAGCCTATGCAATTTCTTCCATATCCACCAATCTCTGATTTTACCGAAATTCGTAACTACTTTTTCAATAGAAGTCATGGTCGCTATTTTAGATCTAATGAGGGTGTTCGATCCTGAGAAGACCTTTTAGTAAAGAAAACTGCCAGTCTAATTCAGGGTAGGTCAGGGTAATAGGCAGATATCTATTAATGGTTTGCTAGGCAAATGATCGCTTTCTATTACAGTTGGTACACTATCTCATGAAAAACGTTGGAAAACGTAAGGAAAGTTCTTTTGCGGGAAGTCATCACATCCGGCATGCCACCAAACTACTATAACAGTATAGTTAGACCTATAAGTAAAAACCACGTCAGATTTTGGTTGATAAATTACTGTTTCCTAGCATAAAAAATGTAATTTTCACAAAAATCTGCAAACTCGGGAAATAGCAATATTATAATTCAGTGGTCCAAAGTAAAATATAAATGTTTTTAGGCAGAGAATCTCAAAAAAGCGTCAAAGTAAGAAAGAACATGTACAAATACAATATTTAGTATTTCAAAAAACTACCCTTTGAGATTTAAAAAGGCTTTAAGTCTGTGAGTCATGGAAGTCAGCAGGTTATACACAGTTGTTTGTGGATCGTGGGTATTTAGAACATAATACAATTTTTCCTCCATAGTAAGAGTTTTGTTGGCTTAAGACCAAAGTTTTTAATAATCGCAAACAAAATTTCAATTGGATTCATATCAAGGCCGTTGGCCGAAAAAAAAATAGTTTGAAGACCGCAAGCAAAGACACTGGCTGTAGTCTTAAAATTATGTAACACTTGTAAATGTGATCAAATTCATACCTTCTTTGAACGATGAACTGGAGCAGTATCGTGCAAAATAATGTTTTTTTCATTTTGCGCCGATTAATTTCAATGTAACACAAGGGATCTTAAACGATGTTAATGAACACCTTGCTGTTAATGCTGTCCGCAGTTGACCGACAAACGGGTCGTTCGCCGAACTTAATAGCCATCCAACTCATTGATTTCCGGCAGTTCTTAAATGCTAATGTCGGTGCAGTATGTTTCTTCGGAAAGTTTTTTCTGCACGTACATACCAGCGTTGCCTTAACAGATTTATCTAAACACAAAACCCCATCACAGAAGTAAACACTCCTTCAGAATAAGGGGCGGTATTCCATATACTTTTTAACAAAAATAATGAGTTTCCTAATAAGTTTTCTACTTAAAAATGCCTTAATTATGGCCTTTTTTGGTGCAATTGAAATTCCCGCATCATTTTTCTAATTAACCCCAAGGAGAGCTTCTGCAGATGTTCCCTCTGAACAGTCTTAACAGGCAGATAATAGAATTTTTAGTGTATGACGAATGAAATCGTCATTCTGCATACTTGTAGACCGTTTTCGTCCGTCTTGCTTGTTTCCGGGCGCAGTTCTGCTATTAATAATGCGCCAAAAAGTGGACATACTAATATTGAAAGCACTTAATAAAGATTTGTTCCGCACTCCCTATGCTGAACGTTTTTTTATTCTGTGGTGGTCTACTACGGATAGAAACTGCTAACGCATCCTTTTCATACGCTATTTCAGAGAAAATGATGGCATGTCGCGGGTGTTCCTATACATATGTATGCCGAAGGTCGTTTATATCGATGTGATAAAACAATGTATAGCTGTTAAAGTTTTTCCTTAATTTTATGGCACAAAACTTAACAGATTTGTTATATATAATTTTTTGAACGCATTTTGCATTTTATTTCCCGACTATAATTCGTAATCTCTTAATGGCCTTACCTCAATTTCATGAATTTAAAACCAAATTTTCTGTCGTGAACACATAAAATTAAACACTTCTTGCTCTTTATGGATTTGCTTTAACACTTCAGCACGCAAAACAAGAACCTTTTCTCCGCACCGCTTATTAGCATAGAAACTTCCTTGGAAATAAACAAGGTTGAATTTTGCCCGCTTTTGCCTATATTTTCTCCGACTTTACTGAGCTCAATGGAATTTAATTCTAGTTAACAGCATTTTGCGCCTCAAGCCAACACAATGAACTTAATAAACGACCTCAAGTTTTTGTTAAATACCCAATCCTCACCCTTTCATCAGATATGCCACCTACTATAATTCATCATCAGGCAAGTATAGTATTATAAAGGGAGGGTAGATTTAGCAAAATTGAAAGCAACCCATCAGTGGTAATTAAGGGGGGAGAACGGGACCTACAATAATTTCACGTCACCCGATCATCTCGTCGCCACTTCATGGCGTTTTAACACCAGTTATCATTGTCTCATTAGCGTCTTGCGGCATGATAGGAGGTGTGCGGACAGATTTTATCTAAATTAATACCCCAAAGGTCGCCTTTTGGTAAACGCTTTTAAGAAAAATCTTATTTTAAAGGTTCTGATGTACATATCACAAAGAACCCCAATTTATTGAAAAAAGCTTTAAAACAAATAAAATGTTGGGACTTTGCCAGAAATTAAAGGTTGATCTAAAACTAACTGCAATGCAATATTTCACATAGCTAAAAAACAATTTGGCGAAAGGAAGGTTTTTCTAATATGAAAGCCATGTTATTATCTTTTCAATTGACGATAAAATTTTCATTTCTTTGTCAAATTTAAAAAAAGATATGAGATTTTCCAAATTTGAGGCTTCTTCGAAAGGTGGATTTCTAATAAAGCAATTAGTAATTTATATTTAAATTAAAATTAGGCAAAATCAGAAGAATTCATTGATATCAATGAATTTCGTGACAGCTCATCAGCTGCTTCTTGTCATTGCATAAGAGGGATAACAAAGACACATACAGCAGTGATGAATTTCACAGAACTACTGGCAACATCAAGGAACTACAGTCAGTTTAAAAATTAATCGATAAAGGACGGGAACGTTAAGTCGATAATGGTAAGCAGTTGATGAGGGAAGTTAACGAGAAACACGTGAGAAATTAAAGTAAATGGCTAATCACCAGGGCAATTGGAGGTTGACCACATGATCAAGCTGCTTGCATTGGTCAGGTTTCTGCCACTGTATGTATGCAGCTTCCAAATAACGCAGGATTCGGTTTGTTTGGGCCCGAAAAAGTACTCGAAACGCTGTTTTGAGATCGACAGAATGACCGCTGTCTAATAGATGCTTGGCAATAGAGGACCTTGGTATTCTATCTTCTTGCTTCAAAAGCCAGTTGGGCAAGTGCTCAGTGGCCCTGGCTGCCAATTGCCTTCGCGTGCGCCCAATGTATTTGCATCCGCAATTACATGTGAATTTGTAAACACAATTGGAGGTGGCGTGCAATGGCAGAGCATCCTTTGGCCGTTTTACTGGAATAATTTTAGTTGAACTTAAGAAGACTACTTTTGCTGCGTTGTAGGTCCTTTCTATCGTTCAGCGTAACCATCGCTCGATTGTGTTCGAAATGGCACGGATATCATGACGGGCTTTTTTGGAACTGACTGTTTCGTAAATTTTGGCCTTAGGGGATTGCTGCACTTTTGAATAAAGCGTGCCGGGTAGGCACAGTTGAGCAGGGCTGAGTTGAGGCGAGAAAGCTCTTCTGGTAGGGTATCACTAGAACAAATGTTCCTTGCTCGTTGAAAGAGGTTATGCACCAGATTACGCTTCCACTGAATTGGCACAAAACTCATGAGGTGTATATATTGTCTTTCCAGGTCCTTTTATGGAAAACCAAGCGCCCTATTGAACCATCATCCTCTCTAAACATGAGGACGTCTAAGAAAAGGGGCTTGTTATGCTGCTCTGTTTCCATTGTAAATTTAATTTTAGGATGTAAAGTGTTCATAAATTTGAGAAGG